>VXBA01001177.1:94505-192740 GCA_013399895.1 Serilophus lunatus
TTCCCGCGCCCCCCCCTCCTTCCCCCGCCCCCCCCAAAGGTCTTCTCCGGGGTCAAATTCTGGTTTGCAGCATCGCGATAGTACAGAACTTATTTCTTTTTTTTGCGCTTAGTAAGGAGATGAAAGGCTCCTCTCTGTTTTTCCAGGATGTATTAATCGATAAGTCCATTTTCTTGAGAACTGCCTGTGTTATGCCTTGTTTGACGTGTACAAGTATTCAGGATGAAACTGAACTCTTGTCTGTACTGAAGCAATTTAAGTACTTCAGAGCACATTTCAACTTCAATGTGTACTCACTGGGTCTGACTGTTGTATCTGTGGGAAGGCACTGCAGTATGACCGTGTAATTTAAAGTGAAACAGGCAATTTCACGTGGATTTCTTTTAAGGTTGCATATGATGTGGGCTCTGCAGTTTAAGAACTTATTATTAACATCCAGGGACCCATTTTAATGGTATCTTACAGTTTGGCTAATCGTGATAAGAAAGAACTATGGTTGCCATTTGGGACTCGTGTGTTCTTTTCAGTAGAAAAGATGTGTCAGGTAATCCTCAAGGATATTTTTTAAACATTGACTTATCATGGGACTATGGTAATAAGAACTGTTTCTAGACCAATGTCCTTTTTAGTGTACTCTCAGCAATCAGATGGATTTTGGCCTCTTTCTAGGGCAGGGTAAAAATACTTGATATGGTGTGGTTGTGCAGATAAGAAACAGCTCTCTACTTACAAAAAGATTAGCAGAAATCATAAATGTTTTGAGGAAGGGAAATAATGTATGAATTTTAGTGAGTGCCTTGCCTTTTTATAGCTCTTAGCACCATCTTTGCCGCTATCGAGTAATGAAATTATAATGTGCTATATCTTGCAATATGATTGTATCCAGTTTCATGACTTTCAAGGAAAATAAAAAGCTGGTACTGGAACCTGTTTAAAACAAATGAGTCTCATCGTGATAGCAAGTGAGAGTTAGGCTTGACATTAGAGGTTCAGGAAGGTCAATATATGTCGCATCCATGCTGAAACACTGCGTCTATTCTTGGTAGTCAGTCCCACAGCAGCAATGACAGAGCAGCTGTGGAATTTTTTTCCTTTTCACATGGGCAGTTTTGCTTACTTTTAAGTACCTGTATTTGGGCAAATCAGTGTATTGAGTGTCTGTACAAGTTAAAACACTTCTAAATGTTCTCTGATATTTACTCGGAATGCTGACAAATCTTAGAAAATATTAAATACCAAGTGCTTCTCTCCTCAGTATTTCAGTGAGAATGTCTACTTCGGGTTTATTGTGAATGCAGTTGAAAATACATGTTGACTTAAATAATGATTGTCCTTCAGAAATATTCTATAAATGCTCATGTAAAGTATCTCAGCAATTCTGTATGCTGTGTTACTAAGAAGTGGACACTAGACAGAGTACTGCTTTATCAGGCTGTTGAAAACATCTCTCTGCCTTCATTTTAATATTGACTTGCTTTAGCTAGGGGAGGCTAATCTATGCATGAGTAACAGTGTATCACACATTATATTTGTGTGTGCAGCAGTTGCCCAAATATTTATTAAGGGTTAAAGCTGAAAGACGTCATCTAAATAATGGATTATGTAGAGGTTTTATATTCTGCTTTTAAATACAGGTAGTTGCACTTTCCTTTAAGGACCTACTGCTAGTTAAAAGACATTGTGTGTGCTCCAAAGTCCCCCTATCAGTGTACTTGGTATTACAGTTATTGCTCTTAAATAGAGTCCCTATTTCTCTTTATGCTGGAAGACCTGCATGAGCTTCAGAATGAAGCTGAGAAAGAAAATTGACTGCTGCTAAGTTATAGACATAAATGTTATCTTTTTTTTTAATCTCTGAAGCACTCTGCTTGTGAGGCAGTAGAGGGAATATTTTAATGAAAAGCAGTGTAGGGTGTAAACTGTCTTTTTATACCTCTGTAAGAAGAGGATGGAGTTAATTTATTAGGAATTGCATCTTCAACATAAAGCACCTAAGACCTTACCTCATATATATTCTATGCTGACAAGATACTGACTTTCTTTATTTAAAAGATCCAAATAGTGAGTTCAGTGGCAACTGTAATGTGATTTCTTGAAGACTGAGGGAAATCCATGAAGGCAAAATGCACCTCCTTCTCTGTGACCTTAACAACATGCTTTTAAAACATTCAGACTGTTTAAGTGGTGTTTGTGTTGAAAATTGCTGTAGGTGACTTATTACATCCGCAAATACAGGATTAGTTTATAACGCCCTAACCATGTTTTCATAAAAACAAAAAGCAAGAAATGGTGCAGTTCATCTCCTCTGCATGCAGTAACCACATACTGTGTGACTTGTGTGAAAAATAAGTATATGAAAATGTATGTGCTAGATAGTTCAGCTGCAGGGCAACCTTTGTAGACAAATGCTGTATTTTTCTGCACCTGATGTTTGGTACCTTTTAGAGATACCAAAGACACACTTTAAAACTGAACTTTTGTCTACATGTAAAATGGACTAGTAAAAGCTTATTGGTTGCAGCTCTGCTTATGAATTTGTAGCACCTTTGATGACTTTTAAAGAAGGGAATGAATTGTTTTAACAGAGCACTGGGAGTTGGAGTGAGAACAGAGGGAGAAGAGCATGTATAGTGAAAGCGCAGTGTGGCCAAAGTTTACCTTGCCTTTTTTTGTTTGTTTGTTTTTTGTTTTGTTTTACTGAAATGATAAGTCTCTTTTCATGTTGTCAAAATATAGCCAAGGTAAAAAAATATAGGTTATTTTTGATCTTGGCTGTTCTTACCTAAGTTAAAATATAGTTTTGTCTTTTATCCAAGTCTCTCTAGCTGGATATTTGTTTAGATAGGTCATCAAATTTTCTGCTTCCAACTTAAGCTGGATGATATTCAAAGTAGTGAGAGAAGATTCACTTTCTTCTGTGCTCTGTGGCTTGAGAGCACTTTTGGAAGAGGGTTACCCTCTACCATGTCTGATTTTTATCACTCTTAGTTATTGCAAGTGGTAGGATTCTGCTTAAATGGTCTGATCTGGTATGGCAGTTTCTTTGTTCCTGTGCAAAGTAAATAGATTGTAACTAACTAATCTAGAGCTTTCTGTCTCATTGGATTTAGTGATACTAAAGGTTCAGTCTCCACTGTCACTCAGTGGAGTCTAAGTACTGCTCACTGCAATACCTGTGTGTAGGCATGTGCAATTGTACCTCACCCAAAGGTCAAACATGTACAGCACAAGATTCAAAGATCATTTTTTCTTTCTGTATGAGGGGTTTGAACTTCACAAGATCTTTTAGTATACTAACATGTTTGTTGTCTTTTGAAGTTGGAGTAAAGGTTGCGGTGCAGCTGTGCAAAGATTTATGCTGCTGCAGAAGAGCATGAGGCAGGAGTGGAAACAAGCATCTGGGGGTGGAGTGATTGTGGGAATGCTTCTGTTGGCTTTCATGGGCTTCCAGTATTGGTGAAACTTGGCCTAAGCTTGTTTAAAACAGAAATTATATGTTGCCATGTAGCTGTTCTTTGAACAAACTTGTAAAGCTAGTTTTCAGCAGCAGTGGTGATAAGAGGGTGGATCTGGTTTGAGTTCTGAGTTTCTAATGCTAATCTCAGTATTCTCAGAGGATTCTCTGCAGAGACCCAAGGGTTGTCTTAATTTACTTTTTATCTGCTGTGCTCTCACTTAAAACTCTAGAATTACAGTTCTTTCTTTTGCTTAAGGCAAAGTGGGCAGAAGGACTTTAAAGGGTCTTGTCTCTGTGACTAGGACAACGTGGTGAAGCGGAAAGTTGCTTTCTGTTATTTGCCTCCCTTTTTATCTTTACGCCGGAGGCTGAGTGTAGTGCCTGCAGGATGCTTCCGCTTTCCTGCCTCACCACACTGTAAAACTGGAGAATCTGTCAGTAGTGAATAGTCTTGATTATGTTTTTCCTGTATGCTTGGAGTTTCGGGTGGTTTTTTGTGTGCTTTTTGTTTCTGTGTTTTGTCTGTTTCCTGACCTGTGGGTTATACTTTGTTGGGGGTTTTTCGTTGTTGTTTAGGTTGGATTTGGGGTTATTTGTTTTTGTTGGGGTGTTTTTGGAAGATCAGTTTTGTTGGATAGTGGCTGAAAAATGTCCTGAAAAACAACAGCTCTATTTACTTGTTACTTAAGAGTAATTTGAAATGGGGAATTGTTTACCTTCTGTCTGGAAACTGATGAAATAACTTTCAGATTGTCTTAATAAGGAGACATTGCTCTTTTATTCTGCTCATAAACATCCGATTTTGTGATGCTGTTCAGCATCTGATGACTAGGGATTTGTAGGTGTTTGCAAAAAGTGGCTGTTTTTTCTTCAGACTTGGAATATAATTTAGTATTCCCATTTCTGAGATTGAATTCCAGTTTAAGTCAGTCTACCTTTGTTTCACGTTGTCTCTATGTATTTCTTTTGTGTTCCTGAAGTGTAAACTATTCGAGTCATTCATGGAAGTATAACATAATACTGTTTGTTCGCATCTCTCTTGTCCTGGTATTCTAATTTGTAGTGGAATGACTGCTGGTATGCTTATTGTGCCAGACGACTTAAATTCTTCCTGAGTATTTCCCATCAATAGATTTCACAGTGCTGTTGGTACTGCAGCCCCTTGTAACTTATCCAGAGTCACTGTTGAAGGTGGGAGTATAGTGCTGGAAAATGAGTTGTCTGCTTGACCTCGCTGACATCTGACCATATCTGACATCTTGTTTTCTGAGCTCTTTTCCATCCTCTTCTTGAGCCTCCAGTTGTCTTGCTTTTGAGCAAATTGAGTTCTTGCTCTGCTGTCAGCAGTGATGGTCATATCTTTTTGGGAGCTGATAGTTCACCCTCAAAGGTGTGCAAATATGCATTTCATTTCACTCGTTGTGTCCCTTTCAGATGCTGCAAGAACTTGGTGTAAATATTTAAGATGCTGAAGGAACACCCCAAAATGTGCAAACAACAATTTGAAAGACAGTTTTGGGTTTGTTATACAAATTGTTTCTGTTACTTCCCATTCTAGTGCAGATAAAATTCCTGCAGAATTTTACTTTAGTAATTCCTTTTATTCTTTCAAAGGGAAGCTTCAAAGCTCAGTGGATGATAGGGCCACCCTATTGCCTTCAGGTAATATTTAAGTGTTCAGCATCTGAAAATGTACAAAAATGCAAATACCTGTCGAAAGTGTGGTGAAACTTGCAGTGACGTCCAGTTTTCAGTTCATGTACAGTTTATTGAGCTTGTCAGATTAATACACTCCAGTAGGCAAGTGTTTGTCTAGTGTTACAGTTTCTGTTTACTGAATGTATACTTGAAAAATTCTTGTATAGTCAGGGACAGTTTCTCAGTTTATCAATGTTTCACTATTTTATTTTTTCCCCCCATTTCTTTCATGATTTTAGACTGTGAAGTTACAAGGTCTAATTCTAATATTAATTTCAATGTTTTTCTCTTGTTGCAGGTTTTACTACCACATGTGTAATCAGTGTGTTACCTGTGCCCATAAGTAAATATCTAAAACACTTATTATTTCACTAAAGTAAATGCCTCTATAGGAGCCTTAGCTGTGAATAAAGACTTATTTGCTTGTGGTTAGCATGGAAGCTTGCTGAAACAGTGTAAATGCGTTCTTAAAACCTTGCAAAGGATCTTCCATATTAAGGACATGTATTGCTTATTAATTTTGTTAGATTATTCATATAAATAAGACATGGGAAGTGGCTCCTATAGTTGTGTAAAGTTCTTACGCAATTCGGACTTGAAATGGAAATGTGGACAGCTGGTTTTTTAAATGGTATGGAGCTGGATGGGGTTTCTCTTGGAACTATATTAACATGCATAAGTACTTTTAAAAAGTTAATTGAGTAATGCCTGCATATAGGTCTGGAGCTTTTCTGTAAATATAGAATAGGCATTAATTTGTTGCTTTTTAACTGTATATTCTACATTGATTTGTAATTAACGGCTTAACAGTAAGTCTCCTGATCTCTGCTGACAAATTGGATGCCCTGGCCTACAGAAAGTGCCAAGGCTCTGCTGTCTCTATTAAGTTTTCCATGGTGGATGTGGAAACTATTTCTATAATGCCCAGCAAACGCAGCCAGGCTCTTCACCGTCTGCCTCACTGGGGTGGCTCCTGGTTTCTGGCAAGGTCACAGTAACCAGCATAACTGGCTTTCTTTTTGAACCTCCAAAGTTAGGGTGAGCACCTCATGCAGTAGTACGTTCTTGTTCACGCCTTCTTCAAACATTCTGCTAAATTAACTGGAATTAACTGGAAATTGTAGTTTGTTCCCTGGACAAGTATTTACTTGGGGGTTTCAACTGCGTGTTTCTTATCCTTCCCAGAGGCTTTTGGGAGGGAGAGCACAAGTACGGGGAAAAGGTCTTAAAGACATGCGGATTTAGAAATGCCTTGTGCCAAGTCAATACAGAAAAGGTTCAATGACTTACCTGTTTGCTTTCTCTCACTGTGATGATTGGCTCAGACTGACACCAAGTGGCTTTTTTTGTGAGAAGAAGGCATGTAATCAAATAACATTTTGGATTAAATTAAGATGTCTTGCATCTATTCAAAGTTGTAAGGTGCTTTTGTGTAAGGACATGTTCAGTATTGTAAACCAAGACACTCAGCTTACTGAGCATATCACTGTGAGGAGAGGTACTGACTGGCAAAATGTTCAACTTGGGTGATTTGTGCCTCACCATTGTATTTGGATTATGTTGCAGGCCAGCATCCTCTGTTCAAAATGGTTACTGTTATCACTCTTCCATGCTATATTGCTGGTAGTAAAGGATTCAATTCTGAAAAAGAAAACTTTTTTCTTGTATAGATACTTTAAAGCCAGGTGGATCCAAGTTCATTCCCTTAGGAATGAAAAACATAAGAAAAAGGCTTAGAAGGCACTAGAATAGTAATATAAACAAATGTGAAGTGTTTCTTTGTAACTCAGATGCTTTTCATTTTAGGGGGAAAAAATGTTTCTCAGTCTGAGCTTTTTTTCCTCCACAAAAGGAGAGAAGTTGGGGTTTGCAGACCGACTCCTAAACTCTCCTACAACTCCGGTTTCTTTTCTACAGTAGAAGCTGGACTTCCTTATCTGAAGGAAAAAAGAATTGTTGATAGGGTTTGAGCTGAAAGTTGCCATATGACATGCCAGTTATGAAGATCTTGATGACATTTCATTCAAGTATTTACTGTCTCTACCAAACACATTAGTGCCAGTAATTTTCCATGGCTATTGATCTTTGGCATACTCTACATAATAACAGTTTACTAAAAATGTCACAAACCTTTGGGAGAACTGGCATTTCTTGGAAAGGTAATGTCTTTAAGTCCCTTTTTCTCTTAATTCATAATAGTAAACTAATGAAACTGTTCATCTTTCTAAACTCATTTGAGGTACAGTTATACTTGATCTTGAAATAATGTTACTTATATTGAAGATTTTGAAGTATAGATTTGCTCTTTATAAGTGTACATACAGTAAGAGGAACAGTACTACAGTATTGTCAGGTTTGTCTTTAAGCATGAGGTTAAGTTCCAGCATGTTCAAGTAAACCATCTTATCCTGGTAAGTATGCTGATGTATTTAATTCCTCTTTTTATCTCACCAGAAATTAGTATGCTCTGCTGTCTGCTTGTTCTGACCTGCTCTGAGCTGCCTGTTTGTGGCAATGTTTTGCAGCTCTGCTACTAGTGAGGATGCCCAGCAAAGCCAAGTGGAGAAGGACAATTGCTTTGGCATTTTCCAGTCAGCTATATATGAATTACATTCCTTTATTTTAAAACTGAAAATGAGAATATAGGTTCAGTGCCAGGCCAAGCCACTTGTAGACCCTGGGAATCAAGACTGCAGGGGAGAGCACAGCCAGAACTTTTAGACTTTTGGCTTCCTTTCAGCCCACAGGATGAACTGCTGAGGAACTAGCAAGGGGAACTAGTAGGAAATCTGCCAGCTTGACTAACATGTAGACAAAGTTCCATAGGATTTTCATCAAAATAGGTCTTTTCCTTTTTCTGATTGATAAATATGAAAATATTTCTTTCCAGGAAGCAGCTTAGCTGTGTGCATTAGTGTTTCCACTGTATTTAAAGTATGTGCATGTGCAATTAGTTGAGCCCTAAATAGCCATGAATAGCTGGGATTTAAAAAAAATCCAGGTTTTAATCTTGTGAGTGACCTTATGCAATGGTAGAGTCTTCTAGACTTTATTGATGTTCTTTATGAGCAAGCATTCATTTCTTGTGTGTCTTTCCTAAATGTGATACTGGGGCCTTAGCCTGAGCTAAGGCAAGGTTTGTCATTGAGCAGGTGAAATTAGCCTGGCTTTTGTTCAAAGCATAAATCCCAATTCGGAGGGAAATCAGGGCTCGGATTATCACTATGCCCACCTTGCAATTACTTGGAGTCTGTCAGGGCTCTGAGTCAGGTTTCTCTGCTCATCAGCTCTGTAAGGCTGCTGGCACCAGGATGGTGTAGCATAAAACCTGTTGTGCTCTCAGTGGCTAGATAAGTTCTGTGCATCTTGTGGCCCTCAGCTACATAAAACTTTTTATGTGACTTGTAGAATTAGCAAACTGGACTATCTCTGCTTCAGGCAGCAGGTGTTTCTAGAAGTTGGGGTCTGGTAGTGTAGTGTGTTACAAAGTGGAAAACTTCCTAGCTCTACATAGAAATGTAGGTTTCAATTGACATTCGTTTAGCATGCTGAATTTGCTTCTACCTAGCTATGCTGATAGTGTTTTGGTGCATACTGATTTGTTAAATGTCCAAAAATGATGAGTTTTTGTCATGATTAAAATCATGATTCAGAGAATATCATGGTGGAAGTGGTCAAAAGTAAGAATGTAGTTGTTTCTTTAATATAGAACTTTATGTATAGAACCTTTAACTATAAATAGCTGTTTACAGTATCAGCAAGGTTCGAAGAGACCTTAGAGATCATCAAGTCCAACCTATAATCTAACAGCAACCCATCATCTAAACCATGGAACCAAGCACCTCATCCAGCCTGTTCTTGAACATGTCCAGGGTCGATGACTCCACCACCTCCCTGGGAAGCCCATTCCAATGGTGGATCACCCTTTGTGTGAAGAATTTCTTCCTAATACCATGTCTGACCCTCCCCTGATGGAGCTTGAGACTGTGCCCTCTTGTTCTGTCATCAGTTACCCGAGAGATCATCCCCTGCCTGACTACAACCTCCTTTCAGGTAGTTATAGACAGCGATAAGGTCACACCTGAGCCTCCTCTTCAGACTATTCTTAAGGAGCTCTTGGATTTTGAAAAAATACTCTGTGTGCTTTATCCAGCTTATTGGGAGATAATTCAGCTCTGTTTCTTTAATGTTTGTAAGGGGCAAGACTACTGAAAAAAATTTACATTATCTGGTTACCATTGATACAAAATATACATTGTTTCTCTGATTGTAGAGCCAAAAGTCCTACACATCTCCACTGCACAACAAGTAAGCAGGTAAACTGGATAGGAGCAAAGTTAAACCAAATAGAGGACTGATTTATGCAATTGCAGCATTTTCAGACATACAAAATGTTATCTTTGTGAAAGAACTCAATTGGTTATACTAGTAAGGACCAGCTGTGTTCTTTCTCCCCTCTGTGGAGAGAACACAGCTTGTGTTATAGGAGCTAATACCTTAAGAATGGCAGACTCTTTTTTCTCTTTAGTGTTGTCAGTTAATCTCTGAGTGAGAAGACACCATTACCTCTAGATTTCAGAATGCTTTCTTTGTGCAGCAAACATGATGACAAATGAATTTATAATTTGGTGGAGGTACAAGGCAGGCATACAGATTTTGCCCTGAAGTCATTTTGTGAACTACTGGTTTTTGCTTGTCACCACAAATAATTAGTCCATAAGCTTAAATGCAGTCAAAGTTTTCATTGCATTTACTATTGGGCAAGATTTTGATGTATTTCAGTAACAGCCAGTCTATCCAATCTTTCCTCAGGTTTCTTTTTAATCACCTTTTGAAAATAAAAATAATAATAAAAACCTCCAACTGTCTAGAACTTGCTCTTTTTTCCTCCTAAGTTCATTTTAGAAAATCAACATCTCACTTGCTCTCCTTAATGCCCAGTGTGTGCTTCATTGCATTTCTGAGTCCTATTGTGACAAGGTCTGCATTTTGATACCTTAAAGGAAATAGGAAATGAGACAATATGGGTCTAAGACTGTTACTCCCTTTCCATGTTCAAATAAATGGCATGTTTTTATAACTGGGAGGGGATAAAGCTGGCTCTCACAAGGGAAGTGGTTACTGTAGCTGGTTCTTACCATGGGGACTTTTGATAAGGATTTGTTGGGTTACTGTATACTTACTTGCAGTTGCTAAAATAATCTATAATTAGAGGATTTAAAATGCTTAACCCTTTCTATTTATCTGCATTGGTCCTTCAGTAGTAGTGAGTGGGCAGCCAAGGGATAAGAATTAAGAGCTCTGCTAGTCCATATTCATACAGCACCTTTTTTCTAACTGTGTAGATGCATGACTGGCTGGCTAATGCTTAACCCAGATGTATTAAACAAGTAAATAGGAAGGCTGTCTTCTGAAAGTGTTGACATTTGGTGCTGGCAGTGTTTAGGTGATAGTTTATGTCCTGTGTCTGAGTATTCTTGAAGAATTTGTTGCTACCAATATGACTGAAGCTGACTGTGCAAATGCCGTGTGGTTTTCCAGGAACAGGATTATGTGACGCTGCTTCACTGGTCCTGGGCTGAAATCAGTTCCAAGTACATTTCAAAGGCATATCTTCCTTTTGATATCTGCATGGACCTGGGGCTTTGTGACCCTTTGCCTGTCACAGGTTGCCTGACATTTTAGTGTAGCAATTAATTCAAAGGGTGACATCAGTCTTCAGCTTCTAGTTCACAGCCAGGTCACTCCAGTGCCTAGTATAAGATTAACTTGTTGAGAAAAGTATGTCCATAAACAGTCCATTAGTAAGTCACAAGGTCATCACTTGTTTAACATGCAGACTTTCCCCTAACTGTAGTTCCACCTGTGTGTCCTGGAAACTAGTTTTTATTTCTTGGCTTTTATGTAAGTGGTTTTATGTGGTTTCATAGTGATTTGAAGAGCACTTGCACACATGGTTAAAGAAGTGAGACTGCTTTCCTAATTACTGTTCCATTTTTGGGAGGCTGCTACTATTATACGAGTTCTCATGGTAAGAAGTAAAACGAATCTGGCATCTTGAGTCATCACAAGTGTTTGCTTCATCTTTGAATATTTTATTAAAATTGAATAATTAATGTGTTAAAGAAAATGGTTTTTTGGTTCTCTTTTTCTTAGACATTGGTCTTGTAAAGGTCTTTCAGAATAGTATTCTTTTGGTTGTAAAATGAGCATATTGCAAATGTGTTTCGGTGTTGGCTGTTAACCTTGTAAGACTTCTGATTGTGCATTGGTTTGACATGTTCCTTTTGTAATAGAATTGCTATGTATTAAGAGATTAAATTGGAGCATGGTGTAAGAGGTGTGGATTTTTTTCCTCCACTTTTTTGTTCTTTTAAAGTAAAACTTACATTGTGTAGCAAATTAGAGAAAATTAAATTGGATTATGAATTTGTAAAAATCAGAGAAATTCTGGGATAGATTTCTTATTATGTCCTGCTAACAAAGTTGTTTTTTTAACTAAGGTTGAAGGTCATAACACAGTGGGGAGATCACAAACAGAACTATAAACTAGTAGAGCTACCATGCTGCTCAGACTGGGTGGTAATCACCTGTTGATAATTTATTGATAGTTTATCACTTCATGTGCTGAATCACTGCTGATGAGTTTCTTGCTAGCACCTCAAGGAACTCAGATTTAGTTCCTTTGGGAGAAAGATATTTCCTTTGTAACAGGGAGCAAATTTGCCCTTTCTTGGTAAAGTGATACTTTGGGCTCTTATTTCCTGTGTTTTTATGATTTTCATTACTATCACTGCTTCAAGTTACGTTCCTAACTTGTCTTTTCTGTTTCTTTAAGCAACACATTTAAAAGAAACCCACTATAATTTAGGTTACTAATGATTTTGTATGGATTCTGATTTTAAATCCTCAAACAGACTGTAGGAGTGTGGACAACACAAAACTTACCAAGATTTTGCTTAGGATTTTTTTCTGTAGAGAACACCTGCGAAGCTTAGAGGAAAGTTTTATAAAGGCAGATGTGACGATTTGGTATTTCCAAACAAGAATTAATGTTCTTGAATATAATTAGCTCTCCGTTTTCCTTTTACTTAATTTTGAGTAAGACAGTTATAATTGTTGGCAAATAAATGAAGTCAGTTTAAAATTTGTAGATTGGTCCAATGAGCCTAATAAAAAGGAGTGAGCAACTAAGAGTTTGCTTCAGAAGGGATTAAAAAAAAAGCAAAAAGTTTTTGAGCTGTGCAATTTGGATTTTTAAATTATGAAGATACTTTTAACATAATTGTGTATACAGAAAATTACAGAAATCAGTTCTCTGAGTTGTGCTTCATCAAATCAAAAAAGGATTAAGTGAGCCCCACCTCACCTGTGCCTTGAATACATGCTGGTACTTGACTACTGCAGAAAGCTTACCAAAACTTCCAACTAGAACATTCTTGATATTTTTTATATCCAGTAGAATTCTCATTCATTATAGTCACATTTTTATTGTGAACTTTTTTTTTCAAAGTAACTGTCATATCCCTTGTTCAATGGTTTGGCTTTCATGGTGTTTTTTGGGTCTTTGTCTTTTTTTTAATATTGAACATTTTGGAACATTATCATGTATTGCTGCTTTCTAGATTGATGTACTTCTGTCTGAAGGTTCATACAGAAAAGAAACCTCATTGTCATTACTCTAATTGAATTTTAAAATACAGTTCTGAATTTCTCTCGTTGGTATTTGATTTATATGTTTTCTGCAGAATGCATCTTCTGTTCTTTTTTTCTTTACTGTGCCCTCCTTGACTAGAACTAGACTTGCTAATGCAGAAAGTGAAGATTGGAATTTAAATACAGCTGACGTGTACAGTTAGATACTTAAATGTGAAGCCTGGTAACTGCTTTGAAATGCTTGGCACTTTTAAAAAAATTGAAATTGTTCCTTTGGATACTTTCATATGAATTGGGAAGCTTTTTTAATGTGAAGACATGGAAAAATCCAGAAGACCAGTCACTGTTATTTCTGCAGAAGGTGCAAGACTATAACACTCTTTTTTTTTTCTAAGCTGACAGTGGGAACAAGGGAACAGAAGAGTATATTTATCATCCAGTTTGCTTGAAGTGATGTTGTTTATTCTGACTTGTTAAGGATTGAGTGCACAGTATTAAATTTTATTGGCATTATTGCTTTCAAGTTGGAAGTAGTTAAGAATCTTCAGAGAATAATTTGCTTTTCTCAAAATACATGTCTTGCTTGAGGTGGTTTTTATTAAGTGTCTGTGATGAGAGACTAGCTGGCTTTCATCCACCAGTTTGAACCAATAACTTCTGTTGGGGTTTTTTTAGGTCATCATTTTAATGGTCCAGAATTTGTTGTTGCATGAAGAAGTTATGAGATGGTTTTTGAACAGAAATAGAAGATTCAGTCAATGTTACTTTAACCTTCCTGTAGAAGACTGAAATAAAACGAACTGGAAAAGCTCTGGAAAGGAGATTAAGACATACTTGAAAGCACAAAGTCACTTACCGCCTTTCTAATTTTAGGGCATCATGGCGGTCAAAACTACTGTAGATTACATGAGAAGTGGGTAATTGAAATAAAAACTTGCTGAAGGCATATATGCATCAGTTTCAGAAATTCCTGTTAAAACTAAAGTACAGAAAGGGTATCGCAACTGGTGAATTTAGTGCTCTGAAGTGACTGAGGAACTCTTCTGTTTTAGTTCCAAAGTGAAATGACAGTACTTGCAAACCATCAGGTAGTTGGACCTTTTGTAAGACAAGATGATTTCTCAGCCAGCCTCAAAACTTGTGGTCTGTACTGATAGGGATCTGTGTCTGCCAGTGGGATGTGGAGAGGAAGAGTCAGGTATTGGCTTTACTGAAACTGAAGCAGGATCAGTATTGTCATTTATGGCCTGTTCTTTTGCGTTTGCCTTTGTTGGTGTTTCAAGTGTTTTCCTTTTGTTGTTCTTCACTGCACTAAGCAGAAGGGAGAGAGCTAAGGGAAAAATGGAGTTTTTACTAGATTCTGTACTGGATTTTGAGAGGTGGGTTTGTGATTCTGACTTCTTACTTGAGACCTCAGGTACCCATGGAATGCTAATTTAAGTAAAGTCATCCTTATAGGTGCAAAATTATATAGATGATTTCCAAACATAAGATTTTAAAAATAAAGTGCATTTTGTTTCTTAATTACACCTATGTTTCAGTCTAATACCGTTGTTTAAACCCCCTTAAATTTATGAAATATTTTTAATAGTGTTTACTACCGAGGAGGTCCTGAAAAGCATGTATGTACTTAGATATCAACATTAATAAACAGCACTAATATCTTTTGGTCTGATGACAATTTAACTGTATGGTTCATGCTAGAAGCTGTGCTTTTAATGATCAAATGACGTTTTAAAGGGGTGTACAGCAGAATGTTATCATTTGCTTATAATTGTACTAACTGGTGAATATATGAAACGAGAAAAAGTTTCAGAGATAACTGTTCCTCCCCCACACCACCGCCTCACTCCCCACATACTAGTGGCACTTGTGCAGTGCGTTTTAAATTAGACATGGACATTTTTGCTTGTTGTTCTCATACATCTGTATGCTGCTGCCCTTTGTAAGGGAGGAAAACTATGGATATGGTGATAGAGTAAAATAAAATAAACTCCAGATCGCTAATTTACTTCACACATTGATCATAATTTTTGTTGGTAACGCTTTAATTCTTGTGCTAGATTTCATGATCTGCTTTCATCTCAGTAGGAGCATTGCTTTTAAATTAATGCTGTTAAATAAATGTGAATACCACTTTTCTTATTTGGCCCTGGACAGGATGGGATATGTTGTCCTATGGATAAGGGAGAGCCATATCCTATGGATATGTAAGTAGTTTGCTTTATATTGCACTGTGGCATTGAAACTGCTGAGTTGTAAATGGAGTAGCCAGGTCCTAGTTAGATAGAAACATCTCTCAAATCTGATGAGGCTTTCTTTACCACTTTCAACTAAAGAAAGACACAAGATTTCTTTTGCAGTAGAGAACTCTGTAAGATAAACATTTGCATTTTATGAACTGTAAGACAACTCTCCCTAAAAACAAAAGGCAGATCTGAGTTTTTGTCTCCTAGATGAATCTTTAAAAACACTGCTATAAAAGTCTTCTGAGATAAATTGGAGGTAACAATTCCCATGTACCTTTATAGCTTAGCTCATGCAGCTGAATCTTTATTGGACGGTGAGTTTGCAGTGGACTTGATGTAAAATACTGCAGAGAACAGCCCCAGTGAGTCTGTTCTGCAGTGCAAGAAAACAAAGTCCTGATCTCCAGTAAAATGCTTCCTGTTGTGTTCCTAACAGCTCTGTTGTAGAAAATTGTTTATTACTTGAACAAGCCATCTAAGGAGAAGCTGAATTGTGACAGATCATACAATATAGTAAAATTCAGTTCTGTGCTGGTCATATCTATTTATATTTAAGTTTATAAGTTTTATAAACTTTAAGTTTTAAAGTGATGTACTTTAAATCAACTTGTATACTATGCTATTCATAACAATTCAGCATGGAAATCATTTAAGATTTAATCACACCCCTTTATAATTGTTGAAACAAACTGCTGAATTTTCTGTCCAACCACTTCAGTTTTTTTAATGTAATAATCTGTCAAAAAGGAATTGCTTCATAAAACATGCTCAGATATTATAACAGTGCTTGAAAGTGACTTCTGTTTTGTAGATATGTGCCTCCCGTGAACTGAATTTCACTGAGATTTTTATGTACTGCAATGGAAGGAAAGAGAAGGGCTTTTTCTTAGCCAGATAAGACAAACCGAAAGCATGCGGCTGACTTCTGCAAAACATTTTTTCATTCCCTGGATCTGCAAGAGAAGTCCTTATGAAGTTTACTTGAACTTCCATTAGTATTTTTCTTTGTCTTAATGCTGTCTGTGTTATGATAAATATCACCTTAATGTGTGTATTGAATTTTCTGTTTCGAGGAGCATGAGAATGCATCTTTCTTGACTAAAATCTAGTCATGTTCTTGTCTTGGGCTTGGGAAGAGATTGGTTTTTTTTCTTGTTGATGCCATTAGGGGTGGTTTTCCTGGGTTTGTTCATCTTTAATTCTGGTGCCAGCTTCCCTTCATAGTTGAGAGTACCATTTTCAGTGTGATAATGAAACACTAACATCATCTGGGCACAATGCTCTGTTCCTGTCTGAAAAAGTGACAGTCATTTTGATAATTTTGCAAAGCAGGAAATTACATACTTCTTATGCTTTGTCAGAAACTTCAATGCCCAGGGCAGGAAGAGCTGCTGAGATCCCTAAGAACATGTTCAAAGACACAAACACACAGTGTTTCTGTTTTAGCTTTACTGTTTGTGAGGAAACTAATTTAACTGAGCTCTTTTTTCTGTTGTTTTTTTTTTTTTGATAGTTTGTAGTAATTAATAATCATCTTCTGATTTCTTTACCTGTAACTTAGAAGTAATTTCTTAACAAGACATGGTGCAAACAGTTCTTATTTTTAAGAATTCATTGCTAGGATAGCTACCCTAGGGAAAGCCTTCATGAAGTGGAACTTGCCATCCTTCCTCTCCTATTCTGGGTTATAGAGACAAAATAACACCAGCAGATGTGTTGGTTGAGCGCCTGCTTGCATGGACAGCTTCCTTTAGAGTTTTAACATAAATCATAGTTGTACAGTTTCTCCTTCTTTCATTCCCAAAAGGTCACGTCGATCATTTGGGGATTTCCATCTGCGAGTTTGATTTGAGTGAAACCTACTCATTGAATAATTTTTGTTGTAGTTTAAATTTAGTTGTACATAATGGCATTTCTGGCGTAATATTTTCTGAACATTGAAGCAGTGGGATTTCTTGCATCATTCTTGTGTAATAATGCTGGTAGTCTGGCATGTAACCAAGGACATTCAATGTCTTCTAAGTGGAGAAGTCAAAGACCTTTTCGGGATAAACTTATTCAAGATGAAAATAAGGAAAGCAAAGCTGTACTTGTGGACCAGTTTGTTTTCTTAATACCTCAGAAGGGTACCTGGGTACACTCCTCTTTTTTTCACTTCTCTACAGGAGTAGTTTTGATGATTACAACTCTTTTATACTTGCCTGAGATTTTCAAAGAAAGGGGGAGCTCAAGGTGTATATATATATATATATATATCTTTATTGGATTTTTTTCAAGTCACTATTCCCCAGCCTACAGTTTTTCTGACTTATTTAAAGTGGTGTTTGTTCCCTGACCTACCTTTGTACTCAAAGGTGACAAATGTATTCAAGTAAATAATGTGCATTTACCTCTAATATATAACTAACGATTTTCTGTATTGGAGTTAATTTCAGCTGTCATGTTGCCTTTTTTTTTTTTTTTTTTTTTTTTTTTTTTTGTCTTGGTATTGTGTTGTGCTGAGTAAACGTAATTTTAAAATTTGCCTTGAGGTCAGTTCAGGTTCTCTTAAACATCTCAGGTCATTTCACATGACACACCCTCAGATTCTAGGGTGCAGTCTACATACAAACCAGCAGATGAAAGCTTACAGCAGATCAAAAATCACCTGAGCAAATTCATGGGGAGCCATCCTTCTTTGGTTCCTCCCTGAAGCCATGCATTTGCTGGTGAAAGTGTGGAAGACTCTAGTGGGAGGAGTTGCTCAGAGATTGTTCTGTGGTTTTACCACAGTATGCACAGATAGTTGCAGTTTGACATAGGATACTGAGCTAGATGGACTTGTGGTTTGGTCTTACAAAGATGCTGTTATGGGGAGATCCTGTGGAGTGACAGCCTGTGCAGCTGGGAGCCTTGTGAATGCACAGGGTCTACATTTATTTGTAAGCTCCATTCTTATATTTATATTCAAGTCATACTGTCATGTTTCCTTTCTGTCCTGGAAATGTAGTGGTTTCTTCCTACCATAAATAGGAAACAAGGAAGTTGTTATTTTGGGGGAGTAACCTCTTGAACACAAAGCAGAAAAAGGTAGTATTCATCATTTAGAGAGTGATAAGCTTTCCAGTATGTCTAATCTCTTGGCTGCAGGTCATAACCCTTGCTGTCTTACTGAGCTGAAGGAGAACAAACTTCAGCTCTTGGGGGCTGTTTTACTTCATTTTAACTAAAAGACTTTCTTCATCCTGTAGTCTTCAGTGTGGTAAAACCTATTGCTGCATGTAGGAAGATCTTCTCTACTGGAATAAATCTTTATTACAGTGCATGAGTGCTGTGAAAGAAGCTTGTTTGTCAGAAATGCTATCATGTGTGTTTTCCTGGGAAATTGTCAGAGGACTATGTGAGTTAGATTGGAGTTCAAATCCAGTCCAACAGTTTTCCATTTTCTCCTCTACAAGTTTCAATATGCCTGGTGGTGGTTTGGGTTTTTGTCCTGAAGTCAGATCCATCCAAATCAGCAGTGATAAATGGAAATGAGTAATCAAGGCATGGAGTAGGAACTCCTCAAACTGACATTGCATCTGGGAAGATGGCATATGGAACTGTTTCAACAGGTTACCTCCCCAAGTTAGGATAGCTTCTGGCTGCTTCTTCCTCTGTAGTGGCATAAATAGCTGTTCGTTCAGAGCCTAGGTATTTAAATTACCTAATGTGTTTCTAGGCTTGTTACCACTGTAGTTCTAATGTTTGTACTTGATCTGAAAGTATTCTAGCAGCAAACTCAAGATTCTACTTGCATATAAATATTTTAGGTACTCTTTGCTGTTTGATTATTATTTTTTAAATACTTGGTCTGGTTTTCCTGCTTAAAAGCATCTTCATCTATAAATCTTAAGTGTTTATGTCTGAGATTTAGATCTATTACCAGACCAAAAAACTTAGAGTACTCACAGCACCTTGACTTTTCTTTTATGGATATGGAATGGCAGATAGTGGAGTGAAAAGATATTAAAAGCTTGAAAATTTTACTTTCTGTGTTGTCTGTTGGAATAAACTTTCAGTAATCTCTTCAGTTTTACAAATGTTCTGTGTTACTGTTTATTACCATTACCTGGGACTCAATTAGGCTGTAATTTAAAGATTACATTATAATGCTAATATACCTTAATATCTGTCACATACTGCTTGTAAATATGTAAGTTCATTGCAGCCTACTGCAAGCTGCCTTATGTTGCAAAAAAATGCAGTACTTCTGATTTTTCTGTTTTATTATCTAGTTCAATTCTGGCCTAGAGTAGACTTGATCTGTCCAATTCTCTTCTTTTGTATGAGTACATGGTTAGTTGGAATATTCAGAATTAAATTATCAGCTTTATTTGGTTTGTTTTGGGGTTTTTTTAAGATAAAATTCAGTGTTCCTATTTAGTTGATTTTTTTTTTGTTATCTAATGAGCTAGCTAGGGAAAATGTTGAATCTTGTTTTTATGAATGACAGATTCTAAAAGATTAATGACACTTTTTTTCTTAATAACCTAACATTAGTATTTAATAATTTATGGAATTTTAGGAAGCTGAATTTAAAAAATTGACATCAGGAAGTAGTTATCTTGAACTGAACTGCACAGAAAACACAGATTTCAATTGCAGCTTTGGTTGGCAATCTTATGGTAGCTTTATTACTGACAATATATCATGTCCCACTGTGCCTCTTCCCTGAAAAGGGGAGCACAGCAGTCTTCCTGAGTCTAAATGGCTGTCAAACGCTGCTGTAGCTACATTTTCTCACAAATGCTTGGACTAAATTTAAGGATGGCAATTAACAGTACATGGACTGCTAGTCTAACTGCATGTTTGCACATCCCACCCAATGCTGAATTTTGTGTTACTCTGGTTGCACTGATAGTGTTAGGGAGGAAGTTGAGAACCAGTCTGCTCTGGGAGACGAGGGCTGCCGTTGTGTGGTATCCCTCTGGAGCAGGTTAGTGCATCTGTAAACAAGACCACATTTTCTAACCTTGTGTTGTTTCAGTGATGTTTGTGAATTGATTGTATTGAAACTATCTAAAATCCAGTATCATTGAGGGGCAGCATTAAAACTTAGCACATCTACAGATACAGGTAATGTGTGTTAAAACAGTGTTCATGTTGAAGAGCCCTTATAGGGGGGGATATGTGTGATATGTTTGCAGCAGCATCCAAAGTTCTGCTGTCTTTTTAAAACTAGACCAAACTATGGAAATGCTGTGTGTAGCAGACTTTCTGCTTAACGTGGGTTTTTAAAATATTTCAGTGTGCTGGTGGCAACAAAATGTAATATGAAATATATTAGTTTTATGATCCTTTCATAAATGAGACACACATACCAGGGATTGATATAGTTTATATGCTTTTCCCAGATAGATTTACCTTGCTCTGCAAGTTATTGTCTTAATTTAAAAAAAAATAAAATTCCAGGAACGGAGCTAATACATGTGAAACTGCAAATCAAAGCTCTGATACTTGTTTACTTTACAAAAACAAAAGCATGCTGAGGTAATAGAGCATCTGCAATTCAGGACTGAAGTTTCTCTTCAGCAATAAAATGCAAAATGTTTTAAATTCCCCTGCTGTCTGAATCATGCTAATTCCCAATAATTATTTTTCTTGTTAATCAGGTGATGGTGGCAGTTAGGGGACAACTGGGAAGCAGAGGAATAAAACCAAAATATTTGTAAAACTGACTTTCCCTTATTTCAGAATTTTTATTTCAAATGGATGGTAGCACTTGGGCATATTGTTTTTTTTAGGGAAGCATACTGACAAATGTGGAAACATCATACTTAGGATAAGGTAGTGTTTTCAGTTGAGTATGTTTTTGGCAGTTGACTTCTAGTCAAAAGATATCAAGGGCCAAATCTAAGTGAATGAAATGCAGCCCCATAAATTATACTCTTAGTTTCCAAATCTGCACAGTGGTGGACAACATCTTAAAAAGAAGGTGGATATTGACATCTGACTTGATGGGTTTTTAAGTTGTAGAACAGGGCCCACATATTTCTCCAGAGTTTATAGTGTAGTTGCATTTCACAAATTGAGCAAAAATAAGAAAGGCAGGACTTCTCTGTACAAGGGAATAATTTTGAAATAAAGTCTGCAAAGGCATTTGAAAACTGTGCTGTAAATTTTCTTTAGAAGGCTTTCTTAAGAAGCCCAAATTTAATTACTTGAAATTGTAATTTCAGTATGTCCTTGCTTCTTATGTGTAATAGTACAACATAATCTTCCAGATGGATGATAGGAGGTTTGCTTCTCTTTTGTTTATACTACAGTTTCTCAAATGAGTTTCATGAGAAGTTTGAGAAAACTGGAAATTCTGCTTGTATGTGTGACTGATTGTTCAATCTATCAAAAATGTTTATAATTATTTTTATTTTGGTACACTGGATAAAGTTTACTGTTATGTATACCTTAATTTTTATTAATAGAGTTCCTGTACTTCAGTGTGTTCAGTACTGCTTTCACTTCAGTGAAGCAGTAAGCAATGTACATGTAAGCAATGTTAAGGTAAAGGTCTGATAGGCTTCATGACCACATGTTTTATATACAATTTTTTAATTAGTTCCTTTGAGTGAAGAGGCAGCAATGAAGCCAGGAAACCTTGTCATTGTGGTACCTGAATATTTAGACATTGTGGATTTCTAGCAATCCCAGCAGTCTTCCTTAAATTGGGAATATTCATGAAAGGACTTTGCTGTTAGTCTTAGTGGAAGTTTAATGATAATGTCAAAATTCCAAGGAAATGCTCGATTAAATTTCAGAATTAATTTGTATGGGGTGAACACAACAGTGAACAGAAGATGGATGTTTGAGGATTGCTTTGATGAACTTACACAAGTAGTCCACAAAAGCCCAGTGTATAGTATTGCAGAACAAACACAATGTTTGTCTTTTGGGCTATGTGGGAGAGCAGTTTAAAAATCTGAAAGCACACTTGTGTGTTAGTGGGGATTTCTTCTTTGAAGCCATGGGCTTCACTGAGTCCTGCTGTCTCAGCTGAAGCAGTGCTTGAGGGTATGTGCCGCACAAATGGTTAATAACTGCTTCCCATCTATACCATGAATTTCATGGCAATTCTTAAACAGATTCTTCTTGGTTCCTGGTTCATGGTTTTAAGTCTTTCTTGTGGTTCAGCTTTGACTTCATTAATTGAAAAGCTTGTATGGCCCCAGACATTCTTAATGGATACCTGACAGATGGTCTGAATAGTTGTAGGTATTATGTGACTAAAGAAGAGTTGTTATTGAAGGTCTTAAGTGGTAAATCAGAACCTATTATTTTGAATGTTGACAGCCAATTTCTGAGGGAGTAAGAATTTTAAATGGACAAATAGTTATAAAGAAGGGTATCACACCGTGCACTTGTGAAGTACTAAGTATTTATTATGTTTCTGATTACATTCTATGTTTATTGTATTTGTGATATGTTACATTTTAATCATTTAAACCAAGTCCTAAATAAAGCCAAACTTGAATTTTAGGTGCATCATGCTTCTTAAGTTCCCTATCTAAGTGAATCTAATATTTTGAGAGAAAGATATTTGTAATTGGAAATGTCTCTTCTGCCTGAAGTATATATGTTCCCATACTCCAGGTCATTTTCTTACACATGCACTTGTCATGCATTGTACTGAAAATAACTTTGGTGCTTGTCTTATAACCAGTGCTGTAGTTTTCTCAGTGAGAAAGTAAATGTGCTCATTTCTGATCATACTTATAGCTCCAGCAATATGAGGCTACTTTTTCTAACACAATGACCATTTCTTTTCTTGTGCCTATGGGCTAGGATAAATGAAGAAGCTTTCTTAGAAAGCGCTTCAGTTTGATACCTATCCATGATAATAAAGCAAGCTACTTGTGTGCTGCTGTTAATACTTCTGAAATAAGTAGTTTAGAGATTTTTCAGTAGCTGAATTAAGAGTTTCAATTGCTTAATTTTTTGTAGTTGTTCAAACTCAATTGTGTGTCCACAAGACTTGTGTTCCATGATTGTCTGTATTTGTTCCTGTTTATAAGTTCCACATTTTTCACAACTTTTTTTCTCCTTCCCTGATTCATTTGTGTAAATGTTTAAAAAATGGTAAAATTAGATACCCTGATTTTGTTTAAAAATAGTATATGGAAGTTTAAGTTACTGTTGTAATTCCTCCCCAGCCAAAAACAATACAGCTACCTTGTGGAAGAGATCTCAGAATGAGGTTATGAACAGTAGTTACCCTTACTCAGTTGTGCTGTTGATTAGAGTGGACAGTGAAATATTAACTCTGCATTTCTGGAAAACTTTCTTCCATTCATCTTCAAAAGCATTTTTAAGAGCAGTAAGAAATTGTTCATTGTTCTGCCAACCATACACACAGTTGGCATGATCTAGAGTTTGTTACTCATTTGAAAATATTGCTACTTATTTTCAATGTATTTTGTGATCTCAATGTCCTGTATGAGTTTAGAGACAGATTTGTTCCAACTACCATATAAGTACATATACCAGAATGTTTGAATAATGCAATAGTGAGAGATGGGTAAATGTCAGTGTGTATTTGTTGTTCCACTGTGTGGTTTATTTTGACCTGTTGGCCCTATCCTTTAATCTTTTCGTGCCACTGTGGACATAGGAAGGCTTTCAGCATCCAAAACGGTGTGATGGTGTAATCAGTACAGTGATAATATTTAAAGAATTTTTGCTAAACAATTACTCCATGCAATCCTGGTGGAAAGAAAATGTTTCATATTGCTGGCAAGCATGGGAATACTAAAAAGTGCTATGCTTGAATCAAAAATTGCTGTTTGATTTCAAAAGTAAGTACAAGAAATTACAAGTGGCCAAAGCACTTTCTGATGGACTGCTGAAAGGCAAAATTGAAGGCGCACCACCCACAGCTTCCTTCTTAACGTTTTGAATTAAGTAAATTCTATCTGGTGACTTTTTGCAGGAAGTTGCCTTTCTCCACCCCCTCCCCACCCACGCCCCACCCCCCCCAAATTAGTAGTTATTACACGAAATGTACTGAAGCCATTGGCTTAGAGAACTTGGAGCAGTGGTCAAAGCAGGGTGCAGAGAGCTGGTGTGTAGAGCCGTGCATACTGGTGTAGTGAGCAGAAAGATGGCAGTCCTCGATGGCCCACAAAACCTGTGGCAGGCTGGGAGCAGTCTGCTGGAAGTTAGTGTCCCATGTGAAATCTGCACATAGAAAAGGCATCTGTATTCACCACCAGGGTCTCTTTAAGACTTAGCACTTCATGAACCTGGGCTTAGTAGAACCACATACATCTCACTAGAGATTTTTTTTTTTAAGATTGCTTCACAAATAGGAACAATACCGACTGACCCAATAGCTCTTAGTCTTACATCATCCCTCAAGTACTGTGTAAATGCTTCATACTGCTTCTAATTTGTTGCACTGTATGACTTGATGACATCAGACTATTCCTTTTCATATGCTAGCATATTTAGCATAAGTGTAATATCTGTCTATATAACTTCATGCTGATGCATCTTTCCAGATATAAGTAGAGGTATATTTATCTCTTAATGGCAGTGTGTCCGTGATTTGTGATACTGTTATTTGCAGGTGCTTGTACACAGGAGAATGTATTGTGCCTAGGAGCCCTAGGGGGGGGAATAGTTAATCTGAAACTTGAATGCAAATGCTTTCTGATCATATGTGGTTCACGTGGAATACAGTGTCCTTCCTTAAATCACTGGTGACAAGCTGGAGCTCTCTTAAAGTGACGTTTCTCTTATGTTATATTTTCACACTGCTATGTCACTTTATAAGTCAGTTTTTAAGTAAATACTGAAGGCACTCATTTCCAGGTCCATATCAAAGGGATGTGAACTAACTGCATTTTTGCTCTGACAGTACATCATTTGTAATTAGTATCAAGTATTAAACTTTTAAAGAAATATGCATTACTGTAAGTTAAAAACTTAAGTACATTATTATTAGTGAGATATGAATGCAGAAAAGTTCTATAATAAAATCTCAGGAATACACTGAGGATGATAAGAAAAAATGATGTTTTTTTTATTAAGGAATATACTTGTTGTTCTGTATTGGCATCCTTGTTTAATTATCACAGACCTATTTGTTTGTTATGGAAAAATGTGTTTATTGCTTGCTTACTACCTAGGGGGTTTTGAATAGTTTTTTTCAAATTGTCTCATTAAACACTCCCCTCCTCATCATTTAAGATTCCTGCACTTATTTTCTCTTTATTCTAGAGATTTTAAAGAAGACAAAGTAGGAGTTACTGAAGCTTCGCCCATTTTTAGCCATATATTTTGGCTTGCAGAAGTTTTGAATGCCTTTTCCTGTAACTTTTTTTTTGCTATCCTAGCTTCTTGTTATCTTACAAAAATAAACATTTGTAATAGTAGCTGCCATTGTTAAAGTGGGTGTAGTTACTGTATGCTGTGGCTAGATTAGCTGACAGATATCACGAAAAGGCCTCCTTGTCACACAGGGAGACAGAGCTGTCCCTCTGCAGCATGGAGCACTCTGTACACCTGCAAGGGTGTTGTATGTGTCAGTGTTAGGGAACTGTAGAGCCTAAGTCTGGATCTTCCTGGTGTGATCCAGTTCCCCTCTGGCTTTCTGGTGCTAGAAAATGTGCTGTTCAGTATGGATCTGCCCTAATCTGGATGAAGGGCTGCTATAGGGCTGTGTTTCTTTACTCAGCAGTTACTCAGAATAGGCTTGCAAGGAATTTTTTACTTTATTTCTGCACCCTAGGAAAGCTTTTTATGCCAAAGTCAAAAGTATATGTGGAAATACTTAGTCCACTTTGACTTTTCAGCAAAATTCAGTGTCTGCATGGATCTTCACAGGACATTGTTTTGAATGAATCTCTGGCAGGCAGTGAGCAAGACTCAATTTATCTCTTTATCTCTTTAGCAAGTAGTTCCTCTTCAGTGTAGCTTATGATTCCTTTATCATAAGGCATCTTATTAATAATATTCCCACTGTGACTCAGATTGATGAATATATGGATAAGAAATATGAAAAGAAAAGGAGTAGATCATAAACTTAAAAAATTAAAATTACCAAATTATGTAAAACTACCAAAATTTAAAGCTCAATTCAAAAATCTATAATATCCAAAATTCACTAGCTTTACAGGTGACCAGTGATGCAGAAAGATGAAAAGTGGGTTTGCTCTTTTCTGCTGATAATGCTGCTATTTTGGACCGCATGAGAATGTTCTACATTTCCTTTCTTGCTTATAACTGCCTTAAAAATCATTTAGTAGGTTGTAGCTTTTGAAATTGTATGTAGCTCATCTCGTTCAAGTTACTTTTTGTATGCTGTCTTATGCCTTAATGTAGTATGCAGGCTTATCTGCTTATCCCTATTACCTGATGCTAAATCAAAGCATAGTTTTGTTTGTATGAAATACCTGATGTTCTTCTCTATTGAGGACAGAAACTCTTTATCCCATGCACTCTGTGTGTGTAGTCATCCAATATGCAATAATCTCTAAAAGTAGAAGAGACACTTGAAAAAATATGAATGTTCTCAAATACTTGATAAATGGACATATAAAAATAATCTCCAATAAGAACATTGTTTAAGGACTTTTATTTTGGATTTTATTCTACTTTTAATCCAATCTTTCTTTTAATGGCTTCAGACTTTTACATCACCAAGGACCTTATTTTCTCTGATCCAGTCTTTCTCTGTCTTGCTAATGGCCTTTTACCTAATATTCCTGGTTTGAGGTGAGACAGCCTTGAAGAATCTGAAGTGAAAGATCAGTTTGGTGCCTAAGAGATTAAACTTCTTACGAGACGTGAGGAATTTGATTCTGTTTGAAGGGAAGCTGAGGCATAACAAGTAAAGATTTCATTGTACACTTCAGCAAGAGCTGGAGGAGGGCTCTGGGTGGTAACCTGAGGGTAAAGAATGCCTTTCTAAAACCTGTGCTTGAGATCTATAACCTGGTACAGATGAGCTAATCATGTATTTGCCTGTCAGTGAGCACTTGTATTTCATGTTTTTAATGACATTACTGCTGCTCTCAGAGAAAGGCCCAGTATTTATGTTGCACTGTGATGGGGCAAGACTTGCATATTCTCTTCAGCTGACATCATGTGAACTGGGCATACTGGGCTCTGCTCTCTGTTGGGATACTGGCATTTGTCATACAGTAATACCTTTGTGAACCTTGGTATAAGCTGTATTATCACATTTCAGACATATTAGACAAAACACATAAAATTATGAAAATAATTAAGCTGCACAATTATTAGTAGCTTTGGGTGTTATGTATCAATGAAAGTTACCTACCTTCTCTAATTTCTGGAAATCCTGCTCAATAACAAAATAAACTTTTAATTTCTGTAGGGATAAAATACCAGATTCTCTGGAAAATATTTAGTACATAAGTGGAGAGCTTGACAGATCATGTAATGTAACTGCTATTTTCTTACATATTGAAAACACCACAATATGTGGATACCTGGATGTATCTGAATTGCTACTGGAAGACTAAATAATGACAGAAAGGATTACAGAGCCACAGGAGCTTTTTGTAATATTTTGTGCCATGTCTGATAGCTTTCTTAGGAAACATGCAGGAAAGGGAAGCCCATTTCATTAGCTTTGTAACAAGCATCTGTTGTGAACAGAGGCTGTTATTTCTGGGCTTGTTTTGTACAAGGACCCATTTTCAGTGGGTACTGAGTAATAGATCTCAAAGTGGTGGCTAGGGTGGCTTCAGAACGAGGAACCCAACTATGTTTTATGTAGTTGAAGTAGGTGTATTTCACTTCATAGGAACTAGAAAATCCATGCAGGAGATTTATCTCTGCCTTTTGACATCCATCTTGGAAATTTGAGCCTTCATCACTGAGTCTTGCAGGAAGGATTATCTTTCTTGACCAGGGCCTGTGAGATTCCACTGAAGGGAATGGCTCCCGCGTGTGAGGTTGAATGTGAATATTGTCCTGTTAGCAGTGAAATACTCTCCTTGACATACCAGTGTTCAAGGGAGTACTGTAACAGAATAATAAAACTTAATTTCTTATTTCTATAATACTTGGCTAAAGTCTCTGTAACTATTTTAAGAAACCAGATACATTAGTCTCTAGGAAGTAGCATGTTTGATGCTGTTAAGTGGCAGTTATTACATTTAGTAGCAGGTTGAGAAAGTTCCCTGGTAAGTTTTTCATTTTGATAGCATGCGCTTATCTGATCTTTTGTTTTGTTTAGATGGACACAAAGGGATAAATGCCAGCAATAGTGCTTCAGGAGAAGGAATGGGAGACTGACTGGAGAACAGACCTATGCCTTGTCATCTTGATCTGACGTTTTTTGTTTTTTTTTTACTGATGTTGATAGAAGTACTTAATGCAAAAGGGCAACTATGAGCACTGCTAGAAATGTTAATGGCAAGAAGCTATCTAAAACACTTAACAGGTGACCTCCTCAGTTGGCAAACTCTTTTATCCCTGCCCCCCATACTGAGGACTGCTCCCAGCATGCTGGACTGGCCCACTAGCCCAGGGGTCTTCAGACCTGTTGGGGCTTGGGTTGCATTTAGTGGGGTATCCATAGTCATAATTCTTGCTGGCAATCCTCAAAATGAGATCTTTACATCCCATCTAAAGTCACTTCCAGAATTGATTGTTACCATATATAGCATTTCCACTAAAGAGAATAGAATTTCTCACATCTTTCTCATTTGATGCCTTTCCATCAAAGCTGTTGTTAAATGCATTGATTGTTCTGATATAGATGCTGTATGACCACTTCTGTTCATGCATCTTCCTTGTGGTTGCCCATGCTTTGACCACTGCTGATACTCAATTTACCTTTGCTAACTTGCTTTAGACAAATGTTAAAAAATAGAAAATATTCAGCAACTAGTAAGTTTTCTTCTTGCTACTATTGAGTATTTATGGATATAGCAAACAGAGCTTCCCTTTTGTGGTGAACTGACTCATGTTTCAGAGCCTGCCTTTTTCCTGGTTTCCTGCTGCTAGTAAAGTCTGATGCAGCCTGGCTATTGGATAAAGCTTTTTTTTCCCCAAATAAGACAGCAGAGAAGCCAAGACATCTAATTGTTGAGAAGCACAGGAAAAGGAATCAGAGCTACAAATCGGCTTTCGTATACCACTGTATACCCTTTGTAAGAAAAATACTGGCCGAGAATTAGTGTTGAATTCACCGAGCTATTAGAAGTAAAGGTCGCTTTGTGTATTTCACCATTGTTTGCTAAAATAGCATGTGTATTACATACCTTGTTTTAAAATTCTGAGTCATTGATCCATAGAAAACAAGTTGTTAATAATCTATTTAATTACTGTTTGCAAGTCTTCAAAATTAAGACACAGGAACAAAGGACGTTTGGCCTTCTCTGTTGACCAGGATGTTGTAGTAGATTGTTTCCATGCAGTACACTAATGTTATTGTACTTAGTTTTGTAGTTCATGGAGCAAATAATCCAAAGTGAATAATGCAATTATTAATGTGCAGGCTACTGAGTTTATGCATTAAAAACTGGTTTTCGTCACGCTGTTGAGCTTGCTCAGTACTTTAGAACTACAATTTAGATCCATTTCTTTGGAATTTCTTGACTGCAAAGAGGACCCGATGTCTGTTTGTTTATAACTACCAATACCAAGGATTCAGAAGATCCTTAGTGTTGCCTTATAGGGCAAAGTTTGAAAGCTAAAATTTATCAGAAATAAAAAAACTAATTCTTTTTTTTTTTCTGATTCATGAGAAGCTGAAGCATTTAAGAGCAAAATCCTTGCTTTGTGATAAAACAAAGGGGTGGGCTGTTGTAAAATGTCAAGCTCCCTTGCCCAAGCTAGCGTTTCTCTGAGGCTTGTTTTTGGTCTGCTCATTAGCTTTGCCCTGCGGTTCAAATAAAGCACCACCTGAGAGTCACTTAAGTACACAGTTACCTTGACTTATGAGTTGGTGCTGCTGTATGAAGATCAGAATTCACTGTAACCTGCACGATTAAATCCTTGTTGGAATATGCTCTGGATTTCTTATTTTTATTTTGTGCTGAGGTACAGTGATACAGAGACTGGCAACCTGCCCCCATTGCCAGGTAGGAAAAGTTCATCTGCCTGGAATAGATGAGGTAGTTTGCTATAGATTAAATAAAAAAATAAAATTAAAAAAAATAAAGTAAAACCCCTTGCAGGTTCAAGGTTACTAAGTGAGGATGTTCTGCAGTATGCAAGAGCTTTCTGCAGTCCCAGGAAAAAATGTTTTCCACAGACCTAGCAGATAAGAATATTTAATGTATATTTTAGCCAAAGTTTTTGTTAAACTATGAAGTTGTTTTGATCACTTTAGAAGTTGTGTTCTGTAAATATACACAGTACTTAAATTCTGTGTAAGATAACTGTGGTTTAGTAAGCAAAAGCTTTCAGACTCAGTTGGGCTTTCCCACCTGCATGGAGAGAAAGCACAAGAGTTCTTTGTGCAAGCGAGAGTAGATTGGTTTAGCTGTCACATGAGAGGAAGATAGCTGCTTCTGCTTTTTAGAGAACAAGAAGAGATTGTGAAGCCTCCACTGTTGTATTACATTGTTCATGAATTCAAGTCCAAGGGCCTCTAAAAGACTTTTTTTGTATCAGTTGGGAAGTTAATCATGGTTATATGAACAAATGAAATACTGTGTCATTCTTTCACTGCTGGGGTGGTGTTTTCTGTCTCGTATACAAAGTATTTATGCAACTGAGATGGTTTATGCCATGGAAAGCTAATGTAAAAAACAGAGTAACGATGTTTTAACTTTCACCTATATTTTTTCAGATCTGTGCTGTTTTGTCAAGGGTTTTTTTTTGTCTGACACATTTTTTGGCCAAGGAAAAAAATATGAAAAGTTGATTATTTTTGCACAGTGGTTTCTTCTGTATTTGAAACTTTCAGAAATATTCCTCATTTGGACTCTACCTGCTGCTATAATAACTTTGTTTTTCAAGAATTATTACTACTTTTTGTTTCTGTTTCTACAAGGCAATAGTATGGAATTCTATACTGGGACAAAAATGATTCTCATGTCGCTTGCATTAGTTTTAGAGTTAACCAAGCATTAATGCTTAACCTCTGAAAAAACATTCATTCTTATGTGGACTGTTTCTATTTAAAAACATTTTTAAGTCTTTAAGCACTAGACACAGTTCTGCCTATGTGAAATCAATTATTAACAGTAGGTTTAGATTTAGGTTGCTTGAAAGAAAATACATTTTGTTTACAGTATCTGTCTGCTTATTATGTTTCAGTCATGGACAGGAAGAATTATTTCCTGCCTCAGAATCCTTTGTTTCCTTTGTCTCTGCAATGAGAGAAAAAACAAAACAAAAAAACCCCAACAAACAAAACAAAACAGGAGTACTTTTCTTCTTGCCAGCAAAAACTTTTCATTTTTCTAAGTACAGATTTTTGATAAATGACCCTTGCAAAATGGTGCTTTGAAGATAGGAATTGTAATTTTAATGTCATTGTTGTACAGTGAATGTTACACGGAATATGTTGTAGGTCATCATGCAGTACTTGCAGCACTTGTATAGCCCTATCTTCCACTTTAACTTGCGATTTTGTGTTTGAAATATGATCTCATTCTGACAGTTGGCTTAATCAAGCTTGCTTATTTTTAAAAGAGCACTAGCTTCGTGTAGATGGGTGGGGATCATGTGCTGCTGCTTAAGAATGTGGTTTTCTTGGTGATTTAGCAGATAGCTGAGCAGAATCAGGAAATCTTCCAGACTGTTCATATTTGTTTTTCAGTGTCTGACAGTATTTTTTGCTTTTTTGCAATCACAGGCAACCCCTTTGCTGTAGGTCAACAAAGTGCAAGCCTAGATGGATTATATTTTCAGTTTACAGATACAGCTTGCAATGAATTTTGCTATTATTACAGCCAACTTGAAGAGCTTTTCAATCATCAGTTACTTAGAAAGCAATTCTTGAAACCACTAGCCTTAATTTCATGATTTCTGTGTTTAGCTTAAATGTAGTTTAGGCCAGGTTGGATGGGGCTCTGACCAACCTGATGTAGTGGAAGGTGTCCCTGTCCATGGTGGCGAGGCTGGAACCACATGAACTTTAAGGTCCCTTCCAACCCAAGCCATTCTGTGATACTTACTGTGTATTAGCTTACGGGTTCTCTTTTTTTGAGAAGAGTTAATATATAGGAAAAGGCACTACATAAATTGTTTCATGCTTGTTCATGCTATGAAGATGGAAAATTTTGTCCATGAATTTATATTAGTTTTGTAAATTCTTTTAAAACAGAGATTGCAAGGTTTGATTTTCCAAGGAATGCATGAATCATTGCAACACTAGTGAAATCTTTGGTGAATGACACGACATAGGGTAATTTTTGTATTGATTTTATGTTTGCCAAGGTCTCCTTTTTACTGGGTGTTCAGTGTTACAAGCAACACACGCATTTTAAAGAAATATTCCCCAAAGCAGGTATGCTTCAAATGGCAGAATAACAAATTAGTTGTAGCTCTTAAAAGGCTTGTTGCAGTCTGCTGGAAATAATGTTTTAGCAGCTGCATTTTAAGGAGAGGGAGAACAGGGTGGCATAAAGTTTAAAAATGCTGTGGCATTAATACTTTAACTGAAATTAATTGTGTTTTTGACTTTTTTTCCTTGCTGTAGTCGTGACATGGAGAATAAAGAAACCCTCAGGGGGTTGCAGAAGATGGATGACCGCCCAGAAGAGCGCATGATCAGGGAGAAACTCAAGGCAACGTGTATGCCAGCCTGGAAGCATGAATGGTTGGAAAGAAGAAGCAGGAGAGGCCCGGTGGTAAGTGGCGCTGATGGAAGGCCAATATCTGTAATTACAAATACAAACCCCTTAAATTTCTTTCTATTAGAAGCCTCTTTTTCTTAAAAATTTTCCAACTTATAATTATGGTACTCCATCCCATTGTTTACGAGGTGTTTAACAGGAAACTGAGGCTGACTTTCTGAAGTGTAGACATTTGTTGGGCTGTATTTTTAAGCAGAGGCGTTATCACTGTGCTGCTGCTTTGGGTACTGTCATATAATACTGTGACAATTCTGCCCTCTAACGGCAACAACACAAATAGATTCTGGTTATTAGATAAAAACTTGGTAAAACCAGGAAAAAGCCAAAATGGAACTATTCCTTCAGCCTAGTCTCAACACGGCTGAACTTTGGATGACAGAGTATTCTATTAGCCTTTTGGGTTCAGCTTTTGCATAAATGGCTTGGAGGTTTTAAGAAGTGCAGGTAGGTCAAACCTGAAACTTTTAAGCATACTTGTAATTCTATTCAACATAATGCTGATTAATTAATAGCGACTACTTACCTATCAAAGTAGTTGCATTGATTGATGTGACTCCCATGTACCACTTGATGGTAGTGCTAATTTAAAGCTAAAATCACCTGATGAAGTAAACAATTGTCTAGGGGCAGCTTTTTTAGAACACAAATAAGAAGGTTCTGTTGATTCTGTCACAAGAAATAACATTGAAAATATCTACAAATGCACCAAAAGAATAGTATCTCAAAGGGTCAAATAACACAAAACAATTTTCACTTGAAAAAATTTAAATACATCTGGTTTACTGCATAACTTGAAGCTTTGCCCTGCTCAGCCCACTTCCCTTGAGATTTCTGGGTGTTTTAATACAATGTTAGATGCTCCATAATTTGCATTTTAAATGTTTTCAAGCACTATCAACTGGTAGATGTAACTTTTCCATAGGTATATGAATTGGTATTCTGACTTTGCAGCAAAGAAGCATTAGAGCAATTGGAAGGAGGGGAAAAAGCCTTCACAGCCCTTTAAACTTCTCTTTTATCCTGTTTACTGTAATAACTAGGTACTGAGTCTAGGTTGTGTCTTCCTACCCACACCCTGAGCAGGGAAAACCCCTTTCAGTTTTTGGCTCAATCAAAAAGGCTTCTAGAACTTTTTAGGAGAGGTCTGCTCTGTTAACTGAGGTGTTACTCGTAACTTCCCTCCAGGTTTGAGTCAAGTCTGAGACACTGAGAAATGCAGAACTAAAACTGAATCTGCCCAATGTGAATGTTTTTAATTTGATTCCCAGGGACTTTACTCTTTTTATGCGTTGCATGGGCCTGACAGGCAAACAGCAGAAAGTTCTCTTGAAATATTCCAGTGCTCAGTGTCAAAGTTAAATGTTCATGCAACAAAGCACTGTTTTGGAATTGCATGTACACCCTTAGCTTGAGCACCTATGTCTATCCATGTTATGCAGCACTGTGCACAGTAGATATTTTACTTGTTTGAGAGACAGAAAATGTTGGTGTGTTTTTTAAAAGTCATGGCACACCTAACTGTGATGGATTGTCTACAGGTTTAAAGTTTTTACTTGACAGGAAGTGTTGTGATGTAGAAATAGTAGCCCTAGTATTTTTCAGCTGGTTCGGTGTACAATGCATCCAATATTACAGCTCTTACTAAGCACAGTGCTTGTAGAAAAAAAATTCTTTTGGCTTCCACTATCCATATGGGGAAACTGCTGTCCTTTGAGGTATCTTGCATGACATTTATAGAAGTACTTCGAAAAGTCTTCAAGTACTCCAAATTAATTGAAACTAACATAAGCAGTGAAATAGACAGGAAGAAAGGTTTTTTTGCTTTTGTGTTGCATATAGGTCAATAAGACAAGCCCTGTTAGACATTAATAGTAAGACCTAAGGAATATGCAAACATTGGGTATCTGTATAATGGCTTAATTATAGCAAAAAATGTTTTGATTAATTGGTTTTGCTTTAGTGTAAAGTTACTAATTCATCATTCTAACTTGAGCTTTAATTCCCACAAGGTGGTGAAACCTATCCCTGGGAAAACAGATGGATTGGAAATGAACAAACTCTGTCTAGAACCTCAAGCTGAAGGACAAAGCACTTCTTCTTCACCTGCACAGAAAGGAAGACGTAGTCCTTCTCCTAGCAGCTCCTCTTCATCATCTGCTAGGACAGTTAAATCTGAGTCACCAGGTGTTAGAAGAAAAAGGGTATCTCCAGTGCCTGTAAGTTGCAAATTGCAGCTAGGATGCAATTTTTACTTTTGCTATATTCTACAATCTTTTGTTTATAGGAGCAGTTGGTCCTCCTTCTGTAGAGCAAGATGCTGATACAAAGAGGTTATTACAGGATATCATTTGAATGACATATGTTCTGTGTATCTCATGTGATCTTTCTCGTGTGTGGAATTTTATTATCTCCTCTTAGGTTGCATTTTGTTCTTCATGCAGTGCTGCTTTCATTTTTTATTTCAAGGAAATAAAGAGATAGATGCTGAGGCATGAAACATGTTTGCTTAGCTTGATTAGCATGAAGAGGTGCTAGTATCTTCTTTTTTTTCTGTAAGCATTTTTTTCCCTAAATGTGAGTTCTCCAGGCAAGTATATTCCATTGAGGATTTGATTGTTGGCTTGGTGAAGACTCCCGCAGAAAAGTGTTGTTGGTATGCTGTTTGAGATCCTCTATTTCTGATCTTTTTGTACAGGTCAGGGAAGACTTTGGTATGTGCATGGTTAGAAGTCTAAAATAGCTATCACTGCATTTGAGAAGATATGGAACAGAATGTCTTGAGCAATAGTAGCTGGCTTAATTGAAGGAGATGAAGAGTATCATATTCTGAGCAATAATATCTAATGGATTAGCTTGTTGTAAAAATGCTCATCAACAATCAGGCTTCAGTTGACTTGTCGACAAATTCATGGTGCAATTAGAGTAAGAATAAGGTCTAATTGTCCCATTGTTCTAAACGAGTTTTTCCAATGTTAGTTAAAGTACATACTGCCATTCCTCTGAACTAGGGACAAATACCACAGTTTACAACAGTGCAGCACTGGTCCTTTCCACTTGACAGGAGAAATTGAAAGTTCAAAAAAAAAGAAAACATCAGTTCACCAAACTGTCTAATTTAGTTCTTGATCCATTTTACATGCTTTTTAAAATTTATTTTATATTAATCTTGCACATTAAAAATGCTAGAAATCCAGATTATATTTAACTGATGGACAGTGAATAAATTATTACTTTCATCCTAACATGAAATTCAATAGATATACATAAAAGCAGATGTGAAATTGGATGGAACCACTAACACATCTCATAATGTTAGAAAAGTGTAGAATTTAAATGAAGAAAATTTCCATAGAAGGGTTGGACCATTGAATTTTTGGTCATGGGAAAACAATATTAAAAAAAATACCCAGAAGCATCCTTAGCTAAAATTTGTTCTCATAATACAAAAGACACAAAGCCATATTTTTTTTTTTTTGGAGTTTTCTTAAACTTTTGGTCTTCATTGAACATGTATTTCCTTTTGCAAACTGTAGTCAACACATTTCTTCATTAATTAAATATATTAGTGTTATAGGCTTATATAATAATTTTCTCTATTGAGTCATAAGTCACTGATGACCTCCAGATTGACTTACATTTGATAATTCAATAGGAACAATTTGACAAAAAAGGAGTCTTAAAATGTCAGACAAGTTTCATATATAGAATTTCAGTTTTTCCTCTGCCCTAAAGTTCTGGGCATGGAAGAAAAGTAATCCTTTTAAAGTCATAATAGTCTAAGCAGCTTGCAGTAGTTTCAGTTTTTTGGGGACTTCTATTCTTTGTCATTTGAGGGGGGTGAAATAAATAAATAAACCACACCTAATTAAACATACTTTTGTCCTGTGAATGCTTATGACAGAACCACTTATGTAGTTTCAGAGTGGACGGATAACACCACCTCGACGAGCCCCATCTCCAGATGGCTTCTCTCCATACAGCCCTGAGGAAACAAATCGTCGTGTCAACAAAGTTATGCGAGCCAGGCTGTACTTGCTGCAGCAGATAGGACCCAACTCCTTCTTAATTGGAGGAGACAGCCCTGATAATAAATATAGAGTGTTTATTGGTCCTCAGGTAGAGAATGTTTTTGTGTTGTCTATAGCTCTTGTCAATTCATAGTTAATCTTGGAAGAGTAAAAAAAAGTAAAAGTCGTAATTTCTGCCCTCATAATTTAATGATCAGTTTCTGTTTTGTAAATCAGTTTTGTCTCAAGTTTCTAACTTTTTTTGAAAAAAAAAACCAAACTCAAACTCAAGTTTGGAAAGAATTATTGTTGTCCTGTCTATTTCTTATTCCTAGAAATAGACACTGAATTATATGTCTTAAGTATTTTTGTCTAAAATCTGGCCACTTATTTCTTCTACTCATTGGTTATATAGAAATGACAAGCACATGACACAATTTCTTTAATAGTGTAGTAATTTCATTAACATTCATAATAAGGTCCTTTTCATAGACTTTCTTTGTTCTGATGCCTTAGGCATCAGTAGTAATGTGATGCAGTATTGGGTTATACCAAGGTTGGGTAAACAGAAGCATCTAATTTAAGTTGGATTGTTGTCATGTTGTGGATTTATCCATAAACTTCTTCTAGGATGAAGCTTCAGTTGATTTTAAAAAAATTTGGGGGAAATAAATTGAAAACTAGTGTTGTAATTTTCTGCTTTTTCATTTGTATTTCCAAATATTGTTTTGAGAGTTCTCATTTTCTGTAAGGCCATGTAAATGGGTATTTATGCCTATATATAAAAGATTTGCTTAAAATCGGGTTTTTTTGGAGGGGACAGGTAATGTATGTTTCATGATGCACTTAAATATGGAAAAATTATCAAGTCAGTAGATCCTTAGCATATACTTTTTTTGCAGACTTGTAGCTGTGGCCGTGGGACATTTTGTATTCATCTGCTGTTTGTTATGCTGCGGGTGTTCCAGCTTGAACCCTCAGACCCAATGCTCTGGAGAAAGACACTGAAGAACTTTGAGGTAATCAATTTCTAGTAGATCTAATGACAGTTCTAAAATACACTCCATAATATCTTTAGGACATTATCTTAAAAATGCTGAGACCTGTTAGATTTCAAAGCAACAGGATTATGTGATTTTAATTATATCTTCAGTCCGAAGAGCTTTATAAGTTGACAAAATTACATGCAAATATAAGGCATAACTAAGTGAATAGTAGAGAGTTGTAGTTCAGTGAGTAATTCAGATCTTGGGATTTTCCATTCTAATTTGTAGATCTGTCTCACCGATTTGCTAAAAGATAAACAGAATATGGGACTTGGGAAGTGATTATGTGTATACTCAGAGCTGTTATTAATTTTTAATAAGAAGGGTTTGTTGTGTTTCTTGTGATCTGTTTAGTAGTAAGACTTCTGAAATTTCTACTGCTACTGCTAATGCATTATTGTGAAGGTGAATAGATTTTTTTTTTTTAATTTTTTTTAGCAGTAGTTATGCTTTGGTAATATTACTTTTAATTATAAACAATTGTTAGCATAAATACGACTGTTGCTGTCTTTTTCTGATGTTAGGTTGAGAGTTTGTTCCAGAAATATCACAGTAGGCGTAGCTCGAGGATCAAAGCTCCATCTCGTAACACCATCCAGAAGTTTGTCTCACGCATGTCAAATTCTCATACATTGTCATCATCTAGTACTTCTACATCTAGTTCAGAAAACAGGTTAGTATTTTTTAAAGGAATTGAAAGCTTTTTCCTGTAGTTGTAGAATCACCTACATTCTTTTTGTTCAAAGCTGCTTTCATTTCAAGCCACGTTAAGTCTCTGCATTTGCAAGCAATCGAGTCAAGCATACATTAGTCACTGTGGTACTAAGTGGGCATATTTGTTTCCTAACTTCTGCTTGGAAAATGTTGAAGTAGCGTTGTGAAAAGAATTTTTTGACCCTTTATGAATTCAGGAAACAAACTTTTGAAATGTAAGTGCATGACTGAAGCATATATTAACTTGGGAAGTGTATTTGTGTGCCTTTGTTCGAATACACCACCTTGTGCAAGTGTTGACAAAAGAATAAACATGATTTTTCTTTGTCTCATCTTGCTTTGAAGAAAACCTTGTGCCTATGACAATATACTGAAAAGTTTTGGAGTCAATACACTCTGTAAATATATATATCGAAAAATCTATATAAACATATGCAACAATATTTTTTTAGAAACACTTCATTTAAAATGGTGATTAAATTGCTTTGAGAGCTATTAAACTATTAATTTTATAGTTTATACAATACTAAATTATCACTTTTTTATTAAGTGATGGTTTATTCTTTGAGTGCTTTTGCATGTTCTTTTCTGTGATTTTGAAAAGATACTGGTTAATTATTTAAACATTATTTAAAGTAATTTTTGCTTCTATTAATTAGTGGGTGAACTGTACATCATCTAGAAGTCATCCCAAAATTTCTTTTGTGTGAAGTGAAATCTAGTTTAAGGAGTACTTTCTTATGTTACTGTGTGATAATAAGCATATAGTTAGATGAATATGTTGAGAGATTTGTGATTCCAATATACAGACTGTGACCTTAAGTTCACATTATCTCTTTTGTATTTTTCAAAATTGTGTCACTGTACATAACTTGCATATATGAAGCCATTAAATACATAATCTACTCTGGAACTACTTATCTGGCAAGATAAGTTCCTTTAATGTAGGTACCCTGTGTAGGAAAATTTTTTTTCTGTAGGTTTGCAAACCTCACTGCATTAGTTACCACTTTTTACAGGGTGAAAGATTTGCCAGTTGTTTGTTAGTACACCTGGTGATTGGTTCCTTGCAGTACTGATTCAATGAGATAAGCTGCAATTTTGTGCAAGTCTAATTTTTTATGGTATAAATATTGAAGAACACTGAGCATCAGATGCGTTTGAGATAAAAATTTACTCAGTTCTGATAATTACTGTGATTTGCATTTATTCTTGTTGACCAGTAGTTCTTGAAAAATAAGCTTCTATTTCGTATATATATATGTGTTGTGGAAATTCATTTTTCACTGTAAGCTTATTTTATGGATTTTTTTCAAGAAAAATATAGCTCAATAGAAGGGAATATGTGTGTATAGAAATATTGTATGTATAAGTTAATTTTATTTTAAGAATGTATTGTTAGTGAACAAATAGAGGGTTCCTGCAAACTTTCAGGCACACACTAACTACAATTTAAATTTTTGCTATGAATAGTTAGAGTTTTGCACATTTAAAAAATATTGCAAAAGATTAAAATCTTGTGGTTTTCCATTGCATGTTTTCATGTTCAGAATAATTGTGTTGATAAATATCTGGTTATATCCATTTAAAGATTAAAGTGGGGAAAACAAAATAGAAGCAACATGCAAAACAGGGAAAATAGGGGTTTTTTAAACATCTTTATTTGACGTGTAGGTGTGTTAGTGTTCATGTGAATTTATTACATCAGTTTCTATTAGTGGCAGAAAATTCTTGAGTAGTTGTTTATTTTTTGAGATTTATCATGTTAATCAAATAGTATTTACAGTTTCCTGTAATGGGCTAAAGACTACCTTGGGACTGCATACTCTGAAAGGAGTGTGAAGGTAAAGAATGTGGATAGCTTTCAAAATATAAAAATTTCATAGTTTTTCAAAACTAGATGATAAATTAAAAAGTGAAGGTTGGTTTGTTTAAAGAAGCCTTAGGGAAAAATTGTTAAGTGGCCAATGCTGTGCCTTTCAGTCTCTAATTGGTATCTGACCTAGTTTGAAACGATGTCATGCGTTTTGTGACTTTCCCTTTCATTTCAACAAAGTGTTGTCTGTGCTCAGTGTTTCTAAAAATTTGGTTGCTTACTTATTCAGACCAAGGTTTAGGAGAATGATTCATGAATAGCCTATAGTTATCCAGGAGTGACTGTTCCATACTGGAAGTTGATATTTTTTCATTCTTAAAGTTCTGAATTGTGATATGCCACTTTTACAATCACAAATCCCTCTTTTTATAGTATGAAGGATGAAGAAGAACAGATGTGCCCCATTTGTTTGTTAGGCATGCTGGATGAAGAGAGCCTAACTGTCTGTGAAGAAGGCTGCAGGAACAAATTACACCACCACTGCATGTCAATATGTATGTTATCATCTTGGTTTTGTAAAGTTCTGGTGACCCTAAATACACAGAAGTATTACAACTTTAGTATGGGTTTTGGTTCTGTTGGTTTGTTTTTAATAAAAAAACAGAAACCTGCTCTTAAGTGAAAGTTTGTAACCATTCAGGTACTATTAAGGTGCCTTATTCTATCAGTTATTCACAGGCCAAGTTTTTAATTTGATACCCTGAGAAAGAAGTTAGCTGCAGGGCTAGAGGTTTGAGCCTCTTCTACCTGAGTAAAAAGATTATGTCCAATTAGAACAAGGTTAAGAACAGACTTTTAGCCCATGACTTGTCATTAGAATATATGACAGTCATCTACTGTCATCTATTGTGTGTGTCTATTGTGGATTGTGAAGTATGTTTATATAATACATTAAGTAAAGTATATAAATATTTACAACTTGCTTTAAAAGATAAAATTTTAAAAAGTATTGCCTATGCTTGAAGTACAAAAAGAACTGCATTTTGGTTCATAATTTATGTTATTAATTGTAGTACTAAAGTGAAGCATTTCTTCTTGCAAAAAAAATGTTTAAATGCCCAGGCTGTTGCAATGCCTGTTCAGAAGTGTTTTACTGAAGAACATTAGTTTCAGAATAAACTTAGAAATAATAATGCCATCTTATGGCTTTACACACTGGTGAAACTGAAGTACGTATTACCCTGTCGCTGTGTTCCAGGGGCAGAAGAATGCAGAAGAAACAGAGAGCCACTCATCTGTCCTCTTTGTAGATCTAAATGGAGATCTCACGATTTCTATAGGTAGGGGTTCTGTTTCGGGATCCTTCATTGACATTCCTAAATATGCTGAGGTATTTATCTCAATAAATGTTTAATTTCTTAATCCATGTTATTTGTCATTGATCCGTAGTCATGAATTGCCAAGCCCTGTGGATTCTTCTGTTCTCCGTGTGGTTCAGCAGCAATCACAGCAGCAATCTGCAGCTGGATCACAGAGAAGAACCCAAGACAGCAATTTTAACCTTACTCATTATGGGGTCCAGCAGATACCTTCTACATATAAAGATTTAGCTGAGCCCTGGATTCAGGTAATTTTACTTCGTAAAAGAAGCTTCATATGTAAAAACTGACTTTGAACTGTTTTGCTAGATTTGTCAGATCGAAATTCAAAAATTAATTCTGAATTCTATCAGCTTTATTATTGATTATCACTAGAAAGTTATATTTAATTTGCATCAGAACAGAAGGTTTTACACTGTTAACTGAACCCTCTGTTCTGCACTTAATCTCATGCCTCATGTCAAAGTCCATATAATAAACTAGGTCCAGGTAATAAAATTTAGTATTCTTAACTCTAGTTTTGGTTATGCAAGATATCACATAAATACAAACTTGGCTTCTGTGGCACAAATTGGGTAAAAATAGATGCTGAATGACCTAAATAACCTCTAGAGTCTAGAGGTGGCTTCAGCTGAACAGGGGGTCACACACTTAATAGTGGGAGAACATGTATTTCCTGTATTTCTGCTGTTATTTTTGTCTGCACTAGCCAGACCGGATAATTAAAATGAAAAGTCAATGAAATCATCTCCACATAGTCATCCTTCCACTTCTCTTAACCAAGTTTTTAGGGAACCAGTGACTTATAATTTATGTGGTTTTATTTCTGTCACAGAATCTGTTTTTAACAAAATGTAACTTCTCACACATTTTTGCTGTCAGACTTGATGATTCACTAGAAACGTTTCTTTCCTCTTTTCGGTTGCCCTTCTTAGGTACTTAAGTTGCAGTATTATTCACTTTGACTCCTGAGATGTTGCCTCCTTCTTTGGCAGGTATTTGGGATGGAGTTAGTTGGCTGCTTGTTTTCTCGAAACTGGAATATACGAGAGATGGCACTTAGGCGTCTTTCCCATGATGTTAGTGGTGCTCTATTACTGGCTAATGGTGAAAGCACTGGGAATTCTGGAAGCAGCAATGGAAACAATACAAGTGCTGGAGCTCTGGGAGCAGCTAGTGGGTCATCTCAGACCAGTATCTCAGGAGATGTGGTGGTGGAATCCTGCTGCAGTGTGCTGTCTATGGTCTGTGCTGACCCTGTCTACAAAGTGTATGTTGCTGCTTTAGTAAGTAGCTATTTACTCATTGTATTCTAGTAATTTCACAATCACTTCATTTTTGAAGGGGTGGTAAAGGGAGAAAAATACATTAAGTTAGGGATCCTAGTAATTGTTGCTGAGGACCACAGATGACTTAACTTTTAGCTGTCGTTTGAAAGTGGGACAATCAAAATATTCCTCATGAGTGAAAGGACATAACTTCATTGGCAAAATATAAGGAAGCATTTGCTACAGTGTTAAGTATTGACAGTATGTCTTTCCAGTCTGAAAGAAAACATGACTAGTTTTAGCAGGAGTATGTAGTAAGCGAATTACCCTTTGGATATATTTTGAACACAATTTATATTCAATTTAATTTACAAATTTTTAACACTTATTTACCTCTCTTTAAAAAATGAAAATTATGTAGCTAATTTGATTTCATATGTATTGTTTTTTTCCTTTCTCTTAGAAAACTTTAAGAGCCATGCTGGTATACACTCCCTGTCATACTTTGGCAGAGAGGACTAAACTACAGCGACTTCTCAAGCCAGTTGTAGAGACAATATTGGTTAAATGTGCAGATGCTAACAGGTATAGTGTCTCAAACTTCATTTTAGATGGTTACTGAAATACCTTAAAAGTTTCATTTGTTGCTATTCATGTGGAACTAGTTGGTGATAAAATTATATTTGTGAATCATAAGTGCATCATTGTTTTGTTAGTCTAACTGCTGCTAGAAAAATCCTGGCTGGGAAGAGGAAGGTTTTGAAGGCAACTGATTGCATTTTTTCAACACTTAAAATCTTAAATGATACTTTGCTTTCCTAAGGCCTTTTTTCTCCGCTTAAAATAAAGGAAGATGTTAGGTGCAGTCATGAACCATCCCTTCTATCACAGCTGATGGTGCTTTGATCTAATTCTCATAAGCTATTTTAAAAGCTGGCAGCAGATGCCAGTCATGTAATTTTCCTACTTCAGCAAAAGTTGTTGCACATCTGTGCCATAAAGTGTTAACATTAACAAAAGAGTTCTGTTTTTTAATTCAAAGTGTAGTGTTGGTAGATGGCTATTCAGAATGAATGCCCTTGGCTTGAGTCTTCCTGTTCTAGGCTACCTTTCTTGCTCTGCCAGACCAGCCATTTCTTTTCCTGTACTGTAAACTAGAGGCAAAAGTCCACCAGCTTGAGTTTTGTCTTTTAGTTTTAGTTTTAGTTTCTAAGCAGCATTTCTGCTGAAACTGCAGCTAGAGATGCCCCAGGAATAATGTAGCAAGAGAATGTCTAAAGTTAAAGTAATAAGTTAAATAGAACTGTTCTTCTGTTGTTTGATTTCTAGATTTGTCCACTTTTTTCAAGAGGATGAGATCCTATTTGGGTTTTTGTTTGTATATTAATGATAGGCGTTACATTTCTGGAAGTATCCTTGTAAAAGTGTCACAACTATTGGTAGCTTACAGATGGAGGATTATAGAAATCTACTGGAATAAATTAATGTGAAGTCATTTTACACACACAATTCCTAGCTAGTCATTTTTTGAATATAATGAGTAGAACGTTTTTACTAAAAAGCATTTACTAAAAGAGTTCTTCTTTTGATTTTAACTTCTTACAGTCGAACGAGTCAACTTTCAGTCTCAACACTGTTGGAGATGTGTAAAGGTCAAGCAGGCGAGCTGGCAGTTGGGAGAGAAATACTTAAATCTGGTAATAATAGATCTTCATATATAATTGAATTATAATTGCTAGCAAATACACTGGGATTTATCAAGTATCGGCAGTTTGAAAGGGGGATAATTTGGACACACAATGTCTAATTTTGTATGATAGTATCCTGATCGTTATTAAGAGTATGAACATGCCTAATCTACATTTTTTCAACTTTTTTATAGGGTCCATTGGTATTGGAGGTGTTGATTATGTCTTAAATTGTATTCTTGGAACGCAAACTGAATCCACTAACTGGCAAGCACTACTGGGGCGACTTTGTCTAATAGACAGACTTCTGTTGGAATTTCCTGGTGAATTTTATCCCCACATTGTCTGTGGAGATGTTCTACAGGCTGATACTGTAGTAGACAGGTACTAGTTTTTACTATGTGATTGTTACTCTTTGTAGTTGAGTTTTTTCGGGTAATTTCATAAAAGTAGTAGTTGTTCTAATTCCAATAAACAAATGGCATATATTTATATGCAAAGTGTGCTTGCTTTATAGAGTAAATGGTTGCCTTTTTTAAAACTTGGAACCTGTGAAGCAATTTGGAAACGCCAGTGCAACAATGAATCTCCTTTCTACTTGAGAACTGACAGATAAATACATTGTCTTACACTTGCAGAATTACACACACAGAATTAACAAGGTTGGAAAAGACCGTAGAGATCATTGAGTCCAACCTTTACCTAGGTTGACAACCTATCTAACACCTATCCAACATGGCTTTTTTTGGCACTAGTTAAATAGAGCATGTCAGTGTATAAAAAACCTCTTTTCTTTTTTTAGGTATAAGAAACTTCTCTCCCTCTTAACTTTCGCCTTGCAGTCAATTGACAATTCCCACTCAATGGTTGGTAAACTGTCGCGAAGAGTATTTTTGAGTGCAGCAAGAATGGTGGCAAGAGTGCCCCATGTTTTTGTAAAACTGTTGGAAATGTTGAGTGTGACAAGCTCAAGTCATTATGTAAGGATGCGTCGACGTCTGATGGCAATAGCAGATGAAATGGAAATTGCAGAAGCCATTCAGCTAGGCATGGAAGAAATGCACTCTGGGGAATGTCGACATGAAGACTTTTTGCAGCTACCTGTACCAGATAACTCTCCAGAAGCTACAGAAAGTAATACTCCTAACAATACTGTCCAGTTATCAGGGAAAAGTGGGAGAGGTTTAAGTGATAAAAAACTGAGTGCCAGTCCAGAGGACATTTCTGAGACACTGGCTGGCCTTGCTATGGGACCTCCTGTTTCATCAGTAACCACTGAGCAACCAAAACCAGCCATTCAAACAAAAGGAAAACCCCACAGTCAGTGTTTGAACTCTTCTCCCTCGTCCAGTCATTCCCAGTCACTATTTCCAACGCTTCTGTCTCCTTCAAACCCATCTGTACCAGCTGGCCCTGTAACAGATGTCTCTAAACTCAGACCTCAGGGATTTGTTCCCTGCAAAATCCCCTCACCTTCTCCTCAAACACAGCGGAAACTTTCTCTCCAGTTTCAGAGAAATTGTTCTGAAAATAAAGAATCTGAGAAACTTTCTCCAGTTTTTACCCAAGCCAGGCCACTGCCATCCAGTCATGTGCACAGGCCAAAGCCATCGCGACCCACACCAGGTGACGTGAACAAGCAAGGAGAAACCTTAAAAAGTAGTATGACACTTGATCTGAATGACATTTCACAGAGTGATGGCAATAGCAGTAGCAGTGCGGTTATACCAAGTGAAGAGACAGTGTTCACACCTGTAGATGAAAAGTGTCGTCTGGATGTTAATGCAGAGCTCAATTCCAGCATTGAGGACCTCCTCGAGGCCTCCATGCCAACAAGTGATGGCACAGTTACATTCAAGTCTGAAGTTGCAGTTCTTTCTCCTGAGCGGGCAGAAAGTGACGATACTTACAAAGATGATGTAAATCATAATCAAAAATGCAAGGAAAAGATGGAAGCTGAAGAGGAAGAAGCTTTAGCTATTGCTATGGCAATGTCAGCATCTCAAGATGCCCTGCCGATAATTCCTCAACTACAGGTCGAAAATGGTGAAGATATCATAATCATTCAGCAGGATGTAAGTATGAGAATTTAGCAACTGAGGTTCACTGAAATTATAAACCAGTGCTGTTATATTGCAAGAGTTAGATAAAACACAAAGGTACTCAATTCCCTTTTCTAGAAGAATGAATATAAACTGTTTGCCAGTTGAGGTGCTAACAAGATCCTTCCATGTTATTAACAAATTTAGAGAAGGTATTCGAAAGAGAAACATTCATTTGCCAACAGTTATTGAGGCAAAAAAGGAAATGTGAAATTGGGGGAACCAGGAAATGAGACCAAAGCTTTTAAGTAGGAGTAGAACTGTACTGAGTCTTAATACTAATTTACTTTAAAGGCAGTTGTACAAAACTAAACTAGCTTCTGAAACAAAAGGCAGAGTGGGAAGAGATCTTACTGTCAACTTTTCTTGAAAGCAGATGTGAGATACTTTAGAAGTCAGAAAAAAATACTTATTTGCAAATAGACAAAAGCTCAATAAATAAGATTGGAGAAAGGTGTATTCTATTTCTGATCCTTGGTATGAGATAACAACATGTGAAGCATAAAATAGGAGGAATAAATTATGCAGAAAACAACATTATACTGGTTCTATTCACTATAGTTGCAAACTAAAACCTTAACTTGATGGGAGACCAGGAACAGAAAAAAGTTGTGCTCCTACTTTTGTCCCATGGTTCCTACCTGCAGCAGGAGTATGATCTCACCTGAATCACATATAACGTGCAGTACAAAAAAGCATAAGAGAGAGGAGAGGCGTATAAGTCTGGATATTTGATAATGTTTTAGATGCTTGCTAATTAACTTGGAATTGATTTTGAATTTAATTTGCAGACACCAGAAACCCTGCCTGGACATACCAAAGCAAAACACCATTACAGAGAAGATGCAGAATGGCTTAAAGGTCAGCAAATTGGTCTTGGAGCTTTCTCTTCCTGTTACCAAGCTCAAGATGTGGGAACAGGGACGTTAATGGCTGTAAAACAGGTAAATACTTCAGATACTTCGTTTTCTTGTTGTTCAGTATTGTTTTGGAATACTGAATATAAAAAGCTCTCTGCTCTCACAGACCTCTCATGTTCCCTTGCTTCTTCTACTCCTGGTCATGTGTTCTCACATAATACATAATTAAAAAATCTTTATGTGCATGGTAGTAACCTAATATATTCAAGTATTTTCAATTCTCCTTAAAAGTAAAAAAGTGTTCTTTTTTATATGCTGATTTTCTTTAATAGTTCTTCAAATGCATTTTTACTTTTATCAAGATGGTAAATTGGTGACTGAGTTAGGAATGAAGCCCAGACTTCTTCATTCCAAATTAATTCCTTATTTGCAAGACAGCTGTTTAAAATAGTTTCCCCCTTACTTGTCAAGAATATTTTTCCTGAAGCAATATAAATAGAGGAAATACAGTTTAATATTTATTTCCTCTGATATAACTTTGCTAACTAACTAAAGCTAACTTTGACTCAAATACCGAGAAGAGGCCCAAATACACATGCTTCACTCAAGATTTTTGAAGGTTTTAGATGTAAATTGTTCACATTTAAGGTGCCCTGTGTCTGAATCAGTGGTAATGACATAAAGGAAGTCTTACTTCCAACATTCTCTTACCAATTCTAGAATAAACATACCCCTGTGGAATTGACTAAGTGTTTTGAAATTGCTCAGGGAAAGAATGTCACCAGCTATTCCTCCTTTGGACTCTTTTGCTTGTTAAAGAGTAGGACTGTCCATGTGCTCCTTGAGGCTCCTCCTGGAGCGGTGATGATGATGATTGTCATGCCTGGGGGAAATTCTCTGCAGCATACCATTATATCATATTTATTGTGGATCACAACTGGGGTTGGCTGCAGTTCTGTTAGAGGGCTCCAGATATGTCTTGTCCCCCCCTCAATTATATTTCTGGGATAAGAGCTTTAGTTGTAAACCACTTACCATTTAACCAGTAAAATTTTATAAATAACACTATCAGAATCCTATTTCAGGCCTTATCTTTCTTTTATTGGATGTCTGGAGTCCAGGAGTTGTTTTCCTAGTTTAAGCAGAGGAGAGTGAACATGGATGTTTTCTCACTCTACTGTGGGAGAATTCTGTTGTTATTTCCCTAGAAGATCACTGTTAATTTTCTGTGAGTATCTCACAAGGGGATACATTCTCTGCTGAAGAATACTTCCCTGGTGAAAACCCTCCATTCTTATTGCTATACTGAAAGGACAGTACAAGATTGATAGCTAACTAAATATCATGTTTAAAAACAGGTGACATATGTCAGGAACACATCATCTGAGCAAGAAGAGGTAGTTGAAGCACTGAGAGAAGAAATAAGGATGATGAGTCATCTCAACCATCCTAACATTATTCGAATGTTGGGTGCTACATGTGAGAAAAGCAACTACAACCTCTTTATTGAATGGATGGCAGGTAAACACTAATGAAAATACTGAGTCTTGAAATATTTCCTACTGTATTTTGCATCACTTCAGTTTGTAGATTTCTATTTTCATTGCTATTGGTAACCAGTATAAAGGTCTACTTACAGAACAGTTGAAGTGGTTGTAGCAAAATTTTTACTGGTGCATCTTTTTGTGATTTGGAATTTTCCATACCTAATCTGCCATACAAGTAAAGCAGTTGGAAACCTTGAAGAAAGATTCTATTATTTTTCCTTCAATTTCTAACTCTAAATGAGAAGTTACAAATTTTGATTTATTTCTAACTATGGAAATAAAGTGCCTGTCTCTCAAACTGTTACATTTTCAGTGTATCTATGTAGCTTTGAGATATTTTAATAATAACTTTGCTAGCAATTTTGGAACACCTATCACTTTTTTTATCCCACAAATTTTCATAAAATTTGGGTCAGGTGACATGCAAAGGCATTTAAGAACTTAAATTTCTAATAAGAGATAATGAGAAGGATGCTTTGGAGAAAACTCGTTCAAATCTTAAACTTAACTGGTAATTTAGTAAAAAAAGTTTAAATATTTTCATTTTAAAAGTGTGTCTTTTCTTTTAAGAAGTAGTTTTGTTAATTTTGTGAAAGGGATTATATGTTGTTGCTGTCCAGTTACCAGGAGTAGATTTGATGTTTTTTACATCCTTATTTCTTGTGAAAGAAAGCATTGCACCTTAACTTACGTTTATTGGCAGAAACCACTTAGCAACAGCAGAGCTAACAAGGAAAACCCAAGTACGTGTTATTACAAGAAGCAGTGCAGAAATAGTTTCTGAAAATTGAGAGTGTTTAACTTTTCATTATCTAAATAATATTTGAGAAAAATACTATTATTAGAATGTCAGGAATTGTGTTTACCTCATTCAAGCCTAAGTTATATTAGAATACTTTGACAGGCACAATGGAAATGCAAAATCTTGAAAATCTATAGACTGATTTTGGAAAACAGGGGGAAGATATTGGGCTTCCTTGCTTGTCTGCTTAGTTCTTTGTAATGGTAGTTGGATGGTAACAAAGGTGAATTAAGATCTTCAGCAGGAGTTCTTACTGGAGGCTGTGCATATCCATTGCCCCAAAGAAGCTTTTTTATCAACAGAAGTACTTATGTACAAACCCCTAGTGTACATCTTTTAAGGAAGTATAAAATTATTAGGAAACATGGGGATTTGTGTCTTTAATGTGTACAATTCCATGTAGAAAGTAGTTAAGAGATGAAGTATATTAAGTTTTGCCTATGGAACTCTCAATTTTTTGGAGTTGGAGGAGGGAGAAATCTAGTTATAAATTAGGAATACTAATGCTAAGTTCCAATTTTAGGAGGCAGTGTTGCGTTCTACTGAAAACCTGAGGGTTGACAGAATGTATCGTTTTATGTTTTAGGGGGATCAGTTGCTCATTTGTTAAGTAAATATGGAGCCTTCAAAGAATCTGTTATTATTAACTACACAGAACAACTGTTACGTGGCCTTTCTTACCTCCATGAGAATCAGATAATCCATAGAGATGTTAAAGGTGAGAATTGTTGAGAATGTCTTTTAAGAAGTAATATTAACCATCTATTTTGGCCTGAGACTTACTGTTTCTCTCAGATACCATATCAGGAGTGGTATTTCTGTTGGATTTGATCATTCTTCAGAATCTTTAATTACCAAAATTAATCAAAAAGTTACTGAAATTAATCAGTGTTCATAGCATGCTTGGGGATATTTGCTAAACATGCTGACAGTTTAGAAAAACTGTTTTTCTTAATTAGTTAAAATAAGATATGAAGTTGCCATATAGTTTTAAAGACTGTTACTTAAATTAATGTGTATGTTTATGCTGAAATGATAGTAACATCTATGACCAAGTGTAGTGGTTTAACCTGGGCTGAGTGCCAGGGGCCCACTACAGCCACCTTCTCACTCCCCCTTGCCCAGCTATAACGGAGAGAGAATATAACGAGCAGTTTCGTTATTCATGATAAGGACTACAACAGATTCTTTCTTAATCACCGTCACAGGCAAAACAAGACTCCATGTGGGAATGATAGTCAAATTTATTACAAACAAGATCAGAGCTAAGAGTGAGAGACAATAAGAGACACCTTTTACTCCACACCCCCCTCCTCCTTACATCCAACCTATTCTCCCGCAGCGGTCAAGGGAAAAGGCGAGGTGGGGGGGGAGGTGTTGCTGTGGTCAGCTGCTGTTCTCAACCGCTGCTTGGGGAGAAGAGTCCTTCCAGCCACATTCCATGGGGTCCATCCCTCACAGGATACAGTTCCTCTCACAAACTGCTTCGGCGAGAGTCCATCCCATGGGCAGCAGCCCTTCACCCACAGCTGCCACATGGCTCACATTCCACAGGGTGCAGTCCCTCAGGCACAGGCTGCTCCAGCGTGGGCCCCACGAGCCACGCATCCTAACAGGAGAATCCTACTCCAACGTGGGCTCCTCTCCCCACAGGCTACAGTCCCCTGCCAGGACCCAGCTCCACCTTGGGTCTCCCACGGGCTACAGCCTTCCCCAGCATCCACCTGCTCCGGCGTGGCTCCTCCACGGGCTACAGGTGGATCTCTGCACTCCTGTGGTCCTCCATGGGCTGCAGGGGCACAGCTGCTTCACCATGGTCTTCCCCATGGGCTGCAGCTGGATCTCAGCTCCGGCGCCAGGAGCATCTCCTCCCCCTCCTTCTCCACTGACCTTGGTGTTTGCATTCACAGGCTCTCACCCTGCTCCTCTCTGGCAGCCATCTTCATTTTCCTCCTAGCTTTTTTTTTTCTTCCTTCTTAAATATGTTAAATACCGATTGGCCTGGCCTTGGTCAGCAGTGGGCCCAGCCTGGGCATGGAAAAACTTCCAGTAGCTTCTCGAAGAAGCCTCTCCCTCAGCCCCCCCCACTGCCAACAAAACCTGGCCACAGAAAAACCAATACACCAAGTCAAGATAAAGAACCAAGTTTTCTTTCTCTCGTCCTAATTGATCATAGAGTTGCACTCTGAGCGTAATACGGACTTCACTGGGAAATAGCAGTCTTACTGAACTTTTCCCTTTAATGCGTCTATAGCTGTCCATGAATTGGAGATATGTCCATGTAAGCAGCAACATATCAATGACAAATATTTGTCTTGACTACTTCTTCTTATAATAGTAAAACTTCCAATTAGTCTGTAATTCTCTTCAAAGCAACTCAAAGTTACTTGATAATGGAATAAGTTTAAGTTTCATGAGGAGCTGCAGGCAATGAAAATCTCCAGCATTTTAGGTCACCAATTTCTTTTGTTATTCCATCTCCCGGCATTGTTCCAGAATTCTGTGTTTGCCCTACTTTGAAAGTTTAGTTGCTTCTCTAAATCTCTCAAACAGCCTCAAGCTGTGTGCAGTATCATTCAGACATAACAGAAAAGCGACATTATTATATCATGTTCTTGATTTTTAGATTTCCTTGATATAGGGGTGGAAAATGTCAAACTATTTATAATTTTAAAGTGGAAGAGGGAAAGTGTTGACTCTCTGTTTATCCTTTTGCCTTTAATAAAAAGCTGACTTGTAAGTATTTTTATTGTGCTGTTGACAGGTGCCAATTTGCTAATTGACAGCACAGGTCATAGATTAAGAATTGCTGATTTTGGAGCTGCAGCCAGGTTGGCATCAAAAGGAACTGGTGCTGGGGAATTTCAGGGACAATTGTTGGGAACTATTGCATTTATGGCACCAGAGGTAAGAAATCAGTTTTGGAAGTTATTTCAAAAAGTTTGCATGAACTCTCTAAGCTAATTCTTACAGCCAAATAAGAGAAAATTGCTGTATATGCTTCAAATGTGTTTTAAATGTGTTTCAAATGTATGTTAATGTGTGTTAATAATTCCAACATGGCAATCATGACATTCCTTTCTTGCTGCCAAAGTTGTTGTTACAAGATATACCTATCACAAGTATTGCTACTAAAGCCCAAATGACCATTTGGTCAAAAGCTATTGCAAGGTACTTTGTTTTGATGCTTGATCGTGCATTTTATTTACTGGATCTCTAAAGCTGTATAAATCTTATGGCATTTACATTACTGATCCCCCTCTCAGCCTGAAATGTTAATCAGAATACACCTGGTTGACATTTTTTTGAGGTTTTGCTTCTAAATGACTTAGAGTTCAGAGACTTTGAAGCATATGATCTGAACTTCGATCTGTCTTTCTCTTCAGGTTCTGAGAGGTCAGCAATATGGTAGGAGCTGTGATGTGTGGAGTGTTGGCTGTGTTGTTATAGAAATGGCTTGTGCTAAACCTCCTTGGAATGCAGAGAAACACTCAAATCATCTTGCTCTGATATTTAAGGTGAGGTATTTTGTTGCTACCTGTATACTACAAAAGACACCAAATTGTTAACACTAATGTGAGTTTTTGAAAAGTATACAAGTAGCAGGGATTGCTGCAAAGCTCTTTTTTGTATTGGAGCTGTTAGTAAAGACGCAATAGTGGTAATCAACTTAATCATACTTGTTCAAAAAAATACAAACAAACGAAAAATCCTCCCCCCCGATCCCAAACAAACAAAACATCAAACCACCACACCACAATAATATGCCAACTCATAGAAAGTTTTGGGACCTTAAAGATCTAGTTCTACCTTCCCTTCTGCCATGTACAGGGACACCTTCCACTAGACCAGATTGCTCAAAATGGTCTGTACTAAGATACAAATATGTAGTGTAACAGGCTAAAAAAAGGAAAAATTAGTAATGGAGTTGATCTTTAGGCAGAAGATTGGGATTTGAACTTTTTCTTACAATCATGTAAAATACAGGAGCACAAAGAGAATTTTTTTACCATTTAGGTGTATAGTCATATTTCACAGTGGGGAAATGTCTTTTACCAAAAGCCTAATCTTCCATGTTCAGAGTTTGCTGAAAGATACTTACCACTATGCCATACTATAAATGATTATTGTTCCTTCCTTTTTCTAGGTCATCCATCTTGGCATTCATGTTTCTTACTAAAATCAATTACTTACATTTAATTCTAAAAATCTAGTTGAATGAAGAAAATACTGCTGCAAATGAAGAAAGTGGTCATTAGCGTTTTCACTATTGTGAGTGAAGAAAGTGTTTGCACAAAAGATAACTAGCACAGCAGTATTCAGATATTCTAATTGAGTAAAAATCACTTGTGATGAGATGTAATTGTCATGGTCCTGTGTCTGTGTGCATCTAGTTGTGCCACTCTGGTGTTCACTCATCTTGCTTAATTTGATCTAGAAAAGATCAATAATAATTTGATTGGGAGAGATCTGCATCTATCTCAGAAATATTTCTGTTTGGGGTGGTAGAATAAATACAGTAAACACAGTGCAGGGGAGTATACCCATCTTAACATATTGTAATGTAACATTGCTCAACTTAAGCTGTCTCCATGTTGGCTTATGCCAGTTAACAGTGAAGATGACCAATAGACTAAAGAATGTGTGACATAAGAGTTTCTGGGCTGCTCAGCAGATGATGGGTGCAAAATCTCACTGTTAGAAGAAAATTTGAAAAGCAATAGGTACAAGGACAACTTAAAAGGAAAGTAATAATGTAGTCTTCAGGCTGGAGTTGGAAACATGCTGAATGGAGAAAAGTTCACAAATATAACTCACCACCTAAAATGATGAGGTTGTAGAAGGCTTTTTGGGGTAGAAGAGGGAGTTTAATCAATGACTTCTAAAAAGTTATTTTTTCCTTTGTTCAGATTGCTAGTGCAACTACTGCTCCATCAATCCCTACACATCTGTCTCCAGGCTTGAAAGATGTGACTCTTCGGTGTTTAGAACTTCAACCTCAGGACAGACCCCCATCAAGGGAGCTGCTGAAACACCCAGTCTTCCGTACTACATGGTAGCTACTTAAGTGTAAGGCTGATATACTCAAGAAAATGCTACTGAATATCCAATAACTCTCCTACAGTGCAGTCAAGCACAGCAAACTTGTGTTATTTTGCTGGCCTTAATGACAGATACTCAAGAACTTAAGGCCAGTGGGGGATCCTACCTAAGTATGTGATTGACAAATCAAGATCTTTACCTAAGCTCAGTATGCAACATTTGACAATTTGTGCAGAGATTTGTAAACTGTGCCTTTTCAAACATCTGGCTCTATGTGAACACAAAAGTATTTTTCCTTAAATCTGCATGATTATTTAGCAGGTAAGTGATTTTTATTTTATTTGGAGCACTTTTTCAGCAATATTAGCTGCTGAGAGGCTCAAGATCTATTTTAATATAGCAATCTCTGTTCCATTTCACATCATGTAGATGTTCAGCAATTAGTAAGTTTTCAGTACTGGTTAAAAGGACATTCTGTATCTGTCCTTTTACACGATGCTCTCTGATTAACAAATCCAAATATCGATGGAAAATTTACAAAAAGCATTTCGCCTTCCTATAAAGTAAGAGCGGGCACTTGTGGTTCACTGTGCATTTACTGGCCATGTAATTTCTTTTGAAATTAAGGTTTGTTTTCTTTGTATTTTTAACTTTCATGAAAAGGGGATATTTTAAAATAGTCTTTAGAAAAAAAGATGCAAGCTGTGTCTTGGAATATTTTCCTGACACAAGAGTTTTAAAACCAGATTTGCTGGAAATCTGGAATAAAATGTCACCTTCAACAAGGATATGTTGAAGGCCTTGATAGTATAGGTTATTTAATAAACAAGATTGTTCTGTATAAAGCAACTTAGTCAGAATCATGCTAGAAATTGTTGAGCCTTTTTTGTTTTCATATAGCAGTTTCTTCTGGCAAATCATGTAGAGAAGTTTCATGTCAAAGGCCTCCCAAACCCAGCTCCCAATAAAGTTTTTATGTGAGACTTTGACGTGTACTTCAGTGTGAGCAGGTGCCAAATGAGCAAATCTCATTCTTTGTGTAAAGAAACTGAGGTTATATTCTCTACTGATAACAAGTTTTACCTGCTGTTTTCCTTCTGCCGTACATCATCTATTTACTGTAGCCATTAGTGATAATTTAATTTGAAAATTTTAAAAATATTACCACAAGAAAGGTATTTATTTTAACAAGAAACCAACTTGGACTTGAAGAGCAAGATAAAGCAAAATGTGAAGTAAAGCTTCACCTGGAGTGCAAAACTTGTGATTTTTTTTTAGCAGCTGTGGTTTTTTTTAAAACAGGTTTTTAAAAGTATTTTAAAGGCAGGTTTTTAGATTCTGATGCATGTAATTCTGAAGGAAAATGGCAGCTTTTTCTTTTGCTTTTTTAAAAATGGGGATCTTTTTTAATCTAATACTGATTGTGTTTAATCCATTTTGAAAAAATACTGTTCATGTTATAACTCTTCAGAAGCCAGTTGGATTGTTGGACTCAAACAGAATTGGTTATTTTCAAAGACTCAGGACAAACTAAATAAGCTATAGTACCATAAAAATGTATAATACAAATTGGAAGTAAAACACCTTAAAGATAAGTTTACATGAATGATAGTGCTCATACTAATAAAAAGAAAAAAAGCAGTGTCATTAGTTGTGAATGTGTTTCTTTTGGAAATTTTACATTCCTTTGTTTTGGAAGATTGGCAGACTTTGAAGAGTTAAAAAGATAATACTGAAATGTGAAGTTTGGTAGCTCTGTTTTGTACTTGACTTTTTTTTTTTGATCAGTTTAGAATTTCTCATTCTAATAAGATTGTTTCCAAGTCTTTCTTATGTGCAAGCTTTAAAGGATGCACTCTTGCCAATTCATGTACTGGAAGATCAGTTGTCAGATTAATACTGTTTCTGGCAGTAATGTAAACTGTATAAACTGATGAACCTCAGCTAATCAGTATTACTTTGTAGATCACCATGCCTACCACATTTCAAACTCAAACTGCCTCTTAGGTGTCCAAATGCATTTGTTTGAGTTTGCGTTTCCCTTGGCTTGCTGGTAATTGTGGTGTTTTTAAAATGCAGATGTGATGTAATATTCTTATTTTCTTTGGATCAAAGCTGGACTGAAAATTGTATTGTGTAATTATTTTTTTGTGTTCTTAATGTTATTTGGTACTTAAGTTGTAAATAACGTCTACTGCTGTTTATTCCAGTTTCTACTACCTCAGGTGTCCTATAGAGTTTCTTCTACCAAAGTTCACTTTCACAATGAAATTATATTTGCTATGTGACTGATTCCTAAGACTTCCAGGGCTTAAGGGCTAACTTCTATTAGCACCTTACTGTGCAAGCAAATTTTACAGAAATCTCTGGGTTAAGAAATTTGGCTTCATTGTATCCTTTGTTATTTTAAATATATCGAGATATTTTAATTAAAAGTTTTTACCCCATTGAACCAATTTTATATAGTATAATTTGTACGTATTTTGGTGGTTTTTGTCTTTATAGTAAATAAAAGTTTTTGAAAAAATTTTGTCCTTTGCTTATTTTAGTGTTAACACATTCAGTCTGCTGATGTGAATATTTCCTGAACACCTGACTGTTTATTACACAATTTCATACACTACACTTGATATATCAAGACTTGTTTTCTAATATTAAATAACAGGTGAACAAGTATTGACCAATAGATATATCTCTTGGGTGTATCAATAAAGAATGGTTGGATAAGGGGCAGAAACAAAGACCAATTTTTTTTTTTAATTGATGATAAAAATAGGAACTTCTCGTATGACAACACTGGTAATTGTGAGCCTCACTTGCTTATGCCTTTAGGTCAAGAATTAAATGTGTAAATTCTGCATTACTGCAAATGTAACAATTTGATTAGGTCAGTTCTGTAGTCATTGAAGTGTAGCTAGGAATTTAATCTGCTATTTTGTTTTTGGTGAAATGATTCTGTTGCTTGCGATTGAAGTAGAAAAGTATGACTTCCTTTATTCAGGCAAGCTGAATATGTATTGCAAACCTATAGGGCTTGTTTCACTTGCTTTCACTTGTCTTTCTCCAGATGTTTTTTAAATTTTAAAAATTAATCTAATTTTTAAGGAATACAACTTGCAACTATAGCCCCTTTTGTGGTTACAAATGTATTTTAAAGGATTACATTTTTTTTATAGTTTCCATTAGTTGTGTGACTTTCTGCAGATAGGGACAAACATACCAATTTGCTTGCAAAAAGTGGCAGCAGAAATCTTCAGGTAAATTCTAATATTTGATTTTTAAAATCAGAAAAATATACTAACTGAAATGACAGGAAGGAAAATACATGACAAGAATTAAGTAAAAGATTGTAATGTATCTTATCTACTGTAGAAGTTCTGAATTGTGCAATACTGTGTCATACTTGTGATGTTGCAGCCTCCTTTTTAGGAACAAGGGACAGCAGAGATCACCTTCCCAGCAGTCGGCAGTAAATGTCAAAGACCTATTTAGACAACCAAATGTCTTCATTTGCAATGGGCTTATTCAATTCTTCCACAGGCAAATGGTGATTTTGATTTCTCTGGTGGGAAATACACACTTCTGCGTGATGGTGTCATGTTGAAGTCTGATGGTGTTTTAGGTTTCCAAGTTCTCACTGCAAACTAATGACTACCTCCAGAACATGTTGGAGTGTCACAAGGATCACACGCATCCTTCCGTCACATGAGTAGTGGACAATTTGTGTGCATGGCTGTTGTGACCTGACTCAGCCCACCTCCAAAGGCACTCTATTTCCTTTACTAACTTTTCATTCATTGCTTAGTCTTCCGTGCTGACCTGAGTCATGAATGTAACTGTCTTGCTATTAAGAGGCACAGTATGCATATGTTGTGGTGAACGTGGATGTTGTTTTGTGGTTATGACAAACGGATGTTGAAATGGGAGTTTCAGGAATTGAACTGGGAGACCTTTCTTCACTGTCATTACCGAGGAAGTCCAGGAGATGGCAGGAAAGTGCTTTGAGACAGGCACTGTCCCTTTTCCTGTTGTCTCCCTCAATTATTTCAGTTAGCAATAGCTTATCGCTCAGCTACTGTTCTCAAAAAAGATCTCACAGGCCAACAGTAGAATTAAAGTGATTATGGAGTGAATCAAGATGCAAACTATAAATATTTGCAAGGCTTTGAGATGGGAGGCTAATTCAGCTCATTTCATTATTTTGGTGGGCCTGTCTCAAATTCCCAAACTCTTGTCAAAATTTCAGGTCCAGAAATATGAGTATAATCTCCTGTTTGTGTTTTGAGGTTTGGGTTCTCTGTTTACACCCCAAACCAGTTCTCAAGCACTTGCGCCATATTTTTTAAATTAGTTTCCGAAGAAAGTAAAATACAGGTATACATTTTATTTTCTCAATTCATTGGCAGTTTTTGAAGCTGCAGAGGAGAGGGACGAGAGTGGCCAGAGATAGCAGTATCCTTTATTGTGACACCTTTAATGATTTGTAAATAATGATTTGGGAGCCTTTGCTAATTTCTGAAGATCAATTTCTTAGCAATTGTTTTCCTCACTAGATTTTTTTTTAATTATGTTACAGATAAATAATAGTAAGTGTGGCACCAAAGAGGCTTATGTCCCCAGCTGTAAATGCTCATGATTTGCAGAATATCCCTTCAGTCTGGCTTGTTGGGAGTGCAGTAAATGCTGCACGTTGCTGCACATCAGTCAGTGGGATGCACCTTTCAACCTGCAGTTGTTTACAATGCTACAAATCACAGCTTGTATCTCCATGTCATCACCATGTCATCACAGCCGAATACTAGGTGAAAGTGTGGACAGAAGTGTAACAGATTTTGGGCCTGGACTATTGATCCACTCTTTTTATGACATGTCTTGTGAAGAGCAGCTGAGGGAGGTGGGGTGGTTTCTTTGGAGAAAAGGAGTCTGAGGGGAGACCTTATCACTACAACTACTTAAAAGGATGTTGTAGCCAGGTGGGGGGCAACCAGTGACAGGATGAGAGGATGATCATAAGCTGTGCCGAGAGGTTCAGGCTGGACGTTAGAAAGAATATCTTCAGTGAAAGGATGGTTAAGCATTGGACTGTGCTGCCTAGGGAAGTGGTGGAATCATGCTCCTCGGAAGTGGTCAAGAAAGGGCTGGACATGGTGGTTTTTCAGTGATTGATTGGACTCAATTATCTGAGAGATCTTTTCCAACCTAATTGATTGTGAGATCATGTGGGGCACTAAGAGCCCTTAGCGTCGCTGGAAGCAGGCCCCGGATGATGGCGGGATGATTTTGGAAAGGTTATCCGAAAGTGCCAGCATTGCTCCTGGACGCAGAACACTCAAGGACATGCGTTCAACCGCTGCTTCTAGACAATTTTTAAACCACCTTTTAATCAGGTATCAGGTCGTTTTGAGTCGCTTAATATAACGCAGAAAGGGGCGCGCAACCTTAGTTTGGGGACAGGCGTCTGAAAACCCACCCGACGCCGCTCACGCCCAGGCCGCTCCCACCGCCGCCCCGGCCCTCACGCTCGGGGCGCCCGACAGCCAATGGCGGCTCGGCACACAAACGCGCCCGCGTGTGTCCCGAGCGCGGATTGGCCGACGCGGGGCGGGCGGGGCGGGCGCGGGGCTGCGGGCGGGGCTGCGGGCGCCATGTCGCGGGCGGGGCTGCGGGCGCCATGTCGCGGGCGGTGCTGCGGGCGCTGCGGCGGCGCTGGGGCTCCTACAAGTATCGCTTCGTGCCCTGGGTCGCCGCCAACCTCCGGCGGCAGCGCAGGTGAGGCGCGGGGCAGGCCCCGGCAGCCGGCCCGGGCCCCGCTGCCGCTTCTCGGGGAGCTCCCTCGGGTTCGTCGCGGGGTGGTGGTTCAGCCTCGGGCGTCCCTCGGTTGGCACGAAATTCTTGTTGAGATGCTTTAAAGCGCTGTTTAAAGTAGAATCTGGGTGGATTTTTTTTGTTGTTGTTGGTTGGGTTTGGTTTGGTTTGGTTTCCGGCAAGATAGGTTTGCGCTATGTTAAAGTAGTGTTTAAAAGTAGTGCTTAAACGATGATGACATTGGTATAAGTAAAAAAAATTAAAACGAGTAAATAAAAATCTCCCTCATCAGCGTACGTGATGAATCATTTGTGTTTTCTTTAAAATTGTTAGTTTTGGTAATCACTTGTCCATTTTTTATGTGCTTGTCACTAAGAACTCAGTTGGGTTTAACCTACTTGACTTGCAGTGAATACACAGAGATGATGGTTTTAGGGTAGAGTAAGCACAAAAACTGTGGTTTAGACTGGAACAAGCATGAAAAAATGTTTGAGGTTGTCTGAAACAACACTGTATCGAAGTTACTCCTGCTGCAAAATGGCTCTTCTTATTTAGGAAGAAAATATAATATATTAATATATCTTTTTAATTTTAAAATATTTTCTTTTCTTTACAGGACTCTCCGATATGTTCCTGAAAGCTCTCAAGACAAAATTATCTCTGATGAAGATGTCTTTGAAACACTACTGAGAACATTTAAAGCTCTTTTCATAAATGACTTGAGTAGACAAACAGATATTTTAGCCTTACTTCCAGAAGTCAAGTGTCAGTACCTGGAATTACTGACTTCACAGCATAATCAGTCAAAAGTGACTTCATGTAGCCATCAGAGTCAACATGTGTTCAGTCCTGAGGAAGTTCTGTTTAACACACTTGGATTCGCTGTTAGTAGAGACCGGAGTTCCCTGGAGTCTGCTGGAACTGGAGTCTTTGTTACCAAAGGTTTTGTACCAAAGGGGACGGTTGTGTCAATGTATCCTGGTAATGGAATGTTCTCATTTTTTGATTTAGATGGGATTAATTATGGAATGCCGAAGTTCTACACTTGTTTTGTGGGTTTTATTTCTCCTATTCCTTAACAAAATCATAAGTTATGGTGCATGACAGTATTTCTCAACTGACTAGAGTCGTTTTGGAAATAAGCAAAGCAATATTGAGACGGATCATTTTATTTATTAAAAACAAATTAGTACTTAAAATCTGGTTCTCCAGCTGCTTCAAGAACTGTTCCAAATTCTTTGAACACAAATGCATGGGAGGAATTTCAAGTAGATGAACAGTACAGTTTAGTTCCTTGGGGTTTCTGTTTTCGTTCAGGATCTGAGATGTCCACACAGGTCAGTAGGCAAGAGCATGAACTTCAAAGCACAAAAGTACAAATTGGAGTATGAAAATAAAACCTTTGTTTAGCGGAACTAGTCCATAAAGCATGTTTGGAAAAATCAGCACTTCCATCCCCCTCATCTCTTGGAACTGTATTTGTGTACATTTCTTAGGATTGTGTTTCTGTCAGTACAGCCAAACTGGGACAGCTCTGCTGAAGTGCTTTGGGCTTGTTTCTGTTTCGAAAGGATCATCCCCTGCCCATGGTCTGTGCTTGTGCCAGCACTGCAGGGTCGGGAGCAGCCCAGGCCATTGTGCTGTGCCAAGGCAGGAGGGTCTGGCCATTGCCACTTGTGAATTGATTACTTGTGAACTCACTAATTGTCGAGGGACAGTGACAGCAAGTGGTCCTGCTGCTTTGCAGCTCACTTCAAATTTAAAACATACTAAATGTGAGCGTGGCCTCATTCAGAGACTCCTCTAGTAGCTCTTCTAGCAAAACAAGGGGATGGGTTGTTGAAATGCCTTTCTTTTTCAGGGGCATGAAGGCAATTGTAGGGCAGTAGGCTGGGGATTGGACCCTGTGGACAGGGACCCTGTGTTGTGAGCACAGCCTGCCTGTGACTTTCGCCTGGCTCCTTGTGAGAATGCGGTGCAGGATTTCTGCTGAGGGGTGCTGAAGATGTAGTTGAGTGTGAGTGGGATGAAAAACTACAAGTCAGTCTGCATTCACTCTGCTGTGCTTGTAAGTTAGGGCAGATTTGGGAAATGATCTGCTGAAATAATATGTTCTTGGTTTGTCATTTTCTGTCTCCTGTACTAAACAAAATTTCTGATACAAGGTGGTAAAGGAAGAGGTGTTTCAGATTTTTTGCTGTCTCTGTGTATGTGCTTTGCAGTCCTGGCACAGTAGTAACAAAAGAGTTTGGTATCTTTAGCTGTGTTTTCCTGAAGAAACGTCACTCGATCTTCTCGTCTCTGAAGCAGGGCAGTTGGCTGAAGGGTTTATCTACCTGTCCCAGAGATACCAGATTCAGGCTTTCTCTTTGATGTTTTCCCACAATGGCTTCTCTCTTTGGAATGCCTTGGCTTGTTGTGAGTTTTTCCTGGCATCCCAGAAAGCTGTGTGTAAAATCTTGTAGGTTTACAAATGTCAATTTGTAAACTAAGTGAGAGGACTTTCTCCTACCCCCTCTCCCCTTAGAGTTTCTGTGTGTGGGGGACTGGATATCATAAGGCCATTCTGATAATTAACTTATATTCATCTGAAATAATAATAATATCTGTCTTGCAACAGGTACAGTATACAGAAAGCATGAGCCCATCTTTTTCCAGTCCCTTGGCAATCCCTTTATTTTTAGGTGTATTGATGGCATCCTTATTGATGGGAACGATAAAGGACTATCAAGATCAGTGTACAGGTAAGCAAAAGAAAAGGGGAAATGCCACTCATCTAATTTAAAAGAGTGTTACTAATAGTCTCAGTTCCCTGTTGTCTTACCCTCAGTTGAGTTTATATGATGGTCATCCACCTGTGTGTATATCATAATGCAAACAACACAAGGGCGAGAGCTCCTGGATGTGATCCATTACCATGTCTTCATCTGTTACACCAGTGAAGTGCATTTTGCTGTACTGAGACTTCCCTGTAAAGAAAATAGTCATAATAAGCAGGATCTAGTATAAAAGTATTTAAATGTTTTTGAGCTTTTATTGAAACCTGCTTAGTCTGGCTCATCAGTCCAACTCTGTGCTCCTTGCAGGACTATCTAAAAGTGTACCTTGTGAGTAAGAGCATCGTGTAGACATTCCTTGAATTCTGACAGACTTGGTGCCATAACCACTCCCCGGGGGATCCACCCTCTTCACCCTCTTGGTGTGAAGAATCTTTTCCTAATGTCCAATCTGAAATTCCTCTGACACAGCTAGCCTGGACTATTTCAGCTTACCTTAAAATATAATTTGTAGCGGTATGTGTTTTAAATATGAAATGAAAAGGAAATGGTAAATGGCAGAATGATGTAAAACAATACCTAGTTTGAATATTTATACCTACTAATACCAGACTTTAATTTCTGGAGTGAATTTGGAGCTAATGCTGGAATGAGTGTTTGCATTTTTAGAGATGAATGAGACACTTCTGTAAATGGTAACCTTTGATACTGGTTTCTGGAAGAGTATGTGGTAGTTTTATGCAGGTTCTCCCACTAGAGTCTGAAAGATACCACGCAGTAGAGGGAAGTTTACATATGTATCATCAGGGTGTTGATCTGTGCCCATCTCCTCCACCCCAGGTGGGTTGGGCAGCCATAACTTTATGCAGCAGCTTTGACCTTTTGTACAGGGGGAGGTACAGCCTGTGAGGTGAAGGAGCAGTGATTCACGCTGACTCTCGGTCATTTCAGGTCTTGCAGCAGGAGAGACCAACTTGGCCCATTTCAGATGAGTGATGAGAGCTGGCTCACTGCTTCCCCACAAAACCCACTGGCAGTGGGACAGTATGTCAACAACTGCTCGCATGGTAAGTTGCCATGTGAATTTTCCAGGCTTGAGTTTGTCTTTATGCATATAAATGGTTTTGGAGGTGACACGGAGAATAGGATACTGATCTTGGGGAGCGGCAGTGCTGTTTAAAACGAGGTAAACACTTAGTGGATAAAAAGTTTCTGAGGCTTTTTGTCACAGCTTGATGTTGGGAATCCTTCAGTGCAGCAACACATCAAATATCTTTGTTCTTTTCTCACTGACTCCCTCAGTTTCCCTCCTAGTATGTAGAATGAAAGGCATACACCCCAAACTCTGAGATGGTGGGAAAGGATATCTGGAAAAGGAGTGCCAGGCTGAGACAGTGCACAGAGTTGCAGATCAAGTTCCCCAGTATGGTTTCAGCAGGCTTCATGAGAAAACCATACACACAGTGACACGTACAGTAAGATTCTATCACTGCTCAGTTTGAACCATAATACTTTTTTTTAGTATTCTTCACATTAATGCACAAAATCTAGGAAACTGTTGCTATGATCTCACTGTTGGATCTGAAGAAGGAAACTATTTATTCCATCTTAATGCTGGTCTTCAGTAGCTCATGGCTGTCACACAAAGAAAATTGAACTGGTAACATGACTACCATACCTAGCTTCTAAGTGGCTTTCACAGCCTGCAATTCACTGAAGATTCCCTGCTTCCAAGTAGCATCCCCAAAGGTTGCTGGAGTAGCAAACCCAAGTGTTGATGGGCATGGGCTGTCCCATGAAACTTTCTTCCAGGTCCAATGTCCATGTAAATAAAATTTCCCTCTTTCTGCTGAGCAGATGGTGATTTCCTCCCTCAGTGTGTTTCTGGTCTATTTTGACAGCAGGAAAATTTTTTTCAATTTTTTTTAGCAGTAAAAGCAAACGTTGTGTATTAACAACATTCAGCAGTGCTGTGAGCTATCCCTGGCACTAAGCAAGCTATGCTTTTTCACAGACATTGATACTGGGTCAAGCTCCTATAGTTGGTTGCCTATCTCCTGCGTAAATTCAAAACAGAACTTCAGGGCTGTGTAGTAGGTCCCAACAGAGGAATAGTTTTGAGGCCCAATGAAACGTGGTATTTTTGTAGCAGTACATTTGATGCTTTTACACATCTCTAAGCACTATCCAATATTTCCTCAGTGTCACACAGACTTCTTTTTTCTTATTTCTAGAAAAAGCAGCAAATGTGTGTTATCAAGAGTTCGATGTGCCAGGACATTTTCCAGTAGAACTGAAACAGTATCTGCCAAACATCGTCTACAGTCATGACACAGAGAGGTTGGCAGCATGTGAAAGAGCTTGTAGATTTGTATGATACAAGCATACTGCATGTGTAAAAAAGCAGACAGACATGGTTGAAAAATAATACCATATAATACCATATGAAGATAATAGTACTATATGAAGATGAGTTACATGAGAGTGAGCAACTGTATGGGAGAGTTAATTCTTTGAGTAGGCTAATATTAATGACAAGACTGTGTGTTCCTTTTTCCACATCTTTGCAAATGAAATCAGCGTAGCTCTGATGACAGGATTTTACAAGTAATGTTTTGCACTATAGTGCAATTCTTCTGAATCCCATAAAGCACTGGTTTATTTTGCTCGTATTACATTACTGATGTTTTTCAGTATGTATTTCAAATGTACTTAACCAATCAAAGCCCTTCTGAGACAGTTCGGATTTAGGATTCTTACTCTACTGTTCTCCCTGTCTTCTGCTTATCTGACAATTAAGCAGATGAATTTGCAAGAAGAAACCTAAAATTGTATTGAGATAAGTGAAGTACTATGCAGTATGAAGGCATGTGACTTACTTACAGTACACAATTACAACGTCTTCGTTATGACCTGGACACCCACCTCTTTTAAGAAACTAAAATACTTGGAAGCCTTTCTCAGGTAATCCTCTTCATTTCGAGGATGAATAAGGATTTTAGAGCAGATCATGTGAACTTTCGATGTAATTTTAAACCTCTGAAATTTCACTGGAGAGAGTTACGGTGGATATTGGAAAAATGGCTTTTCCAATTAAACTTAGACTTCACTGAGGCAAGGTTAAAGATGCACTTGTACTCTGCAGACAAATAAATGCTAATAAAATAAGCAGTAGGAATTCTCAGAGAGTCTGGATGCTGTACTTGAAGTGTAAAAGCACAGTGAGGAGAGATAAACTGTAGGACCATTTCAGGAAAGTTTTGCTCTCTTCCTTGGAAACTGTGCAAGAAAATTTGGTCTTTCAGTCATCATTTCTCCCAGTGTAGAGCTACATCTGCTTCCAGCTGGTTGTTTTGATACTGATACATACAACATAGGTAATCTGGCTTCTAAATTTTTGTCTTTTAAAAGAGTTCTTAGTACTTGTTCACCTGTTGTTGTTTGGTGAGTTTCAAAATGGCCTCACTCTAGATATTTTTGTCACGGGGACTGTTTGGGATGGTACGGTTTTTATTTTCTCGTTCATCAACATCAGAAGCATGTGCTTTCCTTCCAAGAACACATACTTCAGCTTTAGGGCATGGTCATTTACTTATAGGAAGCTTAGGGGGATAGGTTCCTAAATATCTCTGTAAGAAAACTGTTTGCCAGCCCCTGATTTCAGCTTGGAGTTTATGTAGAATTCACAGCAGGTCTCTGATGCAGTTTTCCTGGGTATTTTTGGGCTCAGAGTAGCTTTAGCCAACTCTCAACTGTGGGCAGGCATGTCTAGGGGAGTGGTTTCTGCTAAATGAGCTTTGCTGTAGCTCCTCCACCTGTTTGAGTTAGTGTCTCTTTCGCAGTCTGCTAATTCTTTTAATTTCTGAGTAATAGTGTGAGTGGAAACATTATTTGCATATCCACATAGGTTGTGCTTTTTTGATAGTTGTATTGCATTTGCTTATATTTGCTGTCTGTATTTCATTGTTTCTCCGTGCTCCTTGCCCTGCATTATGCATATTGCTCCCAAAACTAATCTAGACAAAGCCATTGTTTTAGCTTCTTGAAATGAAGAATTAAAAATCAAAGGGGAATATACTTGTTCACATGTTTTTCTTGTCCTTTTTTTACAGCCACCTGAGATGTGTAGTTCTTGTCACCCTCAGAGACATCAAGCAAGGAGAAGAACTTTTTTCAAATTACTACACTGTTGTCAGCTGAATTAATAGCTTCAAGACTGAAGGAATCTTTGTCAATAAAATAAGTACTGTGTCTGTATTTGAGGCTTTTTCATAATTTTTATTCAAGGGAGGGCTGTAGCTTTACATTTGGAGAGCAAGCCATAGGCTTAAATTTCTCTGAAAATAGTCAACATTCAGTGCAAAGGTGAAGGTGTAGCCATTTACATCATTAGGTTCTCAGCTGTCTGCTGTTGATATTGCTTATTGGTGTTCAGCTGTGCATAGAATAGCTCATAAAATTAACACTTAAATTCTGGATATATTGTTTAATGTAGTTGATTTCACTGATGTCTGTAGCTGGGACTCTGTTTTAGTATGTAGCAATTTAATTTCTTGTGCTTAAAATGGACAGCTTGTGAAAATTACTTCCCTCTTGTGAACTCAGATAATCCTCATAGTTCACAGTAGTTACTAGTTCTTGTTCTGGTTTTCTCAGAGTTGACCTCTTTGATATTGGCTTCCTTTTAAGAAGCATTACAGTGCAGCCAGTTGTCCCAATCTTTCATGATGCCCATTTTGTAACTGGCTGTGCCTGTGTGGTGCCCTGTCATCCAGAGCCACTGACCACTGGTTTTAGCTGTGCCTGTACGGGGGCAGGAGGAAAATAGTTGTGTGCCTTGAAGCCTTGTCCAGTCCTCATTTAGTGATTCACTGGAAGATTCCTGTCATGTGACAACCTCATAGCTTTTATTCTCAAAGAGAGAGAACTTCATGTTACAGTATAGCTGGAGGAAACAATGCCAACCAAGTGTGCTGTACGTTTGTTTAATGAGTTGCTGGTATAAATCAAGCCAGCTATTCCTACAGTAATTCTTGCTGCTAACTGCAAACTGTCTTCAGAAGGACCATCCCAGTATTTCCTGCAGAAGTCCAAGCAGGCCTCCCAATGAATTTGTGGTTGGCATAAGCTTATGAGAAGGGAGGAGCTGGGAAATGATGCACTGTAATGAATTGGGTAGCACTTGAGGCAGCCAGGGTGCCCTGCTTTGCCCTGCCAAAGCACCTGATTTCCGTTTGAGAACACAAAGCTTTTGGTCTCCATGTTCCTTTGTCTGCTTCCAAGCCTGAACCTTGTCTTTCACATTCATTTGGGAGTCCTTTGCAGACAGAGGAGGGTGGCTATTTCAGCAGGATTTTAAGAGCAGATCACCAAAGTAGTGGCATCTTGCTCAGCGTGGGTTGTGCAAGTTTTATGGTGATTCTTCATTTCCAGTGATAGTCCTTGTGTCTTCAGTGGTAGTAACAGATCAGAGCAGACAGTGATCTCAGTCTACTAAAGAGGATGCTCCTCTTCCATGACTGAGGATGCCTTCTCTCCTGAGCTGGCCCATCTTCCCAGCTCTCTCTATAGGGATGTTATTGGCTGCCTTTTGATCTGTGGAAGAGGCTGGATGTCAGGGCACCTGCAGTGTTCCTTAGGTCAGAATTTATGAATATGTAGGTATGAGGGACGGAATTATGTACTTCACTTGTAACAGAGAGGTAACAATATTCTATGAAATTGTTAATTCATTGGTTAATGGTAGGTGTGATCATGGTGTAACAAGATTCCATGGCAAGATTCCTGGCTATTTACTGCATAGAGGACAGGGTCAGACAGAACTGTCAGGGGGACCCTCCTCTCAGGTCACAAAGTTCAGACAGACCCCCCCTTGTTTTCTAAACTCCTCAGAGAGGGGTTTATGTGCAGCTGGACCCAATCCTAGTCCAAGACTTGGGTTAACAGTTTATGAATCCTTAGGTAAAATGTCACAGTTTAGTTTAGCATGCAGTTAATCACCTACTGAGAATGTGCTGCTGCAAGGAATTGCTCAACCTCAAGGCATAACCTCTACAAACATTCCTGCTCAGGGGGTGATCCTGGTGTGCAGCCACAGCTGTGCAGGAGAGGTCACAGGTCCCCCACTATTTATGGGATAAAGTGACTGGGTTAGAGTCATAGTCATTGTACACTGGCAGGACACCTGGGTCATCATTCTAGACAGGTCTGGCTACTGTATTGCACCTGATTCCTAAAGCCCAGACTAAATGGATCCCTCCACTGGTGCTTCCTGTATAACCCAGGGGTGGGGGAACAGCCTGCCCATAGTGGGGAGTACTAGTCATCAGCATGTCAGGAAAGGCAAGTGCTGTTCTTTGTTCTTAAGGCTGAGAAAGATGCTGTCATGTTCAGGCCATAAATTACTTCAGCCGTCTCATAGTAATACTTTTTAGCTCCGCAGCTTAAACATATACTCCTGACAACTGTGAAACTTAGGTGTACAATTTGTTTATTGAGAAAGATTTGATTTCCTGCACCTGCTGCCTTTGGATGTGAATGTTGCTCCTTAGGGCAGGACTGCAGAGCTGAAGTGCAGTGCTGTCTGTCACAGGGTACCTGAGACTGGCTTCTCCTTGCTGAAGTACTGAAACTCATACACAGGGGAAGCAGGACCTGGCCTGCAACTGGCAGCAGCAGTTGATTTCTAAAGCCAAAGTGTGGCAAGAGGAGGAAGAGGTGCACTAAGGTCCAGTCAGGTGGTACTTCTGAGCAAGAAGCAGTACAACATGGGGACTGAGCAGGAACAAGGAAAATGGAACAGCAGAAATGATAAGACTGATTTAGGGGCTGCAGTTCCCTAGGCAACTCTTGTGGCACTCTGGAAGGAGGAACGCAGGAAAGGTGTGAGTGTGTGTAAATGCTGCTGCTGCTCATTTGTCCCTCATTCCTTGCTCTCCTTCCTGGCTCATCAGACCCTACCATCAGCTGATCTGACTTTTTAAGCACCACCACAACCCCACCCATGCTTGCTTTCTTGTGTGTTTCCTGCTATTGCATTGAGTGGAAGCAGCTCGTAGAAGGGCCAGAGTGAGCAAGACAGCAGGAAGCCCGTAGGTGATGACAGAGTTGCTAATTTGACTCACTGGATCGTAGCAAGCTATGCTTTAAGACAGTTCTGTTTTACACATAAAGATGATGCTGTACTTGCCTGACATCTCGTTGCGTGCCAGGCTGCTCTGCTCCCTGGGTGTGTGCTCCTTCCCTGTGCCAGTTCTGGAGCTCACCTAGTGACACAGAAACTGAGTCAGTAACTGCTGGAAAAGGGAGTGATGATGTTCTGCCACATTCTGCCACACTGTTCTGTGGGCACAGCAGGCAGATGTGTGCCAGCCAAGGCAAAGGAGCAGGTGGGAATAGGCAGCCATGCCATAGGGGAGGAAGAGGGCTGGGACTTCAGCATGGTGAAAGCAGCAGGAAAGCATGTTTCTGCTGAGGCATCGTGGCCTCCTATATGAGAGGGCCAAGACTTGCTGGAAGCTGTAAATTACTTTTCCCTACAGAGAGGGGAGAAATCCAGAAAGTAGTATAAAGTGTTTTATCAAACTGATTGCCAGGTTTTATGCCTGTAGTCTTTGCTGCCTAGCAACTTGTGGACAAAACAAGGATGCGGCAGCAGCAGCTGTGACTGAGGTAAGTCCAGGGGTGGGAGTTACATTGAGCTGTACAGGGGGGTTCCTGAGATCAGCACCCAAGCCTCATCTGGACCTGAAAGCCCTCAGCAGGAACATTGCTGGGAGCAGCATGGGAGATGTAAATGGCTCTAAGGAGCATGAGCTGTCCCAGAGCATGAAGACCAGGAGCAGGGCATGGGAGTTGACACAGGAAGAGCTCTGTGACCATCCAGGAGGAGCCAGTCGTGGCAGATAAACAGCATCTGGTGGAAAAGAACATGAAAAGATCCTTTCAGCTCCAGTTTCATCAGCATACTAGTTTAAGCTTTTTCAGTTTTATTATTGATGTCCCATAAGGCTCATTCCCCTGCAGCTGCTGGAGTCACTTTATCAGCCATGTCAGAGCCTCCAGTCAGGCAGACCTGCTGATGGCAGATGCAGCTCTCCAGGTCACAGGTTGCCAGCAGTGCCTGATACCTCTCCATAAGGCTGGAGCTGACAAACAGTTATTTTGCAGAAGGTGTGTCATGGTTGAAGAGCTGTGTCACCATGTGAAGTAGCTACAGGAATAAGTGAGCAGGGTTTGTAGTATTTGAGTGAACAAGCAACTGAGAGACCAATTATTTTCAGAAATGCTACAGTCTCAAGACTCCTGTCAGGAGTCACCAACCTCCATTGTGGTGGAGAAGCAGAAGAACTTGGAACCCTGCAGGGTAATTAGTCAAAGATCTGTTGAAGATGAAGTCTAGAAGCTGGTCACTGCACACGTCAGGAGGAAGGTTACTCTTCCTGAAAGCTTAGTGAGTAGGACTGGCATCTTATACAATAGGCTTTAGAATTGGAAGGCCAGAAAACTGTTGAGGTGGGTGAAAGTCCTTCTGAGTTAGTGGGTTAGGGTTAGGGTGTGTATTCCACATCATGTCCTCCTTTGTTAACAGGAAAAGAAGGGTAGTTGTAGTAGGAGAGTCCCTTCTGAGTGGGACAGAGGGCCTGATGCACAGACGGGCCCCTACTCACAGGGAAGGCTGCTGTCTCCCAGAGGCTTGAGTTAGGGACATCACTGGAAAATTCTCCTTTCTAGTAAGGCCCTCTGATTACTATCCACTATTCGGTGTTCAATCCAGCAGTGGTGAAATAACAAAGAGAGAGGAGCAATCAAATGAGACTTCAGGGCCCTGGAATCATTGGTAGAGAGATCAGGAGCACAGATGGTGATTTCCTCAATCCTACCAGTAACAAGGAATAATATTGATAGGAATAGGCAGATCCAACAGGTCAATGAGTGGCTCCAAGGCTGAGGCAATCAAAAAAATATATATTTTTTTGACAATGGGATGATCTCAACACTTGGTCTGCTGACACTGGATGGGCGTGAGATAATGGATTCTAATGTCATTGAATTTTGTAATTCTTTGGGTGAGGATAAACCCAAGTGTGTGTGTGTGAGGGGTGGGGGTGTGCAGGAGCTGTCGTTCCCTGCAGGGAGGGCCAAGTCTGCAGCCCCACAAAAGGCACATGGCTGCAGCCTCGGATGCACAGAATGCACATGGTTGCTCAAAGCCCTGTGGCAAGGGTGGTCAGTCAAAAAGGCCTGCCTGGTAGCCCATCCACACCATATCCCCTGAAGCCTCTGAATGGCTGCACCAGGCCTTACTCTGGCCTGGAGGGCACTGGGTGGTGGGAGGTGGCCAGACCACATAAATACAACAGCAGATGGGCTTCATCTTGCCTTTTTCTTGGTACCTGCTATCACAATGTGCCTTCTACAGAATTTTTATGAAGTAGCTATTTGATTTTCTTATTCTATTCTCTTCTTTCTTCATTCTTTACTCTTTTAATCTTTTTCTTTACTCTTCCTTAATCTCTTTTGGATAGCTTAAAACTGATAGGTGGATTCTACTAAGCTGTGTACTGTGTACTTTGGTTGCTGGGTGCTTTTGGTAGAATGCTTCTGCCTTGGTTGTGTTACCCTTGAAACCTTTTACCAAAATGTTTATTTTCTCACTAAATTAAATGAAATCTCTTGAGAAAATGTGTTAACGTTTTCCCTTTATGTGACTTTGAGGGTGCAAAAGTTTGGTTAAATGAAATCTTTTGAAGCCTTAAATATATTTTTAAAAGTACTACTTCTAGTTGAGCTTGCATCTCCGGCGTGAGGGTGTTACAACAGGATGCTGCTTTCTCAGAGGGGAAAAAGAGTTCTAGCACAGGAGCTATTGGGACTCATTGATAGAGCTTGGAAGGGGGAAAGAGACAAAACCAGGCTCACCAGTGATGAAATGGGATGGTGCGCCAAAACTTGAGGAAATCAACGCTGAGGGGATCCCTCAATCTGCCTCACAAGGTATTGGCTACAATGTACCACAGTACACACCTGAAATGTTTCGACACCAAAGTATGCAGCATGAGGTACAAATAAGAGGAGCTCAAAACCTGGGCCCAGTCACAGAGATTGGACATCACTGGTGTAAGTGAAACCTGATGGGATGAGTCCTGTGACTGGAATGCCCTGTTGGACAATTAGAGCAGGTTCTTCAGGAGGAAAAGGCAAAGCAGAAAAGGCCAGGGGGTTATACTCAATGGAATGGAATAGAATGGAACAGAACAGAATGGAATGTCTGGAGCTCACAGTTGGCAATGGTACAGTGGAGACCCTCTGGGTAATAATTAAGGGACAAACAAATAATGAGGATGTCATTGTGGGAGTCTGCTATAGATCTGCAAGCCAGGACTATCACATCAATGAATTACTCTTTAAGAAACTAAGGGACACTTCCAAGTCAATTGCCCTTGTTCTTATTGGGGACTTCAACTTGCCAGAAATCCACTGGGAGCATCATACAGCTGGTGCAACCCGAGCCAGAAGATTCCACAAAAACCTGGGCTACAGCTTTATGGAACAGGGCTTAAAGAACCTGACTTAGAAAGATGCCCTCCTTGATCTGCTTCTTGTCAACAGAGCAGAACTTGTGAGTGAACTGGTGGCTGTCTTGGCCACAACAATCAGGAAGTGCTCGAGTTTAACATCTCTGTTGGAATCAACTGGAGTAAAAGAGCCAGCAAAACTTCAACTCTGAACATGAAGAGAGCAGACTTCAGGCTGCTCAGGGAACTAGTAAGTAAAGTCCCGTGGGAAAATGTTTTTGGAGGTACTGAGGTCCATCAAGTGCTAGTCACTTTTTAAATATCACCTTCTTAGGGCACAGGAGCAGGCAATTCTCAAATGTTGGAAGTCAAGTAGGCAAGGCAGAAAGCCAGTGTGGCTGAGCAGCAATCTCCTCTTTGATATAAGATGAAAAGGGAAGGTGTGTGCCCAGTGGAAGAAAGGTCAGGTGAAGAATATAGAGATGCTGCTTGTCGCTATAGAGAAAATTGGTGCTGCCCGAGCTCAATTGAAGATGAAGCTGGCCAGAAAAGTAGGGGACAATAAAAAGGGTATTTTCAAATATATTAATGGCAATAAGCAGTGTAGAAATAAGCCCGTTACAGGATGAGGATGGTCACCTCACAAACAGGGACAGAGACATGGTAGAGGTGTTTAACTATTCCCTTGCCTCTGTCTTCAAGGGGGTCAGTGCCCGGAAGTGGAGGATCATGACTGCAAGAATGATCAGCTCCCAGTTGAAGTTGTTCAGAATCTCCTCTTCCCTACAAATCTATGTGGTCTGATGGGATGCATCCCAGGTCTTTGTGGATTCTAATTTTGTAATTTCAAAGTCCCTCTTGATTTTTGAGCAGTCTTGGGTATCTGGAGAGGTCTCAGCTGACTGGAAGCTAGCAAAGGTCGTCCTGATTTTCAAGGACAAGAAGGACTGTAGAAACTACAGGCCTGTCAGTCTCACTTCAGTGCTGGTAAAATTAATGGAAAAGATCATTCTGGGAAGTATTGAAAAATGTCTGGAGGACAGTACAGTCAGTCGTTGGCCACAGTCAGCACAGCTTCATGAGAGGAAAGTCCTGCTTGTTGAACCTGACTTTCTCCTATGACAGTGCAACCTACCTAGCAATCTTGGAAAGCCAGTTAAAGTATCATTTTGGGATTTCAGCAAAGCTTTGGATATCGTCTCTCACAGCATCCTTCTTGACAAAATGTCCAGCACACAGCTGGAAACCCTGTTACATGATGAGTGAGCGACTGGCTCAGTGGTGGGATGCAAAGAGTTACAGTAGATGGGGTAACATCAGCCTGGTGTCCAGTCACTGGTGGGGTTCCACAGGGCTCCATCCTTGGCTCAGTTCTCTTCAACATCTTCATAGAAGACTTGGACTTGAAGGAGTACTAAGTCTGCCAACAACACTTACCTGGGAGGAGCCATCAACTCCCTCAAGGGCAAAGAGGCCCTGGAGGGAGATGTCAACAAATTAGAGATGGGCAATTACGAACCATATAAAGTTTAACAACGACAAGTGCCAAATTGTGCACTTGGGACAGGGCAGTCCTGGAATAAGTGGATAGAGAGTATGGCTGTAGAAAGAGACCTGGAAGTCCTGGTCAAGGGCAGGTTGAATATGAGTCAGCATGCCCTGGCAGCCAGGAGGGACAACCGTGTTCTGGGGGACATCAGGCAAAACATGACCAGCCGGTCAAGGGAGGGGATTGTCCTGCTCTGCTTTGCACTGGGACAATCTCACCTTGAAGATTGTGGCAGCTTTAGGGACCACAACGTAAGAAAGATATTATGCCATTAGACAGTGTCCAAAGGAGGGCAATAAGGATGGTGAAGGGTCTGGAGGGGAAGACATAGGAGACATACAAGGTCACTTGGTCTGTTGAGTCTGAAGAAGAGAAGACTGAGGGGAGACCTCACAGCAGTTGCAACTTCCTTGTGAAGGGAAGAGGAAGGCCAGGCACTGAGCTCTTTATTCTTGTGATCAGTGACATGACTCAAGGATAACAACATGAAGCTGAGTCAGGGGAGGTTTAAGTTGAACACTGGATCAGTCTCCCCAGGGAGAGTCTATGATTCTGACCTAGCCACCAAATAGCCAGGCAGCATAGGGATTTCAGGGGCTTCTTATCATTCTAGTGACAGAAGCTAATGTGTCCCAAGACTACCTAAATGGCAATGTAAGTTAAGTAACTGAGAGTTGAATATACATATATTAAACTACAATGATTTTTAAGACGTTAGCATCGCAAGACTAGCCATTAGTTGCACCCAAACAAGAAATGACTAGATGGGATCAGTTATTATCTTGTTCTAATAACATTGATCTTTATGTTAAAAAAAAATTAAAAAAAAGGGAGATGCAGCTTGTAACCAGTGTTTTGGATAGGTGTTTTGTTCTGCATGTTGTATTGACCATCATTACAAAGGATAATCTCTCTTTTCTCTGTCAGGGGAAGCAAAGCTTGTTACATTACTTGGCAAATTACTAGTTTTGCTGAACTGTACCAGCTTCACTCTTAATTGAAAAAGCAGTAATTTTCATACCTGAGGCTTTACTGTGCCAGCCACTGTAAAGGCAACCATAATAGGCCTAGGAAAGCACAGCACTAGCATCTGGCCTTGGACAGAACTGGTAAGATCTTACAATACAGTGCTTTTCAGGGTCCAGAATTAGTGTTTTTTCTTGAGGGAGAGGAAAATCATCACAAAAAGTATTTCAAATAGTTTAAATTTAGCATTAAGGCCTAAGCCAAGTAGAAATTTTGTACTCACACCTGTAGTCTGGGTTGACATGGATTTAAGAATCTGGGAGAGTTTTCTTCTCCCAGAGAACAGGAATGTGTTTCCCACAGCTTACTGTGTAGCCTGAATACTGGGCGATACTGCTGCAATGAGTTACTCTGAAGCCACATTTAAGTCTCACCTAAGAATAGCTATAGTTAAGCCATGTTTTAGAAATTTGAGGGAAACCATTACTTACCATTTTACCTGCATCACTGTGTGCTGGATTTTTCACTCTATGCAGCATTAGGTAATATGGCAGCATGAGCTCTAGCAGTACCCAGAGTTGTTAAAGTATGTTCAGGGTTACTGCTAAATATCTACGAAAATGAAGCAGCAAACATAGTGCAGATGCATGAAAATCTTTACAAGTAAAGAAAGGTTTCCAGACATTTATTTCTGGAACTGTACACCAGGTATTAAAGTACAACAAATACAAAATAATGCTCAAAAAAATCAGTGTTTATGTACAAATATTAAAACCAATGCAACAACAGCGACTTCCTCTTGAACATCTGTTACTAAAACATGTTCCGATTGTCACTTGATTTGTTGTTATGCACAGGGTACTTACTTTGAACTGAGAATAACTGGAATCTCTGTTTTATTAGGAAGACTATAACCATTCCTACTTTATTTTACAACTGATAGTATCTTCCTCCTTCTTTCAGCGAAAAATAAGAATAAAAAAAATAGTAACCTTGTAATTATTTTAAAAATTACTGTATTTCATTTCCCTGTCTGTAGACAATGTGCTTGTAATGCTGGGCAAATAGTGTCCCTGTTGGTCGGTTTATCCATTAGTTTACATTCAAAGGTGAAATACTCACTAGAGACTTTGGTTACATTAAGCAGTATCACTGTGTTCTACTCGAACTGAAGTTTTCCTATATTTTTGACTCTTAGTTTCAATTGCACAATTCATTGACCTAATTGTACACAATTTCATATTCTTCAAACAGTATTGTACATCCTTCAAGTAAATTCAGCAGTTCGGCCATGACAAGAGGAAGACTAAACACTTAAGAACCTAGCATGAGAAGATGACGTGTGACCAACTGAAGTAAAAGTATTGCTATAATCACAGCACCAGTTACACTTCTAAATGAATCTGCTACTCTCTCCAGATTCCCTGTACATAAAAAGGATACATTTACCAACACTGCAATTGCCCATTATGGATTTTTTGGTTTGTTTGTATGAAGAAAACACATGGCAAAGGACAAAGAATTCATCACAGTTTGTTACAAGAATTGTGCTTCACCATCTAAGAACCAAGGCATTCTAATTTCTTCATATGGTTGCAATTCAATTATCTCCATGCTGACTTTCAAAACACAATTCTTTTAATAAACAGTAACAAGTTCTCCATTTAAATGTTTAAACTGAGAGAAAAAAAGTAAGTCCAACTTTTAAAAGAAAAGTTCAATAAATAGCTATTTTACATGGATAAAGTCATAGTGGTACAAATTTATGAATGTCACATCAAGCATGCACAAAAATGTTACTATACACAGAAGTAGTCAGAAAATATTGAAAGAGATATCTAAAAAGATATGAAGAATTTACATATTTACGAAATCTTGCAAATTATTGCCTCATTTTAACAAGGAATTAAAAGTAAACTATAACAGCTAGCTAGCCAACAGGCTAAATAAGATCAGCATTTATATTAGACTACCCGGAATTAATTTTTCTCTCATATAATTTCTGAATTTTGGTCAAAGTCTTTATTAAATAACTAAAGTGTCCTTTCAACTTGCTGACAACCCAAACCTTAGACAAGTCTCTGCCTACATTAAGAGCCCAGCAATGCATAGATAAACTGAATATATTACTGCATCAGCTAATGAGAACGGGCATGTTCATTTAAGTGCAACTGGTATAAGCATTCAGTCATCTTTGTATAATGATTTTTATGCAGACCAGCCACTCACTGTAAACCCATAGATAAACTTGAATGTATAACAATGGAGAATTTATGGCCAGTATTTTACAAAATTACCTAAAAAGGGTTGATTTATAAACAAAAGAAACAAGGTACAAAGTTCAGCACAAAACACAGCAATAAGAAGCTGAGAACTTGGCTAAAAATGTCAAGAGTACAACACAGGGCCAAGGCTACCCGTTATTTACTGTGTACTTATTAAGGTTACTTATTTCAGATGTTTTATCTAAGAACTGATTATGAAATTTTATCTACTTTTGTCCACTGTGCTAAACTAATTTGTTTTTAATATGGTAAATGTGCTATTGCATAAACACTTCAAAGCAATCTTCATCACAATGCTGTAGGGAAAACTCCATATGCTGCATCTGAAACTCGGGATGTCAATGCAGTTCACAGTACTCATAATAAATACCCTCTTCCCTTTCAAATATTAAAGTCACTACTTCCTAATTACTCAGAATAACCTTGAAGCAACTATTACAAATATCAAGAACACAAACGTTATCACTTGAATAATGAAAACAAATTAGTGGCAATTAAATTTGTAATACAAACAGTGCAAAGAAGAAGTATGGAGGGAAAGGGGTAATCCTATTGAAGTAAGGTTCAGGCTCCCATTAAAACACCCTGCAAGTTGTATGCTACAAGAACATGTTACAAGCCAATACTACGTTTGGTTTGACTTTCCTGCAGGAATTGGAACAAACGTTTGCAAGACAAACTTCCTGGCTGGTTAAATTGCACTCAAAGTTCAAAATAAAAAAAACTACAGAAGTTAAAGAGTTGCTTTTATGGGGGGCATTTTTACTCAACCTTTCCTATTTGACCAAGGACATGATGTGCCATTTTGAAGCCAATGACTCACCAAAACAAATAAAATAAATGCAACCCACACTAAAGAAAAACTTTCAAGCATGTACTTCAAGGTTCTATTATTCCTATATATACTAGATAGTTTATCAAAACAGTAACACTTTGAACTGCAGTGCTCCAAACAATTAAAATGTCTTCCAAATGCGAATGTTTTCTTTAGTGGTAAATCCTGAACTGTGCAGACTGTAGCATTATACAACACCAGCTACCTTAGGAAAGTTAAGGTACACGACTGTATTACTCTTCAAAGTCGTGGACAAAACTCATCCAAATACAACATAGCCTAAGCCTCACCAGTTTAAGCCAGTAAGTAAATTTTAAGTACACAGACATCTATGGCAGCATGTAAGGTAGCCATGGCCTGTAATTTTGCAACAGCATCCAAGTGTAGATCTTCACTTTACTTAAGTCCCTTGTGCTAGCTTCCACCAACATGAATTTGCTGTTTTGTAAACTGAAGTGCTCTAGTTTAGTATCACATGAGAGAAGGTTCCATTTAAAAAACATCCTTGTATGTTTGTGCAGTTTAAAGAAACCCATCCCTGCTTTTATAAGGGAAAAAAAAATGCTACATTGAGCAGGGATCAGGATCAGTACCTGTAAACATTGTTATTCCACTGCATCCATTACGGCAAAAGTAACTTAGACTAAAAAGCCACTCCAATCCGTTCAGAACTTCTGTGCTGGTTTTGGAACGGTGGCCTCTGTCTACAGGCTTAAAAAAAAAACTGAAGCAGAGCTTAAAGCTGCACCACAGAGTTCTTTTAGTCCCAAACTCTGCCAAACATCCTATGACATTTCCACATTTATGGACTGAAAAAAGAAATTACTCTTGATAAATCAAGATATAGTTCTATACATACAAAGACATCACTGATGTCATAAAGTTCAAACTTCCAGTGAAAGACTAAGCAAACCTGATAGCTCCCATCAAGTTTACTACTACTGCATAAAGTACCCACTGTTTCTTTACTTTTCCACAGTCATTCTGAGTGAAGGGCAGCATGTTGGTGGAGAGTGTGGGTATTGATAAAACCATTTGTCTCATTTGCAGATAGACTGAAGTCAGCCACTGAAACAGCCATTTTGGCACTGGTAATATGATGTGTGTGGTTCTCAAAGTCCACACCAAGGTTATTTACAGAGACATCATTCATGAAAGACTCTGGGACAGCAATTCCCATTTTCAATCTCTTCGCAGGTCTTTCTGTCTCCTCACTGCACATGTTCATTTGGTTTAGCTCTGAATGATAAAAGCCAGTCTCAAATAAATTAAAACAATCACTTTCACCATTGCTAGGCAAGTTAAGCAATTCTTCTGTTCCAACAGGCACATGATTAACTGGTGCACGGGGTAAGCTGTCCATAGGAGGAAAGGTGTCATCCAGGCAGTTCACATCTGAAGTGTGGCAGACTGTAGCTACACTGTTTGTCAGTGCTGGAAAACAGACGAAAACCAAAGTAAATGAAATAGTTGTTTGCATAGTTCTAACAAAGACTTTTTTTTTCCTTGATTTACCTGTCAGCTCATTGGCAGTGATAGAGCTCAGAATGCTTAGCTGTTGATCAGGAATGGTTTCTGTTCGACTGTTAGACGTTAAGGCTGAAGACTGCACTGCTCCACCAAGGGATTCTGCTTCATCTACCAAACGATCCATGTAGTCCCTGAAAGAATATTGCACCCACCATGTATTATATAACCAAAACCAATGACGATGGATTTAATTTCAATTGCCATAGCCACTGAAGCTCTACACTGCAACGACAGAAGGGGTGGGAGGAAGTATTCTACATTTATGATTTACAACAGAAAACATATTCCAAGAACATTTTACTTACGTAACTCCTGGATGATGGTTATATCTCTTCTTTCCAAATCTTGTTTGCTGAGCAAAGTAATCGTAGCGTTCTGACTTTTTCCACATGTAATAGAAAGCCACACACTCAGCAACTGTTCTGGTTCTAACCTAAAGGGCAGCAAGAAGAATTGACAAGATTAATGCAAAGACTTCAGTTTTGTCAACTTCCAAATCCCATTTCTTCAATATCATTGGTTTTTACTGTTCTGGAACATGCCCATTACCTTAGGAGACTTCAAATGGATCTGCATTTTCAAGTAAGTATTGGATTGGTTCCTCTCTATGCATTACTGGCCTATTTTTTAATACTAGATTGAAACTCTGTGTCTGAAGTACTTTTATATATATGGATATAAATACATACAAAACCATTTTTAAACTGTAAGATAGAGCCTCTCTTACGATGGAAAAAGGTGACCAATTAATGACCTAGGACAAATGAAATTAAATGAAGAGACTCTAGGTACATGTTCCTTCTGGGAAAGTCCAGAACTGTGGGAGCTTTGACAATAGATAATCACAACAGTAAATGCCTAAACAACAAAAGAAACCCATAGTCTTGTTGAGAAGATGAAAAGGACCTAAAAGACTAATTTTGATTTACTTAATCTGTCCCTTTCCCTGAAATGGAGGGCACTATATGAAGCCAGATTCTTGGAGAAAAAGTCATTACTTCAACCTATATTTATATCCTTTGAGGCAGAAACATTTCACATCATCATCAACTCACAATTCCAGTTTAAGTTTCACAACTATAATACACAACTTTATCCAGATACAGTCTGGCAGTAAAATAAACTTGAGCTTAATCAAACTCACACACAAGGCATTTTGTGTTTGCCACTGATACTTGTGTATTAGCAAACTTTGCTAGTTTAGACACCAAAATACCAGGCAGGGAGGAAATGAACATTTGCCCATCCAATAATAGGTGAAGTCCCAGTTAACAGAGCTTTGCAGTGCAGTGGTAAGGAAACACATCTTGTTAAGTTCCTCCACATACTACATCTTTTCTTGTTGATACCTTCTGTATACAGGTGACATCACTTTACACCATGACCCAGAACCTTCCCTAAACTTTCTGGCATTTTACCTACTTGGAAAAGAAAAAAAGAGTGGATTTCTTAGTCAAATTCTGCTCCATAGTGGCAGATACATCAACACACATACTTTGTTTCATGTTGGAAAAAAATATTTTTAATCTCTGATGTAATGTTTATTTGTAATGTCCATCCAAAATCTGGACCACCCAAATAAAACCAGGTTAAATCAGGTATTGAGAAGGACTAGTAGACTGTTAGTAGACTGTTGTTAAACAGCAGCCACAACCCTATAAAGTCTACCTGAAATACAGTAAGAACATCAGACTTCTGAAGGGAAAAAACCTATGAAGTGGTATCAAAAGCATAAAGGATATACAGGAAATCTGGAAACATTTGTATTGTCAACTGTTGTTTTTTTATAACTTAAAAAAAAAATCCCTATATTCTTCAGGCACAGAGGAGTCAGTCAGAAGAACTCTGCTGCTTAGAAAAGAGAGTACTAATGGATGACTACACATTATGAAAACACAGAGCAAAGTCTGGTTCTGTAAACTTGCACCTTCCTGGTGACAGAGTAAGTTAAGGTGCATTCTCCCCTTCCACAGACACGGTACACAAACACTGTACTTCTATAAGAGGCACACATTTAAACTCAATTATAATGTACAAGCAGAAACAGAAGTAATGTCAACATGTTGACTTCAGAGATAATACATGGACTCATCTTGCAATGCCTAACGTTTCCAATGACATCTAAGGAAAAAACTAGTGCAAAAATGCCAAATTGATTTTAATATGGTTCTTATTTCACTCTTCTGTAGTATGGCTTCTGACAAACATTGCTTTTTATATTTTCAGCATCATATAATTTACCAATTCTTCTATGTAACTGTAAAATACTAACCTTGTTTTTCTGTATGAGATGAAAGTCTTTTCCATAAATCAGAAGTGCGTGTTCAAAGCTTCTGCACTCTTCTTCTGTCCATGCTGTCATCTCTTCTAGAAAAATTACAAAAGTAGCATGAGAAATCTGATTTCACTAACTTTTTCACACTCAGTAATCATTCACATATAATAAAATCATTGTTCTTAATGGACAAATATCCGAATGCATTCTCAAAAAGAACAGTTCAGTTATTTAGATCCAGACATTTAGATCCTTTCCTCCACTGAGGAAATTGTACCTGAAATATAAAATTCTCCTTTATAAAGGATCTTGTACAAGAGTTTGATTTCTGAAATCTTTCACTCTTGAGGGCAAAGGATATTCAAACGATTTAATATTTTTTAGTAAGTTTGTAATCAGAAAACCATGTTTGGTAACATCACTGAGGTGTAAGTGTGATAGTATTTCTTCTTACACAGGATACAAAGAACAGTGGTTGCTGAAAAAAACAGTGAAGGAAAATACTGTTTTGAAGCATGGCCTGTTCTGAGTGAGTGAGCAGTACTTTGATTCAGGCATTGCAGGCAAGGCCTAACAGATCTCACCCTACTGTGCAAACCACAGTGCTAGGCCAGTATCCTCTTAGGAACCCAGGAGTCTGGGTCATGTCCTGTCAGGAGCTAACTACCTGCCTGAGTACCTGCCTTGGTGCATGGCATTGTAAATTAGAAGAAATGGGGCTGGAGAATCAACACCAGAAGGACAATTCCAACCTTTTGCAGACAGACAACAGATCCGGCAAGTAAGACAGACTCCCCAGAACCTCCAACACTTTCCTTGATTTCAAGAGCCCCTGGGTGGGGTAGCAGACGTCTGGAGAAGTCATAATGAACAGTGGAGGAATGCCTTAGCACTAAGCCATACAGGGCCAACTGACTGGAACTATACTTAGGCTGATCCAAGCTTTTGAAAAACAAGAGGTATCCAGAACAAAACAAATGACCGTCTACTCCTAAAGATCCCACAAACAACCCCTTCAGATCCCTTCGAGGAGAAACTGCAAATCTCTTTTTACCTTTTTTTTTGACTTTATGATAAAACCTGCGTTTTCTAAAACTGGATTTTAGTCTTATAAACAACAAAAAAAAAATCAGTCAAAAAAGAGTAAGACTCTTTACCTTCCTATCTGGATCGTGGCTGTGGGTATATATGAAAATAAGCAGGGAGTTTTCAGGCTTCTTACATTCATAATGCTGATTCATAAAGTTTCCATTCAACTAAGATTTAAAGACAATAGAGAACCCCCTCCCTCCATCCCATTTCAAAACATTTCTGGAGGTAGACACTGAAACCATGACCTTTGTGCTCCTGGATGAAGGTGATAATCATTCCTCTGTACAGCCATCCTTTCTTTTTCATCTCCATTCATTTTTCACTCCTTAATACCAAATTCTTTACTTTCAAAGGGGAGAAAATATCCCCATGTAAAGTCTCACAGTTAAGAAACTATCCTGGGAGTGGTGCATTTTTAATTCCCATACTGAGAATAGTAGTGAGCTTCAGTGGGTACAGTAGATCATAGTACAATAGTTACTCTAACAGACAAGCACTGATAATATTACAGAACCACGGAATCACTAAGGTTGGAAAAGACCTCCAAGGTTGAGTCCGACCTCTGACCAAACACTATCATGTCAACTAAAGCACAGCATCAAATGCCATGTCCAGTTGTTTCTCGAACAGCTGCAGAGATGATGATACCACTGCCTCCCTGGGCAGTCAATTCAAAAGTTTAACCACCCTTTCAGTGAAGAAGTTCTTCATAATTTCCAACATAAACCTCCTCCAGCGAAACTTGAGGCCATTTCCTCTCATCCTGTCATTAGTTCCCTGGGAGACCTACTCCCACTCGGCTACAACATCCTTTCAGGTAGCTGCAGAGTGATAAAGTCTCCTCTGAGCCTCCTTTTCTCCAGCTCCCTCAGCTGCTTCTAACAGGACTTGTGCTCCAGACTCTTTCCCAGCTCTCTTGCCCTTCTCTGTATGTGTTCCAGCACCAAAACGTCCTTTTTGAAGTGAGGAGCCCAGAACTGGACACAAGATTCGAGGTGTGGCTGAATACAGGGGATGAATCATGTCCCTGGTCCTACTGGACACACAACTGCTGATCCAGGCCATGATGCCTTCTTGGCCACCTGGGCACACTGCTGGCTCATGTTCACCTGTTGAATAGTATTCCCCCAGGTCCTGTTCCAGCTTTCCAGCCACTCTGCCCCCAGCTTGTAGAATTGTGTGGAGTTGTTGGGAAGCCAGTGCTGGATCCAGCATTTAACCTCATAGCATTGCCTTTGGCCTACTGAACCAGCCTGTTTAGATCCCCCTGCAGAGCTTTTATGTCGTTTAGCAGACCAACACACCTGCCCAACTTGGTTATACCTGCAAACTGACTGAGGGTGCACACGACCACTTTGTCCACATCACTGGTGAAGATATTAAACAGAACTGTCCCCCTTACTGATTGATCCCTGAGGGACACCACTTGTGACCAGCCACCAACTGGATGTAACTCCATTTTCACCATCACTCTCTGGGCCTGGCCATCCAGACTGTTTTTACCCAGTGAAGAAAGCACCGGTCCAAGCCATGGACTGTCAACTTTTTCAAGAGAAGGCTTTACTGAAGTGCAGGTCCACAACTTCCATAGCCTCCCTCTCCTCCTTTACTATTTTTAATGAGGGCATAACAAGTCCATTTGGATTTGGGGGCAGGAAATACTAGTCCTTAGGGTGGAATTTTGGCTTCTGAGCCACAAACAGACAGAGGTATTTTTCAATCCTGAAATAGGAATCTAAATTCTAGAGAAGTACTCGACTTAGGATACAGTCCTGCAGCTGGTACTATACAATCTCTGGCCTATACAAACTCTTCTTGTGCCTGAAGTTTCTGAAGCGTTTTTCTAGGAGTCCTTATTTCCCCTTCAGCTTTACCTTAGTGCTCTGGTTTCACCTGAGATAATTTTCTTCCTAGTAGCTGGTACAGTGTTGTGTTTTGGATCCCGTATGAAAGTAATGTTGGTAACACAGTTACGTTTTAGTTGCTGCCAAAATTGTGCAATCAAGGACTTTTCATTGTCCCATGCTCTGCCAGCAATCAGGAGCACAAGAGGCTGAGGAGAGCTGACCTGAACAGGCCAAAGGGATTTTCCATACCACAGACCAACATGCCCACTATACAAACTGGGGTGAGCTGGCTGGGAAGAAGCAATTGCTGCTGGGGACAGGCTGGGCATCAGTCAGCAGGTGCTGAGCAACTGCACTGTGGATTACTCACCTTTCTGGCGTTTTAGTCCCCTTTCCTTTTCATTATAATTGTTATCGTTATTATTGTCATCACTGTTATTAGTATTCTTATGTGGCAGAACTTCCAATAGGCCAAACATCAGATTTTACTTAATCTGTTCTAAAGTCATCATGGATGGGGATGTGCTCTTTAATCCGATGCAGTGAGAAGCTCCTGATTCTTACTCAAAGTTTTTCCACACAACTTTTATTCTTTTTTTTTTTTTTTTTTTCCCAAACACATGTTTTTGAAAAAAAAAAAAAAGATACTCTCTCTTACCCTGAGATGCCTTTCCATTTGAGCAGTATCTCTCAATTGCTTCTTTAACATTATGGCTACTTTTAAGAAGTTCATACAGTGCCTACAAAATGGAAAAAGTCTTTAGAAAGAGTTAAAGTTTTCTAATAACCATCTAGACCCCCAAAAGTAGCATTCCAGTGAGCATATCTAACGTAAAGGACAAGAGGATTTATTTTTATGAAGATTAAAAGTTAAAAATAACAATCAAAAGCAAAAGTTGAGGCATGGTTTAATTAAAAAATATAAACCATTATATGCAATTATTAGAACAGCTAAATTTGTCACAGTATGACAATCAGAAGATCACAGATCAACATTTAAATACTTGTGATTTTTAAAAATGCCTAAAATTACAAGATCCTGACCTAGTAACATCCAAATTAAAGAACGAAGAAAGTGAGTATTGGTTTCTTTATAATACAAGGCAGAGAAAAGAGAACACGTTAATGACTAAGGAATATGTTACAAATGGAACAGGATATAAAACGTACTTGTTCATTGTCCCGTGTATGTAGTCCTTCAGGAATTCTGCCAATCATTTTTTCATTTCCTGTTCTTAAAGAAGTCTCAAAAAGGTATTCTTTAACTTTACTTTCTGAGATCACACCAGGTTTCCAAAGTAAATGATCTTCATATTCATAAGCTGATAAAAACAGAAATCCATTAATGCCAGGTGTGATGTTGTTAACTAAAAGTGTTGTTAACACTAAAAGCTATTTCACAAATACAAAGAACAGGAACACAGATGTAATCAAATCAAGCATGATCATACCACTTTTAAATTGCAGCTAACTTTGGCTATTTAGTCATTTTCAACTAAAATTTGCCAAAAATTACTTAACGGAACAGCAATCTAGATATAAATGTGGTCATTTATTTTCCATTCACTAACAGCTGAGTGCTATTAAGAATTTGGTATGTTATTTTACAAGTAATTAAGGTGTACAATCTTCCTTCATAGTACACTGAAATCATGTATGGACCTCTTAGGCAGCTTATTTTAAGAACAATATACTGGACATGTACAAGAGTTGGCCTGAACCTTTGTCAGTCTGTGCATGTGTTTCAACACTAGATTAAGACATAAATCCTTTACTCTGATCAATAGATGTGATTACTATCGCACATGATGTTTCACATACTCTCCTGGCAATAAAAAATAAAGAACTGTTCAATTCAAACACAGAAGCATAATGGCTGTTAGAGCAGAAAAGATGGCGATTCTCAAAGCTCTCCTGAGACTGCAGGAAACAACATGAAGCTAAGGTGAGGAATAAAATTACACCTCTGAAAGTTCTTTTATGGCTTGAGAACATGGGAAGCTTTCAGATAGACATGTTTAAAGTATAAAGTGTGTAGGAGCAGAACTGCCTTCTAGCACAATTCTGGTAGCACAAATGTAAGCCCCTGCTTGCCATCACTAGCTCTTCAGGGAGTACAGAAAAGCCTCTTATAGAATCCTCCACCTCTATAACCAGGTCCAACCTTCCAGACCACTGCTGACATTCAGCTTCCTTTATCAACAAGGACAATGCAGCACTTTTTGCTGGAGTCCATGACTGACAATCAGAAAAGGAGCTCCTTGAGCTCTCCTATCTGGGAACTACCCTTTCAATCTTGGCCATGTCATCAGGCGAGTCCCACACTGGTTCTCTCCAGTACCAGGTCATTACAGAGAAAGCTGCCAGATTAATCTCTCCTGGGTCATTCTCTGGTTATTGACTCTTCCTTAGTTCTTGGCTTAGGAGAAGTAAAGATGTGTAAGCAGTAAAAGAACTACCCATATAAATCCAGTTCTAACTCCTACCTTTCTCACCAGCCATCAGTACCATGCTTGAATCTTAGAAAACTGAAGGCTTCCCTAGATCTTAAGCAACATGAGATGTTCACTTCCTAACACTTCCAGCTTCATCCACACCAAACACTCTTCTTCTCTATTGCAAAGGATTATTCTTCAAAAAAGCAGGTGGCAATGCTGAAAAGACTTGATATGATTCACTTAAATAATACATCTTCACCATTAAATGCTACAGTAATAGAACACAAGTAACTTACAGAACAACAAAAATTTATAGAAAAAATCCAGAATGCCCTTTATTATTATACCTCCCTAACTGCTTAATTTCACAGCTATTCCACCCATAAGCAAATTTTTTTCCACTATTTGCCCTTTTGAATTCTGCCGCTATACGTGCTAGATTAGTTCTAAGAGATACAAAATAAACTCTATTAAATAGTTATTTTTAATACTCTAGCACAACTGCAAGTTTCAACCTGAATCTGCACTGGAGTAATGTTGTAGTTAAAATACCTCATGTTTTAGAAGATGGTGTATCAGAACCTACATTAAGGAAATTTACTGATTTGTTTTCCATATCAATTTTGTAATTCCCATGGCTGCACTTGACAAAAATCAAGCAAAGAAAAATACTGTTTTGAAGATTTTCAATGTAAACTAAGTTACATGCTCACAGCCTTGTTATGGTTCTCCAGTGAAAGTATTTCCTTCTTGACTCAGTTTGTTGCCTCCTAATACTACCAGATACTTTGGAATTAACCTTCCAATTTTGTCTTGAGAATGTTCTCTTTAAGAGATATAATTAATTATATGGTTGCATTACTTTAGGTTTTTTTAGTCCTCTTTTTTTCCAGGTCTCTGAAACTGAATTTACCTTACAAATTAAAATAACATTTTCCATCAAGTGCTACGTATAAACATGAAGTGTAAGAGTCAGAAGGACTTACCCTTTCCATCATCACTGCATCTGCCAAGGTAAGGTGGAATTTCAGCCTGGTACTGCGAGCCAACCATTATTTCCTGAAATTGTAATAAAAATGAAGAGAAAAAGTTATTAACAATACTTTTTATATGGAAGCAAGAAAAGTGCCATCAACCTGGCATTTTACAAGAATTCTAGAATTAAGGTACTATTTCATATATGTACTACAAATCTTAATGAATTTTTCTTATCAATAAATTTTTTAACTTTTTAAGCATATAATTATTACCTTTCTCAAATCTTCAGATGAATTACCATTGTCTGCCTCTACATCTTCTCCATCTGATTCCTTATCTCCATCACACGTGGTATTTGCTTCAGACACAAAGAAGGGGTTTTTTTTAGCTAGGAAGAATTCTCAGTTCAAACACAGAACTACAAGATACACTTTACTTTCAAAAGGAACTCCTGCTTTTATTCAGGGAGACAATTGAGTCTGTTGATCCACATTTCTATCAAAATCAACCTAGCGTGAGGTCAGAATGCAATGGTACTTGCGTACTGCAGAACCGCAACATCATCACTGCAACTGAGAGAATCTACTGTATTTCCGACAGTCAAAAGGGAACTAAATCATTTTTGTCATCAACATCTCAATAAAAGCTCCTACCTTACAGAAAACCCAGAAAACTTCCAGGGCTTTGAGACAGCCTCAGGTTAATCACAAAGAGAGGAAGGCTGTAGGCATGTCTTTATCACCTACTACAACCTTTCATCAGACGTTTTAATGGGCATTCAAAACACTCTTTTTAAACAAGGCTGCCTTAGCACAGTGTGAAGACACAGGAAAGACACACAAAATGGAATGAGTAAAAGACAGTAGAAGACTGCTTATTCCTCTTTAATCTTTTTCCTCCCTTTAGGAAGAAACACAGCAGAACCCTCCAAGCAATACAAATGCAGTACTCCATTAGGATAACTTATATTTTAGAATCTGGAATGCTGTGGAACTGGGATCTGAAGTAACTCTATTTTTATAGCTGCATAATCCCCAGGACAAAGGAAATGTACAGTTCTCGTATGACTACAGCTATTTTGTGTTCTCCAACTTCAGAAAAAAAAATACTCATAAATTGGGCTGAAATTTTAGTTAGATCACAACTAAAAAGAATCACAAACATCAGAGACAATATTCAAGACTGCGTGGACTTAGGCTCTTCCACAATCACTACTCTATATCTTTTTGCTTTTACAAGTAGCAAGCACAAAGCTAACCTGAATGCATGAAAATCACAGGCAGTTATTTAATTAATGTAAATTTAATAAAATCGCTAATCTTATGTATTAGACATGTTTGTCTTAAAACTTAATGTTATCTTCGTATCTGAGAAATGGACAGAGATCAGAAAAAAGATGGAACTGCCATCAGCACAAACAACCAACATCTCCGTCCCTGAAATGGTGGATATTTCATTTTTAAATGTCCAGCCTAATGTTCTAACAAAGTAACATTTTGATAGAAAACCATGATAGCCGAGAACAAAGACAACTGTTTCTTAATCCTCTGTAAGATGATGGGGTAAATACTGACTTTCTATAAAGCTGGCACACTTTAAATGTCATATTATTAACAGTTCACAAGTGCCAGCAAGTTTTAGAGTTTGCTTAACTGAAAAAGGGGCATTATATTTTTTTATCTCCCTTTCAATACAAATGTCTTACATTTATCACACAGCAGCATGCAAAGGGCTATGACTGCTGGTGACTGAGGCAGCACACGCCGTTTATCCCCTCCCTTCTCTAGAGGAATGAAATCCCCCATGGAAAAGCTTAAGAAACTCGCCAAACTAAAACTGTGATAAAAATCCTCCACATTGCTCCAACTCTAGGACACCAGGGAACAAGTGACATGCAACAGGCAATGGTGAGTATCTTATTCAGGCTGGGTAACTGAACTACTGGTTCTCAGAGCTCTCTTATGATATCTCCATGGATAGTGGAGATATACAACTACTTTGGCTCACCCCAAGAAGTTCCTATGGGAAAGTGTTGAACGTGCAAAGGGAAATAATCACAAAGACACTGCATCCCAGTTCACATTCACAGGCTGCACGAAGAAATCACTGGCTTAAAAGCAGCACCAAAGTTTTAGTAGGGAAACACTAATTTAAAAGAATGGGTTACATGCTCATATAATTCACTAGCATATTGAAAATCATGAAGGGTGTTCCTCAATACTGTATTAACTATTGATTATGAAGCTATTTAATACATAAAGAAATTAATTTTACTTGTGCTTTTAGCAGATAACCAAATAAAAGTTTTTTAGGTAACCAGTAATACCAACCAAAGGCAACACTCACACACAACATCCTGCAAAGTATAGTTTCTCAGCTCCTGGTACAGTGAGCACTACTATGCAATTCTGACATTTAAAGGTATGTAACTATATGTAATGCTAAGACTTTTTTAATACTATTATAAAATTAGGTTTCCTACATCTTAAAGGCCGAGGAAAGAAGTCAGTAGCCTCATGTGAAGTAACTGATGGTGTCAAATCATCAGCAGAAGACTGTGTTTCTTCATCATCACCCGACAAGAGGTCTTTAGCGATTTCCTCCTGTACCATTAAAATAAAAAAATAAAACCTTAGGCTGACTATTAATTATAAATCGGTGACCATTTAGATTCAGCAAATTAAAATCAGTTACTTTACCATAAGAAAATGTAGCAGACCATACTCCCTTAATTAAAAAGCTAACTTGCTCCTCCTAAATCTAAGAATAAATATAACAATTCATTTCAGAGTCGGAACATAGGGGTTCATTTCCCCTTTGTCTTCTATTAAAACAAACACACAAGAATTAACTTCTGCAAGCATCAATCTCAAATGTTCCTCCCACTGCTTCCAGCAAGAAGCACCAGTGGAAACTGCCTCCTGTCTTTAACATTCTGTCATTCTTCCCATCACAGATACACTGAAGCTCTAAAAGCCCCCCCAAACTCTGGGGAAAAAACAAACATACAAACAAAAACCAGCCAGGGTTTCCGTAGACTTGTGCTGAGAGGACATTTACAGATAACAGGCAGCTTCCCAAAACACAACAGACTTGACATTTTTGTAGGTTAAAGAAAAGATATTAAGAAAGAAAAACCACACTTCCTCCATTAGCAAGACATGTTTGAAACCCTGTGATAGAACTGCATTAGACAACAAGCTGACTACATTTCTGTAGCCTCAACACAATCGTGAATCCTAATGAGAATCAGATGTGCAAAGCCATCATTATATCCTTCTTTCTGTGGAGTTTACCATTACATCATACTCATAAGAAAAAAAAAAAAGACAAACACTTACTACTCGCATGCTTTATAAGATCAACTACAAGCTGCATATGCTTTGTAGCCAAAAATCTCGGAATTTAAAGTTAACTTGCAAACCTCAAAAGCTGAAGTTTCAGGTTTTCACATCGATGCAACACATATAGTCACTTCACATAAAACAATCTCTCGCTCCCCTAAACTGAGACCTTCCCGAAGGACATGCAAGCGAAAATAAAATTCCAAAGCATTCAAGACTGCATTTTCGAGTTCTCCACAACCATCTTGGTACATGATGTGTGCTTAAAGTCAGAATTATTTCTGGACATTGCATACATTATAAAAAAAATCCCAGTTCTTTAAAAAAAAAAACCAACCAAGCAACAAACCACTACTTAAAAGCTCTTTGTATGTGTTTTAGAAGAACTGTTGAGATATTGATTTCTCTTTTGTACTAATATAGTGCCACTGAAGTTGCCATGCACCTGAAACTGTCAGAATTATTATCAGAACTAGATCCTCAATATCCCTGGAAAGGCAGGAATTCAGACTACGATAATATATATTGAAATTAACAAACATACGTATTTTTATAACATCAGAAGATAGCAAAATAAAATTTAAGATCACACGGATTTCTGCTTTCAAATGACAATTCGGGGAAAACAGTTCTGACTTACTTTATCTAGAGTCATATCTGGAAGTTCATCCGCAAGTTCACTTGGAGAGCTGTTTGCACTGGAACCTGCCATGACTGGAATCGTGGGTTCATAGCCATAGAATGCCAGTAAATCTTCCAGTGGCATGTTTCCTTCCTAACACAAGAAGATTTACAACATTTCAGCATATTGCCAAGTACTTATAACCACTTCAGGCCTAAGAGGATAGGACATATTTTGAAGAACAAAAAGTAAAAAACAAACAAATTGAAACTCTTCAAGTGAAAGCAGGAATGATTAAAGGTTTAAAATATTTTAAGGCACGGGACTGAAAATTGTGGCTCCGTGATGAAAATAATACATAAACTGAAAGGCTATTGTGGAAAACTGTTTACTGGATGAAACTGAAGAGTAAGTATTAAAAATGTGCTCATTACCTGATTCGTATTGAAATGCAGAAAAACTGGAAGACTTTATTCCTGCATAGCCACAGCACTCCACATGAAAATCCCCACAGAAGTAACCAAAATTGAAACTTCTAAGCCCTCCCTTTTACCTCCTGCACCATGTAGCTTATATTAACCATTGAGAAGGTAACAAAAGAAAGACAGCTGAGAAGGCAAAAATGAAGAAAGACTTGATTCATAACTTGTCTTTTTCAAAAGCTTTTGATCAAGTGATTTTAATAAGTATCATCATACTTGCATCCTAATAAAAATAATAAAACAATAAACAGTGGAGAGTTTTTTTAGCTACCTCTTCTAAGGCACCAGGTTATTAAAAATATCTTCCAGTATTTAAAGTTTTAAAAGCTCCATTACCCTAAAAAAATTTCATAGTGAGTAAGCACAAACTCATATCAAAGTCTTTCCAGGATCAGAACCTGAAGTAATGAAGTGTTTAAGATAAGTGACTCTCAGTCCTTCTTTCCTCTACTATAGAAGCAGTAAGAATTTCGCGGAGTAACAACTCCATTTTAATCATTAGTCCTGGTGAACTGCTTCACTACCACAACTGCAAGTTAATAATAAGCAAAAATGTAACTGTAACAGTAGTAAGGCAAAAAAAACAAACAAAACAGGACTATAAAAATTGTCAATTCCACATCTAGAAAATCTTTTTTTTACGTGGACTACATAAACATCACCTTGTATCTGATGCTAGAAGTTACACTTTCCTGGAAGTCTGCTGACCGACACCTGCAGTTATGCTGAGTACCGCAAGTGGGTCACCAAACAGCAACTCAAGCAGCATCACCTGTGGGTGTTCAGCATTCAGCAGGCATTTGGAATGGGTGATGCACAGCCACAGGTGAACAAGAGGTGTAAATACAAAAAACATCAAACTAAGATGTGGAATAAGGAAAAGCCAAGGAGCATGCTGACAATTTTGTCCATCCACCAAATGCCAAACTGATGAAACTAAGACCATTTACACAGCAATCTGATGTGACCTATCATGCCTAAAACACATCTGTTTGTTTGGAAAAGCAAAACCTGACCAGCAAATGAAATATAGCTACATGCCACTTTAATAGTATGGAAAATGTACAGTTTCAACTTATAAGTAAGTGATGTTAGATGACAGGACTCTAAAACCCGCAGTAATTTCTCAATCTCAGCAAATGCACCACTAAATGAAAAAGAATATGAACACTAACATCTAAGATAAGTTCAGCCTTTTTTGTGATGATGCACTACTACATTCTAACCAAATCTGACTTTATTTTCTTTTAAAAAAGCTGCAAATGCATTTTTTTAGAAAACTGTACTATATTAAAAGAAGAGGTGAAATGTTCTTATCACTAGAAATTCACAGCATGTACAGACACTCATGAGACAGCGATCCACTCTTACCTTTTCTAAATCTTCAATCTCAGAGCTGAAATTTTTGTTTTCTTCCATCATTTCCTCTTCCTCAAGAGTTCGCTCATCATCGTAATCATGTACCAGCATTTCAGCAGATGGGTCAAAGTCATGATCCTCAGATGATAAAGAGCCAACTGTCAAAAAAAGCCTCATTTAATTTTTTTTTCCTGTATCAAGATATGAAATTAAATCTTGTAAAAAGAAACCTAGTTGTATGAAGTCTTTTACAAACGAGGTCAGAACTCTCAGTCAAATAGCAAATTTGTAACTACTTGACAAATTCAGTTATTTTAGCTGACCTTCCCTCTTTTCACAAGTATTAAGCACAGCTTCCTCAAGTACCTGAAGACGGAGTTTAAGAAAGTATAATCCCAAATGTTTTACTGAATAAAAGGTTGTTCAAGATACCTTTGAAATCACCATTAGTGTACAAAGCATATACGCCACAAGAATTCAGATGCTTCATGGCTGTAGCCCACAGACTCTGATTCTATTGTACCTGATTTGTAAGGTGACAAGCATAGTTTTTCACTGGTAAACAGATGACTTAGTTATGAATCTGCTTCCTACCAACAGTGAAATAAAAGTGGAACTCGCTTTGAACAGCTTAAGCCTCACAGATGGATCTTTTGATAAAACTTATTTAATTCGTAGCACTTGATCTAGAAGAATAAACACAGCACTTTCAAGAAATATTGAATGCACTAGATATAAGAAAATTACTCTAATTAATTAATTAACGAGCCATTGTGCCAGCTCTGTGGTCCAACAGACACTTTTTTGTTACTGAAGACAATCTTCATAGGTCCTCAAAAAAGTACTGTTATTAAATAACCCTTGTCATTTGAAAGGTTTTCATTAGATTCAAAGAGTTTTAAAGATACAAATATTTTGCACTGAAAGTCATGTTCTACAAAAACAACCACCGAATTAACGCTGTTTTTTCTTTAATGTTCACTTTTCTTATGGCATTCTGGATGGAGAAAATAAACAGATTAGGATATTTCTTTTACTTCTGGTACCCCCTTACATACTAGTGCTCTGTTGCAATCCTTGGCTTACACGCATCAATGAAAAGGCTTATCAAGAATTATTTCCATGAAAGAACTTCTTCAAAAGTTTTGAAGGAAATAGCTACGAATATTCAATCCTCTTCAAAATCCTCTTTGCACTGCTTCCAGTCTTGAAAGAGAAAGCTGTCTATAGTAACAATGCTGAACCCTAAAGCACCTAATTTTTCAGCAGTTATGCTAAATGTGCACTCTTCATATGCAGGTAACGAAACTTCGTTTAGCTGGCTTAAGAATGTGGAAGTTTGTAATATACTGCAGAGAAACATTCTGGCCAAAAATGCTTTTCATTCATATGCTATTCATATTGTGGTCTCATAGATCTATCAGTTCTAGCTGACAATGTTGCTGTAACATTAAGTGTCTTATTGTCCTGCTGTTGACCACCACATTCTGCTCTAGCTTTAAGGAATCACAGAAATGTCAACTGCTTTTACATCAGTGTCAACTGTATTTACATCTGTGTGCTCGAGGTTACTGCTTCTTGTTGCTGTTCTAACTCAGTTTGCATTTCACTCAAGGGGAAGTTCTGTCCTACTCACAGACACTAAATAAAAAGTTCCACTTCTTCAGTATTTCTGAATGTTCAGCATCCCACTTAAAACACTTAAAAACATATCGAAAAATAAAAGCTCATATTTTGTAAGAGTAGCTAAAAAAGATAAAAAGCTAGTGCAGACAGCACTTGCATAGAAGCAAGTATGTTCCCCAAACGCTTGAGAATAACCCAGCTGATGCTAATTATACTTGCTTGTATGAAGTATTCCAAAGAAATTTAACAGCAGCTACAGCCTTAACAATCACTTATCGTTAAGATTTTAAACATTTTCCATTATTACCAAGAAGTCAAAAATTTAAGACAAGCTTCAAGTTATCAGCAACAAGAGAAGCCGTCTCTCTCCGCACTACACGACTTTACTGAGATGGCAACTTAAAAGTGCTGCAAAACTTTGTTTTCAGTTTTGGGTTCGGAGCAGCCAATTTCTAACTGCAACTGGAGCTCAGTGAAGGACTCCACAATGCACAATTCCTCTTAAAAACCTGGCAGGCGGTTAACAGCGTGCACACGAAGCCTTAGGAAAACTACGAGAGGATAAATTTGGAAAGGAGCAGCAAGGAGAGAGCGGCGTGCGGGTGGCAGGCCGGGTGCCGGGGCAGGAGGTGGGCGAGGACGAACCTGGGCTCGAACTGCCAAAGGAAGCCTGCGGGAAGAAGAGAGAGCGAGGTGAGAGCGGGCTTCCCGCGGCCCGGCGGCAGCCGCAGCTTTTCACGCAGCCCTCGGAACTGCCCTTTCCCCCCGCCCC
>VXBA01001178.1:4336-17970 GCA_013399895.1 Serilophus lunatus
CCCCCCCCACCGACGGCTTTCTTTTTGAGGAAAACTGAATTTTAATCGGGTAAGTGGGGTTTTGCTCCTACACCTCCTTTCAAAAGCCCTCTTTAAACAGCCACAAATGGTAGGAAAGACAACAGCATTTGAGCTCTTTCTCTAGATTTTCTAGGTAGTTAGTGTATCGTCTGCTCTTGTAGCAAGCTTCTGTAGATAGTACGTAAAGAAGCTATCCATAGAGAAAATACCCAGGAAGTGGATTGTGCTGCACTTTTGTTTTCTTCAGAGACTGTTCTTTCAAAGTATAGTCAGCATTTTTCTTTTTTATTATTGGAATATAATTTTTGTATTTCTTCATATATATGTGTACATATTTTTATAATATAATGCAGAATGTTTAGAAAAGTTACTGTTACTTTTATTGTCTGAGTTTTAATAAGCAACATTCAGAACTCACTCACTGCTGTATGGTATAATTTAATCCAAACACTTGCTAACTATCCAAAATGAAAAGGGGATCCTTCATTTGGATATGCATTACAGCAAATAATTCTATTTAAGTCTTGACAGATAATCTAACTAATTGTAATTTTTAAAAAAGTGATGCCCCTTTAAATAAATTGTATTGTAAACTTTCCACAGATTTCTGATGATCAGAGAGAAGACGCTGTTTTAGATAAACTATCACCATCTTCAAGTTTTCTTCCTGGTAACTAAGGTATGTCATTTCCATTTGGGAAAGGAAAAAAGGGCACACAAGATATATTTATCATTTCACAGTTACTGATTAACACCTCAAAGCCATCTTCATTCATATCAGTGGTAGATAAGAAGTGAAGCACAAGAGCAAAAGAGGATAATTGCCAAACTGACCAACAGCCAGAGACAGTGAAGAAGCTGCTGCAGCCTGCTGCGAAAACCTGATGTGTATGCATAGTTACAACACATGTGCATAGGTACATGAATGACTACAGCTATCCTTAAAAGGAAGCATTGCCAAGTATAGAAACAAAACTCTTACAAATAGATGCAACTAATCTCTATGGTAAAGAGATTTTTAATGATATTCCAGAATTTTTTCTTTCATTCAACTCATACACTAGAATTTTCAAATGGTTTCAGAATGGCTGTCTTCTGCCAAAACTGCTTTCCTTCAAAAGTGTTTCAACTATATAATTTTAAGTCTAACAATCTTCAAGTGTTTAACCTTTCAGTTAAATGAATTATTGTTTCTGGTTAATTTCACTTTAAAGTGATGTTTTAAAGAAGTGTAAAAATTAAATGGAAGGAGTTTGAAATTATGAATCAGTAATTTCTTCATATAAATATATGTATGAATGTATGTTTGTATGCGCATAAGTGTGAAGGGAAAAGAAATATTTTCTATATATCACCCTTGCAAAATTCAGTCTGAGAACTGAAAAGCAATCTGCATTAATTTGTATTGCTTTGTTTGCACTTCAGCACAGCAGAAATCTGTTCACTCAACATTTTAATGCAGACATTTTTCCAGCATAGAATTTAAAGGTTATCTCAAAACACCTATCAACACTCAACAGATAGTTGCCTAAGTGCAATTTTGTAATTGGAAATCATTTTCTCACACTCCTGAGCTGCTGTAACATTCTGATAATTGATAATATTTGTTAAAGCATCTGTAATGAAGAGTACTGTATTTCCATGCAATAAACCGGATTCATTAGTGTTTTGTTAAACACTGTGGATTTGGAGAATGGATAAGAAGCTGCAAGAACAAAGTACATTCCAGTTCTTTGCTTTGTTAAACAGGCTGAAGGACTTCTCCAAAGGGCACAGCTTTGAATGCGTAGGTTATCTCAACTAAACCGCTGCATTGAAGAATCTACTTCATTGAGAGAGATCCCTCTGTGCCTGTATGTAATTGATAAAAAAGGACAAAAGATTGAGCTCACTCAAACAGAAGGCATTAATCGAATCCAGATTCTGTATGGAAGCTGATTTTAGGATGCTTGAAGCACAACAGAAAAACAAGGAAATAATTTACTCTAGTGTTACCAAGTTGGAGAGTGAAAGCTCTCCTAAGTGAGGGAGAATTGCTTTGAAAATAGATGAATCAAGTTAATTAGTAGTGTAGATATCACAGATCATGAAATAGGCCTTCAGGATTTGAAAGTATCAACCTAATACTGTGAAGATGCAGAATGCATTCTACATTTACTTCTATTATAATAGCTTTTAATGAAATGAAATGAAATGAAATGAAATGAAATGAAATGAAATGAAATGAAATGATGAAATGGGAATGTGACTGAATGACAGCATAATAACCTCTGAGAGCAAATCCCTACACAGAAGCCTTTTCCTTTAACAAAGTATTATTACTAGGGCTTTCAAAATGATGCCAAGCTTTCTGCAAGTAACAAAAGCAAGAAAAGCAAAACTACACAGTTTTGCAATTAACAAGCTCGAAAAGTTCATCAGAAAGGTAATCCAGCTAATATAGTCCTTTGAACTTGTCAGCACTGGAGAAATGAAAAACATGAGTAAGTTTCAACAGATACAGACATTATGGATGTGAATTGCCTCTCCTCATCCTCTGAAGTATGTGATTCCAGGAAAAGGAAAACAGTGGTGTAGGGATAATAAACACAATAGAAATTTTAAGTTTTCAGTAAATGTAAGTAATTCTTAAGGAATTGTTTTCCACTCTTAATATGTGTTTTAGTCACAGGATTTTGCAATGAATCTGATTTATAAACTCATATTTTATTAGTAATTTCCTGATTTGCTGTGAAGGTGAAGTTTATCTCCATATCTAAGTGTGTGTGTGAGAGGTTTTTCTCCCTGACCCAAAAGCTTTTAAAATCGGTTCTTTTCAGTCAAATTTAACAAAGGAATAAAGGTCTCAAGCAAGTTCATTATGTCAAATTTTCTGTAAATAGGCAAACTGATAGCATTGAAGGTACCTGAGCTGATGGAAAAACAGTGCCATGAGCACACATATTAGACCCTTGAGAGTCTGAATCACATTAGGAGATGGAAGAGAGTTCTTCTAGATGTCCTAACAAATGGGACAGAGCTAACACCTTTTTAGGCATCAAATTTAAACAACCACAAGCCAGGAAATTGAAGAAAAAGAGGCTCCTTTAATTATAAAACAGATTTGTAAGGAAATAAAATTTTCTCCAGAGTGGTTTGTTTTTCTTTCCTTCCAACTCTGCTTTAGATTCTACTTTTCATCTGTAGATCCCACCAAAGCTAAGAGAGAAAGATTCTTTACCACCACTTAAAAAGAGTGACCAATTGTATGTAGTGGGTTAGGAAAGCAGTTTTGTCTTTTAGGAGGGGGAGGGGATTTCCTATTAAACTTCTGGTTTTTTTTGGTTTTCCTGAGAAGGGAAGCAAGTCGAGGATGGCAAGGCCCCTGTACCCAGCCCTGTGTGGAGCCGGGCTCGTTCCCGCAGTGGAGGGTTCTCTCTCCATGCCATGCAGTATGGCCCGTCCACCCCACACGGCAGAGTCAGGGCGAGACAGCTGATCTCGGCTCTGGACAGCAGCGCAGGGCCCTCTTACACGGGCGAGCGTGTCCCGGGGATGGGAGCGCTGAGCCCTGGCCCCATACGACCTCTGCTCCTTGCCCGGCCCGGTGGCCACTCGAGGGTGGCACCGCCCAACCCGCGCTGGCAGAGTGGCGGCACCACCGCTTCTGCATGACTCCCGCTCGGTAGCACAGGTGCTGCAAGCTCATGGCACTTGCCAGGCTGGAGCTGAGATGGCAGCGGTGCGGGAAGCCGCATGTGCCCTGGCTGCTGCCGCCATGGAGACGGGCCTGAGAAGCGGCTGCGTGGGGACAGCCAGCAGGAGCTGCACTCGGTGCCGGCATCTGCATCCGGGGGTGTCATCCCGTGGCCGGTGCTGCGGCCCAGGGTGGTCCCGTGGCGGCAGGAGCCGGGATGCCGCTGCTGCCCCGGCCCCAGGCAGTGGCAGGTGCAGCGCCACCCCCATGGCGGCTCCCATGGCACCCCGCGGCGGGTCCCTGCAGTGGCAGCGGGTGCCTCATGCTGATGGTGCGCTGGCAGCAGGCACACAGCGATGGCAGCCCCTCCTGTGGCGGCTGGGGCGGGCAGCGCCTGTGGTGGCCGCTCCAGCTGGCTTCGCGCGTGGCACCGCCGGCCCATGGCCCCTCCCGGGGGTCCCTGCAGGCAGCGAGTGCCCCCGCAGGTGGTGCTGTTGTCACCCTGGGCCTTGGGGGCCCACCACGTGACCATTTTGCTGGGAAACACCATCTTGGCTGTGCGGTGAGATCTGCCGCTGTCCAGTGGGAAGGCGGCGCTCCCGGAAGGGCTGGCCCAAGGAAACGCGAGATCAGACATCCCATAAAAGACAGAGACATGGAAATTCGGCCTCTTTCCTGGCCTCGTTGTCATTGAGAGGGGATCGGCTGCTGCCCCTCCTGATCCCTTCTGGTTCTCTGACAACGCGGCATCATCGGAACTCAGACTGTGACAGCAGGAGGCCACACAGCGGCAACGCAAGTGTGGTATCCTCCTCTTTGGGTTTCCCCAGGGAGTCCTTTTCATTGCCCCTCGTGTTTTTCAGAAGCTCCTAGACTGGGACCAGTTGCCATCGTTGCCATCATTCATTTTTCCTTTTTATTGTAATGTTGTCGGGTTGCAGTTGTAATCAATCTCTTAGTGGGGTTCCATAGGTTATAGAGCCCCTAAAAATAAACTGTTTGCTGTTGCTGTTTCTGTTGAGTCTCTCATCACTTTTACTGCCTCCTACAGTCCAAACCAGGATATAATAGTTTAGGCAAAATTGTGTAATTAATAAAGAACGCTTTTTATGAGGAAAATACAGATGTCTTTCTGGAATACATGAGCAAAACCGAATCTTTAAAGTTGTGAAGTTTTTTGACATCACTTCAAAACTAGTATCACATCTATACCTGACAGGACTCTAGTTCATGCTTGGAAACCAATTAATTCAACACACGACTTAAACTGAGAAGACCCTATTTCATCATAAGGGAGGTGGTCTCTTTCCAGAAAGTAAAGCATACAACTCCAAGCTACCAACCCTGTAAACGTATAAGAAGACATTTAAAAACAAGAGTTTGATTTGTATATAAAGATTTTCAATTTTAAAATTCCTGTCAAAGAATTAGATATCTCCACAGAAAAATAAAATTATTTTACAGTGCACATAAAAATCAAGACTTTGCGCAGCATCTACATTTATATTTTATTAATTTTTTTTTACTTTATATCTTACTAAGGTGAAATTGTGAATTCTCCAGATGATGACTGAAATGGCAAAGAGTTAAATCATGTAAGAAACATCCATAAACTTATAACTAGGATAAGGGCGATAGGATTTGGACTGACATAACTGCAACAAACAAGTCTTCTGACATTTAGTACTTTGACTAGACTATTCAGTTGTTAACAAGAATGTCCCTAAGTGCATATTTGAACAGGTTGTTCATTTTAGTGGATTTGCATTTCCACCAGAGTGTACTTTCACACACATCTCATATAATATATATATTGCATTATGAGTATAGGATATTCTTATTATATGCAAATAAATGTAGATATTCATATTAAGTGTGAAAGTTTGATTACAAAATAACACCTTTTCCTAAAATGGACAGAAGTCATGAAGCCACTGACAAACAAGCCCTCCATTTGTCGTAGAATACTTTCGTTATCTTTAGGACAATAGTCACTCAACAGCTAAAATTCCAGAAGTGTTAAGAATTGGCACAGAAAACTCTAAGTATATAAACAGAAGGATGCATATAATTTAATGTGCAATTTTGTTTAACACTAAGACATTTTGGCCAAGAATAGATTGGAGCGTTGTAAGACTGGGTACAAAAGGTTGTCTGAAAAGACTTTGCCTATGGAGTGAAGTTTGGTGTTTCACAAAATTTCCCTTCTGATATATGATGTTTAGACTCACCACTGAACATTTCATCCAGCCCACAAACATGATTTATACCGTGCTGTTCATCTCTATTTGTTAGAATAATGCTTGCCATATCTCTAAGGTCTTTCACCTGAATGATCTTTCACAGGTGAATGAGACGACTAATATAACTTACTGTGTCTAGAAAATAATGCTGTAATAAATTACAGACCTTACAGCATGTTCTGTAAAAAAGCAGATAAGGTTATAGATAGGCAAGTTGGAATATTTACCAGCAGATGAAGAAATATAGTGAAATAAAAACACCCTGCTTCTGACCTTGTTTTGAAACTGACCCAGTCTAGGAATAACACTATGACCTGAAAGCTGATGGATGTTGTCCTTTAGATAAGGTGATTGCATTGAAAACTCGTATGCATGTGTGTGTCAGTACATGTATATGTATATATATATGTATGTGTGTGTTTATAGACACATATATATATGTATTGAATCAGCTGTAATCAGCATGTACATTTGCATTTCTGCTAGGATTTGTTCCGAAGTACAAATTCTCATTCCTAAAAAGAACAATGGGTTCAGTTGCAAATTAGTCAATAGGATGCCCATATATTTGGCCCCCAGAAGGGCCAAAAGGAGGATCCAGGAACTACAGGCCTGTCAGTCTGGTTTCAGTGCTGAGAAAGGTCATGGAGCACATAATTTTGAGTGTCATCATGTGGCATGTACAGGACAATCAGGGGATCAGGCCTAGCTAGCATATGTTAAAGGCAGGTCGTGCTCGACCAGGCTGATCTCATTCTATGACAAGATGACCCATTGAGTGGATGAGGGAAAGGCTGTAGATGTAGTCTGCCTGAATTTTAGTAAAGCCTTTGATACCATTTACCACAACATTCTCCTGGAGAAACTGGCTGTGTGTGGCTTGCGCTGCTCACTGCGTAAAAAATTGGTTGGATGGCTCGGCCCAGACAGTGGTGGTGAATGGAGTTAAATCCAACTAGTTTTGTTCCCTAGGGCTCAGTACTGGGGTCAGTCCTGTTTGGTATCTTTATCGATGATCTGGATGAAGGGATCGAGCACAATCTCAGTCAGTTTGCAGATGACATCAAGTTGGGCAGGAGTGTTGATCTGCTGGCGGGTAGGAAGGCTCTACAGAGGGATCTGGACAGGCTGGATAGATGAGCTGAGGTCAATGATATGAGATCAATAAAGTGAGGTGCTGGGTCATGCACTTGGATTAAAACAGCACCATGCAGTGCTACAGGCTGGAGGAAGAATGGCTGGAAGCCTGTCTGGAGGAAAAGGACCTTGGAGAGCTAGTTGACAGCAGCTGAATAAGAGACAGCAGTGTGCTCAGGTGGCCAATAAGGCCAATGGCATCCTGGCAATAACAGAAATAGTGTGGCCAGCAGGATAAAGGCAGTGACTGTCCCTCTGTACTCAGCACTCAAATCCTCTGTTCAGTTCTGGGCCTCTCACAACAAGAAAGATACTGAAGTGTTGGAGTGTGTCCAGAGAAGGGCAACAAAGCCAGTGAATGGTCTGGAGCACAAGTCTGATGAGGAGAAGCTGAAGAAGTGGCTTAACCTAGAGAAGAAGAGGCTGAGTGGGACCTTATTGCTCTCTAAACCACCTGACAGAAGGCTGTAGTGAAGTGGTGTTGATCTCTTCTCCTAAATAACAGGTCATAGAATGAGAGAAGATGGTCTCAAATTGTGCCAGAGGAGATCTATATATTAGGAAAAAAATCTTGTCATGCATTGGAACAGGCTGCCCAGAGAAGTGGTTGAGTCACTGTCTCTGTGTTTAAAAGATGTGTGAATGTGGTGCTTAGGGACGTGGTTTAGTGGTTGACTTTGCAGTGCTGGATTAATGGTTGAATTCTGATAATCTTAGAAGTCTTTTCCAATCTGAACAATTTTATGATTCTATGCTAAAAAAGGGCTTCTATTACAGATGATGTGATGAATTATGCTTTAATATTAAAATGTGGCATACCACTCATTCACAGAAATAGATAATTGGATTTATCAAGACAACTTTATTTTCTTAAATACATAGTAAAGGAATAATATTCCTTTCACTGAACTGAGGGATATTTAGGGCAAAGTCTACCTTCCTGTCACTTTTTTTGTGCATTCTTTGATTGCAAACTTTACATTGTTCCTCAAAAATTATGATAATAATAGTAACAAAGAGCTTTACTGAACGCAGCACATAAGAAGAAAAAGCACTGTATTACCTCGTTGCTCCAAGCCATAGTTTACCAGTTGTGTGCTACACTGTTAGACAATTTCACTATCAAGAATATAAATATGGAACAGCTACTTGCAATAACTACTTACCTTACATTGACATCAGATAGGAAGTCACTTTAAAGTCTTGCAATCTATACTGGGCAATTCAGAATGAAAGAGAAAATTAACTGACCTATGCTAAAGTTATACCCTGCATAATACCCACAGATTTTATGCAGGCAGGGAATTATTTGCATTTTTAAAAGTGTATGATAGTTTATACTAGACAGCACATCGCAGAGTCACGGAAATCTTTCTTCCATAAAAAAGCAACAAACATAATCACTGCATTGTCATTAGTTGAAGCTGCAGTCAAGATCACTGGTAAATCATGGACAGTATAAAATAATGGATTCTGTGCATTTCACATAATTTCTCAATTTTCTGCCACTTGGCAGTAATGCTGTCCATTTAGCAGCCTCTGTGGAGGGCAGCAGTTCGTAAAAATGTTTCAGTCAGATAAAAACTGAAAGCACGTGAGAAAGAAGTATAAAGGATGATCTGTAGGAATAGAAAAGAAAGGAAGGTGGTGAAATTGGAAGGACATTGCTTCAAGAAATTCAAAGGAAGAAAAAAGAGGGATGAAAACTGGAAGATATACAGGTACTTAAAATTGAAACATAAGATTTCTCATGATATTTAAAATCCATACCTGAAGTCCCATATTCACACGTGTGCTTGTAAAGCCCTTTGTGCAATGTGTTTTCCTTTTGAGATGAAGTATTTTGTGAACGGTCTTTTTTCCAACAATGTCCACATGGCCCATCTGTGACAAAAAAGAAATCAAGAGTGATTTGATAGGAAAGGAGCTTTAACACACACTGAATCAAGACCTCCAAGTATACCAAAATGCACATCACTCAAACCCACAACCCTCCTTTCTCCACTTCCTGAGTGGAAAATACACTGATGAACCTCTCGCCACATTCAGAAATTACAGAAAACACCCATGCAAAGGGCTCATGTGAAAAGTTTCGGGCTTGACACATACAAAACCCAAATACAAATATCAAGAGAATAGCACTCTAAATAGATTGTGAAATTGCTTGTTGTTGCATTTCAGTTAGACTGAAAATTCAATTAAAATTTTCATTGTGCCTATATTTCTGGATTTAAACTTTTGCTTTAAATTAGATGTTCACAAACTAGAATGATCTCAGTCTGCAAGAAGTCCTTAAAAGCACCAAATGTTGAAATAGTGACTATTTTCTTGTTCTTAAAAAGTTTATGGACTTAATAAAATATATTGATAAAATATACATTTTACTGGCTCAAGGCCAATCTAAAGAATTTCATTTTCTTGCACATGTGTCACGTCTCTGGATTCCAGTATTCCAAGAGCAAGTCTTCCAAGATGAGATGTATTGGCTTTCTAGCTAGTGAAGGGAAATTTCAGAAAACAATTAATTCTGCTTAATTTAGAATTAAATTAATTGCTTTCCTGAAGAGGCTTCCCTACCTTTCACATCTGATAATGGAAACTAAAAATGTCAACAATTTAGCCAGTACTTAGTGGCAGTGAATTAAATATTAAACTCTGGCTCAGTCAAAGAACTAACACACTAAAGTCCAGACTGGAAATCCTGCAAAATCTTCTCAGGCTCTGACTAATTATGGAGATGCCTTACTTTTTACCTTAAAATACTTGAGGCTGCTATATGATATCTATGTGTCTGCATTTTTAACTCCTGCCTAAAACAGGAATTAAGAAACAAGATACCGTTCTGCCTGAGCGCCCTGTGACGCTTTTCTGGGAATGACTGCTGCATTGCCTACGAGATCAAGTTCTGCACAGAATCTGTTTGTAGTTGCCACAGCTTTTTAAGACATCACCAGAAAAGGTTGATTTATCCCAGTTTAAGTACAAGAGGTTATGGTAGTCTCGTGGGAATGGGGAAAGAGATGGTCTCAAGTCTGACATGTTCATGCTTCAGGAAGCTGCCTCAACTATCAGGCTGCAGGCTAATGCAGGCAGAGGGAGGAGGAAACATCCACGCACCAAAAAAAGATGTGTGTCCACGTAGCAAGAAAAGCAAGGGTGTATTTGTTTTTTTAATTACCTCCTCCTTAAACTTTCCTGATTCTCCATTAGCCGTACAAAGAATTCATTCATTAACAACAGCTAGATTAATTTGTACATAGTGACAAACTGATGATCTGACAACTTTTCCTGGAACATATTAATCTTATTTTTAGGAATAATTCCAAAATAGGATGTGAGACAATTGGTACACATTTTCTTGTTCAGTAGACAACTGCAAACTGCAGAGCAAATATCTGTATCCAGGATCTCTTGATCTCAAGCAAACAAGTCTCTCTGGTTTCTTATTATTTAGGAAGGATAAGGTATTCTTTAGTCTTTCTTTTTTTTTTTTTTTTTTTTTTTTTTTTTTTTTTTTTTTTTTTTTTCTTTTTCTCAAACAGATTGAGTCAATTAATTCTTATTCAAACAATGTTTCCTGTAGAAAAGCTCTGTTATAGGCTTCCTCTTTCTTACAGCAGTCAACACACAGGTTTTTTTTTTTACTTTGTGATAAAAACAGAGAAACCAAAGAACACCAAAATGTACACTGCACAAAGACAAATGGAAATAGAGGCAAAACAACCCCCCTGCTTTTAATCTGCTAAAAAAGAAACTAAAATCCAACCCATCAAATGTAGATGCAAAAGTTGCTAGCAGTGGAGGACAAGTGAATTCAGTTCAATTTTGCCATCTAAAGACCACCAAATCCTGCTGCCTTCAAGTCTTAGCAACTCAAACTTGCAAAAACATTCTTCTTCCAAATCATTAGCAGTGGAGATAATTCTAGGGACATGAGTCTGAATTCCTTGCGGCATTGAATGGCAGTCTTAGAACTATGGGTCTGTTTACTTTCTTGGCTGCAGGGTTAATGATATAGACAGCTGAACAATTGGAAAGGAATTGAACTGTATATTGCAAGGTATTTCTCAAGTGCCAGAAAGATAGCTGACCCTGCTGTGCTTTCATTTTCTCCCCCCCCCCCCCAAAAAAATTATTTTTCCTGAAAACCTCCTACCAATCTTATGTGTGCAAGAGCTTAAAATTGTACAGTTTCCTTTCCTTGTGGCTGTGTCATTTGTGGTACCATTTCCCATCCAGTTTATGGTACAGAACTAATTTGCTGTAGTCAAGTCTGGTGTTCCAGCCACTCTAAAAATATTTCAATAATTTATTACGCAGATATACATTTGAAATTTAAGAGAAGACAAAAATACTTTAAGCTTATTGTCATGTGAGGTAATTTTTTTCTTCTCTCTTAACCCCAGAATAGACTCAAATATAGGCAGTCTGGGTTGAAAAGCAGAAAACCTGGAGACACATTTAGGGATTCACAAAAACCCTCCTCCTGAACACTCTTCCTAATTCTCTGTTACATTTCATGGATCAAAGGACATGATATGCCAGAAAAGAAGCAAAAATGCACTTTGCACAGCTATTCCAAGGCAGAAATTTTGTGCATATGGGTCCCTTCAGGGAAAAAAATATGTATGATTTTTCCTTTATTTCATATTTACCTGCTACTAGGTCAGAAGCTCCAGTCTCTGAGACTTTCAAAAATCCTCTGTATTCTTCCAAAAGTATATCGAAGACCTCAGAAATAAATTTAATAGCTTTTATCCAGGTCTTGTAAGAGTCAGGGATTAAATATCTCTCTGTGACCCTGAATCTATAAGACTCTATCATGCAGACTAAAGAAGTTGCTTGGCAACCTAACCCAAACAAGGATCAAGGCTAAATGAGAGCAGATAATAAATGCCTGGGAGACAAGGAATCTCTATTCCTATATTGTAGTAATAAAAAAAACCAAAACAACCAAGAATGACCACTAGATCTTTTCCTGGAAGACAGTAGGAGTTGAACTAATTTAAATTTTAAAATGTATATTATTTGATTTGAATTTATGTTGGAGGGAGTGCAAAATAACAGAGACACTGATTTGCACCCTTTGGTTGTGTCTTAAAATTACTCCTTCAGAAAACTAAGCTGTCACTACACAGCTAAAACATTAAACTTTCAGATTTTGTCACCAAAACTAGAATCCTGCTGTACAAAATGCCCACAATTTTAAATTTTATGCTTTATTCTCATTCCACTTTCAGCTACGAAACAAGCTGCAGTCAAAGAAACATATTGGCTGTGACAATAAAAAAATCTTGTTGAAAATGTAAATTAATATTTCAGAGTAATTATGTGTTTTGCAAGTAGCACATCCTCTTCTGGAATTAAATTTTTGATTCATAGGTTATGACAGTTTTTTTTCTGGGAGTGAATTTTACCTGGCCAACCCACCAGAATGATGTAGGAATTTCATTTGGATAAGGAAATTGAGAGGATAATTGCTAAATTGCTAAGTAATACACCAGTTCCTAACTGTTGATCTTAACTACTGTTGGGCATCACTGAAGTTCTAAATATTTTACATTTCTTTTTAAGGACACAAGAATGATTATTCTAACTTTGGAAGTCCAGCATCCTGTCTGCAGTGGTGGCCAGTAGTAGACATTTGGGGAAAATGTACAAGAAAATAGCAAATATTTTTACTTTATGCAGTTTTATACCTTCTAGATAAAACCAGAGACTAAGTCAGAAATTCAGTTTTGACCCCTCTTTTAGCTGCTTCACTAGTGTACTCAATCCTATTTGGCAAACTCTTGCTCTGCTACTTCCACCACCCTCTCCAGCTTAATTGTCTCCACCCAGAAAGCTTGTTTCTCTTTTATGATATCTGCATGATGACATTAGTATGTGCTATTCAGTTTTGTGTGGCAAGAAACAGTAAATAGTCATTTCTTAATACTTTTTCCTTACTATGCATGATTTAACTAGTATTTATCCTAACACCATTGTTTTTTCCTAAGCAGGAGACACCTATGCTTCCTAATCTCTGCCAATATGTTGTCTCCATTATCTGTACCTTCTCTAATATTTCCCTAAGTTTGAGAAAGAGCAAGAATTTCATTCAGTATTCAGAGGTTGTCAGTCTGCAAGAGCACATCATGTCTTAGAAAAAAATTTAGTATTTTTCTAACAGCCTTTGATGAAGATTATTAGAAAGTTAATCACAGCATACTAAACCATTTGTGATGCTTGCCTGTTGAGTGTTTTTATTTTTTTATTTTTTTAGTTGTATGCAATCTTTTGTTATTGTGACCATTCTCTCTTCCTCTGTGTGAGAAAATTGAGGAACTGATATTGAACTCTTTGGAACTCCAAACTGTTTTCTGACAGTTTTCAATTAGAAGGCTAGGATTTAAAAAAAACAAAACAGTTAGTGGCTTCAGAGGGTTAACTGCATGATTGCAAACACAGGAAAATTTAGGAAGGTAACTGTTCAACAAAAAGATGTAACTTATCCTATTCTAAGGTAAAAGTCTTAAACAAGTCAGACGAGTCAGTCGTTAAAAATTCCTGTTTCC
>VXBA01001178.1:17989-35230 GCA_013399895.1 Serilophus lunatus
AATAAAACGAGATCCCCCCCCCCCCCCCCCCCAGCTAACTAAAAGGAGCTTAGATGATGGCCTTAGGTGCAAAAAGTCTACAGATATAGGAGGATACAGATATATGCCACCTTGCTTGTCTAGACACAGTTTGCATGAATAGATAACATGTTTAGGGCATATCTAGTATCAAAGCTATCAGCTCTGTTTTTCTTGATTAGTATGAATAAACAGATAGAAAAAATTTACAAGCATATGAAAGTTGTATGGGGTCAACTAAAGTAATTTGGAAGTTTACAGATCTCTTGGTTTTGTGGGAGGGAGAAAACACCAGGAGAACAAAAACTGAGGTGCAGTTGAAAATGGGCAGCTTCTAAGCTGTCAGGAATTCATGTATGATGTTACCATTTCTTCATAGACATCTTTTTATATTAAAAAGTGTGGGGAAGCTCTTTTTGTTCACTTGTTTGGGGGTGTGTGTGTGCATATTCTTTGAATTAAAAATATTTTTAAAAGTTTCTTGAGGCTATCGTGAGTATGGAAGGGCAGATATATCATCTCACATGGACTGCTTAATGCAGGCAATATTATAAACAGCACTCTAGGGAAAAGTTTCAGAAGTACTTTTAATTGCATTTTCCACTCCTTGTAACAGCGAGGGATTAAATTGAGACAAAATGTAATGGAACTAGCTCTTTCCTATCTGCTTAAAGGAAGACAGGAAGCTAACTGAAAACTGTGTTTATTAACTTGCTAGGAGAAAAAAAAAAAAAGCCTATCCAAAGTTAATGAATTTATAAGCCTATTACTTCTCATGAATAATGGAGAATTCTTCATCTGGAATCTAAATGAACTTTGTGAGAGGTTAAGAAATGAGTATTGCAACCTACTGCTTTTATTTACAGGTGTTTAATTCTCACGACATGATGACTCTAACTAAGGACATTATAACATCCATGTGGCACGAGAAACAATGCCCAATTAGATATTATACATTACTCAAGAATGTAACAGGTAGTATGCGTTAGTCAATATTACTATCTACTCATAAGAAATACCTATCTTCTGTACTGCTCTAATGTTTTCTTCTACAAAATAAAGTACCCTACAATTTGTATTTATGCTAGTTCTTTCTTTTTCTGGAAAAATTATTTTCTGGATAAACCACAGAGGAATAAAATATGCCTCTTCAGGTAAACAGTGACAGTGATTGAATCCCCATCTTCAGTGTGGATCAGTGATACCTGCGTGTTTCAAGATAAGAGAATTTAATTGGAGAGCAGTGACACTTGTCCACTATGAAGGGAATGATATGAAAAAAACAAAGAAAGCATCACTGCCTTAGTTTTTCAACTCGTTCTGTAACAAAGTCACTTACAGCTGCTTGATCTCAGAAGAGTAGACGCAGCACTAGAGGGAGTTAGGATGTAAATGAGAACTTTCCTTGTGTAACAGCAGGGAAGACATTGGGGGCATGGAAAGCAAGCAAAGGAAAAATATTGCTTTCTACACATTTGTGGTGCCAATCATTTGTCGCATCATTTCCTTCTTGCCATCCTGTTCCATCGAAGAAAACTCTGTGCTCTAGGGCTTGGTTACAGCAGCCTTTGCTGTAACACTGGCTAACATGCATCCTTGCATAATTCATACCTCTGTTGTGTGACCAAGTATATTTCTCAAAGGCATTGCACTTTCATAAGGAGTTAACCTGTCCCATTTTAAACTGTCAGGCTCCTTATATGCGCAGAGGTTTCAACCCTTCCTCCCGGAGGCCTTTTGGCTCAGCACTTGGCAGGATAGGTTGGCTGTTTTTGCAGCTTAAGGGAGAGGCAAAGTTTGATGGTTAGGCAGCTGGTCTTTGCTACTCTTCATGCTCTGACATCATCTGCTTTCATTTAGCTGGTCATGAAGACCTGTCTCTGAAACAGACACCAAACCAAACCAACATACAGTGAGTGCTGCCTCTTATCTGTACTGTACACTTATCTGCTGTCTCTGACTATAACTTGGTGCTTGAATGGACATGACTTTATCCTTATTATATTAGATTATCCATTTTCTTTGTCTTAGTTGAAAAAAATTATATTTTGAGAGTTGTATTTGATCTTTGACCTTAGATGTTATGACGTTTTTCATTATTGTAAAGTCCATAAAACCCCAAGGCTCAAATTCTGAAATCAGTTGCTACTAGCAATACAAAAGATTTTGAAGAATCTTTTACTCTGATTTTTAGTGTTGAAAGGGTTTTATTAGACATTAATTTTCAAAGTCCAATACATTTGTAAGGTGGTTTTTGTTTTCTTTTTTGTTTATATTATAAGGGAAAAAAGTCCCTTTTTATTTCATGACCACTTTTTGGTTCATTGTGAGTTCTCTTCCTGATGACTCTGTCTTCTTTTACGTATGTGAAGCCTTATTTCTCTCACTCTGCCATCTTGTCACTTGTATTTTATCTTGACAAATACAACTGAGAGCTACTTACTGTCTGAACTGGAAGAATGAAGAAAATAAAGGCAGCTGCGCTCTGCCTGCCCTACACTCTCTCCCACAACCCTTCAGTGGGTTAGTTGATAAATACAATCCAGTAAACAAAGCAGCACCCAACTGGATTTTTTTTCCTTCACTGCTAAATTAAATTACCCAGCTGATCTGATGAAGAGAGGAAGGCTCTGAAGATTCAAGGGACTGTTTAAAAAAAAAAAAGAAAAAGGTAGAAACTGTTTAAAATGTAAGAGCACTAAAGCAAGCTTTTCTCCTAACTTCATCCCCAATTACCCTGTTTTTCTGGTTATATTGTTTACTACAATACGCCCCATTACATTGTTTAATACAAATGCACTAGGCAGTAGAAAAGAGAGTTTCTTGAGAGTTCTTGCAGCATTAGAGGTAATCTGGACCAAAGAGGCTGACCAACTGTAGCAGCTGTGGGCAAATTAGAAACCGAGAGGAATGGAAAACTCCTGAGTTAAAAGAGTTAAAGGCTTTGAAACAAGGAGAGACAACAGCTTTTTAGAGTGTTTAGCATATTCATCCTTGCTCTTGTTAACAGTTGTGACAGGATCTACTTGTGAGAAGTTTTAAACTGTGTCATAGCCTTCTAATTAAACCCTAACCCTAATCACAACCAATTTCCAAAGAAATTTGAAATCTTTCTTGAGAAAATTTCTGTTTGGCTTTCTTGTAAGGCTTGTTTTATTCATCCTTAGCATGTAAGACTAGATCCGTTTAGAAAACTTAGTATTTGCATTATCCTAAGTTGGAAACTTTGACTTTTACTAACCAGACTAGTGAAAGTGCTTGATAAGTAAAAACACTTGACTAGCAGAAGTTTGTCAGTCATGTTTGGTACCCAAGTTACTTATTCAATGCTAGAACTGGGCCACATTGACCTGACTGAAGGAGCTCATAAACACAAAATTTATCATTTGTAGGATAAAGGAGGGTATTTTCAATGTGTTTCCCATTGGTTTGTTGCTGTAATGTTTGGATCATTAGTCTGGATGAGACATAAAGCAGGACTAAGGCATACTGGACCACTTCTAGGAGATCTGTGTCTTTATATGCATCACAGTGTGATGTGCTTACAGCTTCTTTAGTAGGACCCTGTATTAGCTTCCCAGGTATGAAATCTGACATATCTTAAAATCCTTTCCTCTCAGAGTTTATACTCTTATTCTGACAGAGTGCAATATATCTCTGCAATAGATTATCAGTAGCTTTACAGGGGAATAACTCAGACACAAAGTAAAATAAGGAAATACTGAGAAAAATTTGAATAAAGAATATAAATAGTGCATTTATCTGTTTTATTATTCTACCTTTCAAACGTGAATTGTTAAATTTTAAAAAAAATCACTAAAACTTATATTTTCTCATATAAAAATGATAGATAAATTGCACGAAACAAAGAGTTTAGAAAGCAAAACTATAGATGAAAAATATATCATAATCACTCTGAATTCAGCTCTTCAATTTCAAGATGGCCTTCATCTACTTACCATACATCTTTGTATGGAATCCTTCTTTCTCTGTTGGATTATGTTATAAAAATAATTTGGCCTGAACAGAAACCTCATCTAAGCAGATGCCTATTTTGTTTTTGTTTGCAGCATGCTTCTACGTGGCTTTTTGTGCTTTAAATCCTTGGAATGAAAAATGTCCATTATTTCGCATTTTCCCTAGTGTTATTTTCTTAAAACCAGAATTATAATATTGTATTCTTGCTCTTCCCCTATGTTGTTCGTTGTTTCTCTTTCTCTCTCCATCTGGCTTCGACAACAGTAAAGTCAGAAAAGCTCACAAGATTTTAGCAGACATATCATTAATTGTAGTCCTTATGGTTCCTATACAATTGAAGACACATACGGGTTATTTTAAAATTCTTTCTGTGTGAATAAAAATTAAAATTTTGAATGTCTATTTTTCAATGTATGAGCTTACTGAGAATAATAAAAACAGGAGTTTAATGTGTGTACTGAAATGAATTGCATCTAGCTGTACCTATGTGCCCTGACTTTCAAATACAGATTTGTGGTATATGCATACACAACACAGAGAGTCAGATAAAATGTTATAGCAAAGCTATCTATGAAGACCTGTGAGATTGACTGGGAGCTCAAAAAACATTCTGAACTGGCTATCAGGATACTGTACATATGTGATATCCCTCCTATGGAGACTTCAGTGTGAAATTATTTACTTTTGTCTCCCTACTGAAAGGTTTTCATGTTCAAGTAAAATATGGTTGCCCTAAATAAATGTAGATGTCTTGGTCCACTCTTTCCTGGAGAGCTTTGAATCAGAGAACAAAAACCTTAGAACTGAAACTTGAATTTAAATGAGAACAAATGTGAAATGGATTTGTGATATATGTTCATGGGACACTATACTACCAGCTTTGATAGAAGGGTTTCATTGAGATCAAAGCAGTCAATACCAACATTATATATGATGGGTTCATATGTAGCCAGCATGGCCTTCTAGTGACTTCAATGAAAGATTTTTGTATGAGAGAGGGGTCTTAATTTTCTGTATGGGGATTACAGACTGGGGCATACTTCAACTAACTTTAAATGTCCCAAAATTATAAGTCCAGGCTTGACCTATTTGCCCAAGATTTGTTTGTATTCAGCAAAGAGTAAGGAGCATTTTTAGGCTGTAGTTTGTCTTCCCTTTCTTAGATGTTCCTACCTTGAGAACATTATGGTGACATGTATCACTCAAGAAGTTTCTAGTTCTCTTCCTAAGAAACCTTAGATGACTACATCAGGCCACGATACCAGCCTTAAAGATGCAGAGACAAGATCCTCCATAATCCTCATAAATATGCCATTGTCACTTCTGTTCCATAATTTTCTTTCTTGAGACTTGCAAGCGTGAAGATCTACATATATATCCTTCTGAGATGTTGAAAGGATGTAGGAGCTGCTTCTGAATATATAGCAATGTCAACATTGATCTAATAACTGCTTATGAATAATTGCTAATGTGGAGAATATATATTGTCTTTTGGGGTGTTCCAGATGAATGGAAATAGATTCATCAGATATTTGTATATCTATCACTATATTTATATCTATCACCTCTTCTGGAAAATATTTTCTATCTAAAGACTGACAAAATGTCAACATAATTGTCTCTTGGTTCAGATAATTAAATGCGCTGAAAGGATTTTATTGCAAAGAAGTTTCTGAGGCATTAATACAAAGAAGGGAATGGTTATGGTGTCTTCAGTTTGTTTGTTTATCTCTTTTGGCCTGAATTTATGACAGCTGTCTGGGAACCTTCCATTGGGAAATGCACATTAAACAACATTTCAAATGTTCCACCAAAACATGTCAAATTCTTCTAATGTTCTTCAAAACATGTCTAATTCTTCCCAATTGAATCCAGAATAGTTTCTTAGAAATAATCTGTTTCATTAGCAGCCAGCTTTCTGCTTCCTTAGCTTCTGCAGTGCTGGTGTAACCTGGGAAGGCCAAGGAACACTGCTTCCAGTGAAATCTGTGAGGTTCACCCAGTCTCTTTGCACTCAGTCTCCAGCAGCCCTGAGTGCCTAAGCTGGCCTCACAGATTCTGGAGCTTCCAGATTCCTGTCCACATGGCAGAAATTCTGGCAGCAGACCAGTTTAGATTTGAGAAAAATTGGAAAGCATACTGGGAGGGGAAGAAAACTGTCTTTTCTAAAACAAAGATACCCAGGCATTGCCTTTCAAGGAGAAATATCTGCATGGTGCTCAGATGGCCTTCTGTGATGTGTAGAAGCAGCCAACTATTTAGCAGTATGATTCAGGACAGTAAAAGGCTTTTTGAACAACCTTCTGTTGGTTATAACAAGGAATAGCTGAGTCCTGGCACCTGTATTTTGCAGTCTTGTGAGATAGCTCTTTTACAGTTTATGATCCTGGTCTGATTAGGGAAAAGTTGGATGCTTAATGGTTTCATCTGTTGAAACTGATGAGCAATTCACTGCAGATTTGGCTCATTTTGAATGGAACATTTTAGAATTGGAGAAGCTGAATTTCAGATGGAAAAAACCACTGGTAGAGGTGTTTGCTAGGACCCAAGTATGGATCTGCTGCAGGCAATAATAGCTTACTCAGCCCTGCTATAGCTGGAAAAAGATGTACCTTTACAATCAGCAGGACGTCTTGTGCAGCAGTACAATTGCATCACCACTGCAGAGGGTAGCATTGCAGTCATTTAGTCAAAATAAATTACACAGCCAAAATGGTACAAATGGATATATTTGTGTGTGCTTAAAGTGATACTTTCCTGATACTAATTTCAGGCAAGTTCTGGGAAGACTCAGAAGAATTTTGAATAAAGTAACACACCTGCAGAGTCAGTACAGCAGTCTGGATTGAGCATAGCTGAAGAATTTCAGGGAGGTGCACCAGGCAGATTGTGAAAGATCGGCTAAATAAAATGTTAAGTGAAAGATGACAAGTCTTTTATGGAAAGGTCAGGAAGCTAAGAATAAACTAGGTTTTTGTGAGGAGGAAAACGGTGCTAGGAAAACTGGTGTGAAGAAGAGAAGATGAAGAGATAAGAAAGTACATGCTATTCCCTAGTTTCTTCTGAGATGGGATTTTGTACTGTACATGTATTATAGTTCTATTTGAAATAGTTCCCTGGAGGTTGGCTTGAAAATGAAAATTTCAAGGCAAAATGAATATGAAATATTATTGCTTTGTAAATGAAAGCAAACATCTTAATTAGATGGCAAACAATGTAAAAAATATATTAATTAATTTTTTTTTTTTGCGACATGTGTGTAAAATACAGGCACAGAATGATCCAATTATAAGTACTTTCAAATTATTGGGCTGAGCTGTTGGTAAAAAAGGATGTATAATTTTCATACTATAAAGAAGTGTTGTCACTGTGGTCTTCATCCTTTTACTTTAATATCTCCTGTGTAATGATAAACAAAGATCCAAAGACGATACCAGCGCTGCTGAAACATACAGTATGGGTGTCTAATATAATTATAATTAACAGTTTCCATTCATTTTCAAGATATACCCTGATGGCATTGCTCAAGAGAGGGGGAGCATTAGTGTTAATTATGCTTTGACTTTGTAATGTTGGATCGAAATGACGGTTTCTGACAAAACCAGAAATAAATGGTTGCTTCAAATAGTGTAACAACACTGCCATCTAACCGCTTCTACAGAGAATCACAAGTTATCAACAGTAGGAAATACCTTAAATTCATGAATCTAATATCCTTTTATTTTTTATGGTGGCTGCATAAAGATAGTCTCTATCCATCTTTATAAAATCAGAAATTACCTTTTTCAAGTAGGAATATTAAACCTTTGTACTTCTTCTGAATTTGACTGTAAGAAGTGAAATTTAACTTGTCATTGACAGAGGAGAACTTAAAACTGTAATGAAAATGTACTTGAAAACTTTGGAAATTTGGCTTTGTCCAGGGATAAGACACAAGACAGTGTATGTGTTGGAGGGCAATAAAAAGCCCAAGAAAATAACTGACTACTTGATCACAGGAATTTCCACATCAAATCCCATGATCAGATTGCCAGTTTCCTACTTTGTCCCTAACAAATGCTTCAAAAGGATATTGAAGAACTCTTAATATAGAAAATGGTAAATAACGCACAGTTTCAGTCTATAAGGTTCTGTCTTACATTTATCTTATCTCATGTTGATTGAAATGCTCTCTTTATTTTTTTTTTCCACATCCTGTTAAAGCTGCTGTTTCTGAAAGTGACTTTCACCAGCAAACAGGACACTGTGTACAAAAGTCTCTTATTTCCACGCCCTGAATCTGATGTCCTTCAAGCCTATTGGAGGTTGGATTATTCCTCTAATATCAGGGCTTCCAACAATTCTTAATCTGCTCTCTCATTTTTTCATCCTGTAATTTCTCTTATTATTTCTAATTTTTTAACTTCTCTTTTTCAGACATTCTTTCCCATCTTTAGTTGATTTCGTAATACTTTTTTTCGTTATGCCTTTTTTTTTCTTAAGACCAAAAAAAGTAACAAAATCAAAATACGTGATTCCCATCAAATAAGATAAAATCAATGCATTTTTTACAACTCTGCTTTCTTGTTTTCCAATTAGCTGTAACACACTTAAGTACAAAACATTTTCAAGTGAATATAAAGGGATAGGAGCTATGATCGAAACTTCTACAGGTAAAGGTCTAGGTGTGATAGACCTGGAAGTAAAACAAAATTAAATAAGAGTTAGGTTAGCTTTTTTTTTTGGTCCAAAGAACTTCTTGTAAAAGTCGGTGGAGTTTAAGATCTTAACACACATTTGGAAAAAAACCCAAATTACTGATGTCTAGTGATACCTCAACAGGAATGTTCAAAATGAAACAAACATGAAGACCAGAGCTTTCCATCTTTACTTTTCAGAGTGTGAAGATGAAGTTGAAAGTCAAGCTGCTGTTACAGGGCTCTCAGCTCTTTACAAGCCAAATTACATGAGAGGGAAAGGGCAGAATCTCTTTCCCTTCCTGCCATAGCTCTGCAATATCTTACTCAAAGTCTTGTTAGAAAACAAAGATGTATTTTAGGCCGAATTCTTATTAAATTAGATATTTTACTTGAGTAGAAAAGGCAACTTAAAAACACATATGTATTTTTTGCAGGAATGTGTTCTATGGTTACTGTCCAGAAGGCTGAAAATACCACATGGATAATAAGCTATCAACGGGCTCTTCCAGAGACAAAGTACATCTTTCAGCAGAACACATTTTTTTCAAGGTTAGCTGCTCAGGACTTAATGAGATGAAATATGTAATTTAGAAGCTTGAACATGGTTTCATCTAGTTTCACCCATGACAAACAACGTAGTATAATAGTCGCCATGGAGATACCTTTTTGTTTTTTGCTTGCAGCATATTCTCTGTCTGTAGTAGTTGCTTCAGAAGATTTAATGGAGCAGGCTGTTTAGGAAAGTTTATGATTGCCACCTGGTGGCTAGTAAAGAAAATCAAGTAGTTTTTAGAAGCTCCAGGATTATTAAGAAACAGCACTTAAGCTGATAGATTCAAGTATTATCTCGAGGAAAAGCAATCTGACACTATGGGACAAATTTGTGCAAAATTTTCATTCATTCTTTGCCTCACATTTAATTGTTTTAAAGAATATTTAGATGTGAAGAGACCAATAAATTGAACACAGGAGTGGAAATTCAGTCAATATGTCATTCATGAAGGACTCTGTGAACTACCTTCCATCAACATATGTGGACAGATTTTTCTTAATAACTGAAGTTTGTTTGGAGTGAAACTTCTTTATAAACAGTAGCACTGTTTATAAACAATTAAAACCAACAGCAAATCTCTGCAAAGTTCTTTTCCTGCATTAAGCATTTGTCTTAAATTTACGGTTTGGTTCTAGGGCGAGCAAAGAGCATATGCTGTGAAATTTTAAAATGCTGGATTGCAAATCTCTGTTCTGGCTTTCAATGAACTCAGTATCATTTACTATTCAGGCTTACTGCAACGAAACATGTATTGGAAATTGCGTTATTAAGTCACCGGCAAATACCCAACTGTTTCAAATAACAGGCAAATGGTACTTTAAAAGAAAATTAAATTCATGACTCTGAGATCACTAAGCCATTTGAAAATAGATAAACTGTCTAGAATTTTTCCTCTAGTGATTAAAAAAAAGTAAAACGCATTCAAATTTAAAGAAAAGTTGTGAATGCAAAGTAAAATGCTGCAGTTTGGAAATTCTGTTTCTTATAGGGGATGGAACATCTGATTCTGCCTTCCTTTTCTCTAGGCCAGGTGTCCTGAGCAGGAACATCCCTGGAGGATTGCCTTTTGGAAAAATGAAGTAATGAGTCATGAAGACCCTGGACGTGATGGATGATGTGAAATCTATTACAGAAAGATCCTGAGACTTGGAGAAGAAAAAGGGTACAAAGGAAATAAATCTATCTGCCCTCTTGACTATTTAGTTTTTCTTACCAGCCTCTCCTTTTCTGTCCCCATTAATTTGGAACTGTGTAAATGTGTCACACATGGTGCCAGAAGAAGAAAAAGGGCAGGAGGACTGTGTCCACTAGCCTGAAAGTGAGGACATTTGCATGAAGGATGCAGATCTCATCCACAGGAAGAAATTAAACCACAAGCGCCTACGTGCTGCATACATTTTAAACCACTTGACTGAAAAATGTAATACAGAGTGTGCAGTGTACAAAAAGAGCAATTAGAAAAAATGAGAAAGTGAAAGGAATTAACTAACCACTACCACTCCCAATGTCAGAAAGATTGCTAAATCACCTCTCCCCCATTTCAATGCAATACTTGGACATTTGGAGAAGGGATACCTCACATAAAGAGAGGAATTTAATTTGATATTCTTACATGTATTTTTCCTTCAGTGTTGAATATAGTGTCCAAATCCTGAGGAGTAATTTATTTCAAAAAGATAGCATTATTATGCATATGGAGAATAGAGAAGTTTTGTATTTCCTCTGAGCAGATTAAATCGTTTTTGAGTATGCTTATATTAAATGAAGAACTTTATTTTTCACACACATTTTATAGAACCTGTTTATCTGACTCAGAGCTGTAGATTTGCTGTACAGCTGGTAGTAGATGTCAGCTAAGCACTGGAAGCCTCAATTTGCATTATATTTATTTGTTTATTTAATTCATTATGCTTTTAACAGATATGTTAATGCATTTTACTTAGACTAGAAATTTAATTACTCCATTTTAAAATTTGACACTTCAGGGACATGTCTTGGAAGTAAAATGAGATCTGAATTATAAAGGAGACAGAAAATCAAAGCATAAACTCAGACCAATGTGCTATCAAGGATAAGTGGATTGGTTACCTTATGAAGAGATTCTCCTGAGCAGCCTGAAAAATTAGTTTGAGTAGTAGTAGAGGATGCCTTTAAAATGGTAAAAAACCCCTCAAGCACAACCCTGAAACAATGAACCCCTCAAAATTATAAATAATTTTTGTTAAGTACAAAAAAATTCTTAAACCAATTTGTGATGTATTTGGAACATTTGACTGTCATTTTTAATTTTCTTCCTACATTCTAGATTCTCACTTGCTAACGTACTAGACGCAGACTTCCACATATCTTTCTATTGCTACATACTCTGTATTATTAAATTTCATACAGGATGATGTGTCTTTGCCTAGTAGTCCTTCTGGTTTCTAGTTTCTGACCACGTATCCCTGTACTACTTTCAACTGTACCACCAGTTTTAGGTATTTCTGAAATCTCTATGTTCTTCTGAATTTAAACCTTCTTTAATTTGAGATTTTATCCTTGTAGCTTTCTAAAATATTCCAGGGAAGCCATGGCTTCTCTGAAGTGTCTGAAGAGTAGCACAAGTAAAATAAAATTATTAATTCTCCATATTTCTCTGTTTAAATTGTCCTAGTTGAAAAAACAAAAAAAATACTCTCTTTTAAATCAATGTTATACTAAAATAATGTGAAGTTGAAGGAGTCTGTGCATTTGACAAGGAGATGTATTCCCATTTTGGAAAGATAAAGATTTCTAGGAGCAAATCTCTCAAATCACTTAACCTCAAGGCAGGTATTAGGGGAACAACATTCCACCCATCTGTGCAGGTTTGAAAGCAAACTGGCTGGGGAATAGAACCCCATTTAAAAGAGATTACAAGTCAGAGTTAAAATTTACTAAAAAGATTACAGTACTTAAAATGATGCAAAGTAAAACTGGTTTTGATCCACAAGTACAGAGTATAACCCAGCACCCTGGGACAAGAACAGCATGGTGCTCCTTAGCTGCTGCGCTGAGCACCACATGGTCCCCCTGGGACCAAAGCAGAAGAGAAGGAAACCTCTTGGTCAAGGATGATGGTTGTAGTTCTGTCGAAGTAATGATTACAGTCCTGTTGATGTTCTGTTCCTCCTCTGGATCCAATGAGTGGTATCCCAAGACCCCAAATCCCAATATTATATATCCCCAGATTCAGGTGGGAATGCCCAGTACTTCCCCAGGGCAGGGAGTTTCACAATGGGTGGTTTAACTCTATAAATAACGTGATTTTTTTTTTTACTCTTTGATGATCTAGGTCATTGTAACTGACCATTATGCCAGTACAGCTGGGTCCATTAGCAGAAGTGACTCCTCCAAGTGGATGTGAAGGTGTTAATGCCTCTCCAAAAGGGAGTTATCACAGCTGAGCCATTGGTGTGGAAAGAGACACTCCCCTGCCTGCAATGTTTGTCTCTGTCTTTATCCATTGTAGCCTGAGTTGTCAGGTGTGCCCTGGTCCTGGCCCCATTGTAAGCAAAGATCAGATTCGAGACCACTTGAGGAAATTCAACACTCGTAGACCCATTTCACTCAGCCGGATAGATCCCAGGGTCCTGAGAGAACTGACTGATGAAGCCTCCATTTTCCATGACATTTGAAAAGTCATGCCAGTCAGGCAAAATCCCAGTGTCTGGAATAAAGGAAATGTTACACCCATTTTTAAAAAGGGTAAAAAGGAAGACCCTGGGAACAACTGACTATGGGATACATAGAGTAACTAACAGAGAATGCCCAAGCCATCACAGACTGGACATGGCAGAAGGACAGAAGAATCCAAACACCAGATATCAGGATCCTGTGACCATAATGTGGCTGTGAAGGGTTGGAGAAAACAGCTCATGGACACTACATGAACTCTTGGTCCTTGCATAATTGGCTATGGAAATGTAAACTATGATAAACTATAAATATAAGCTGAATTTATAATAAAGTGATTATTGCCATTTGGATCCCCCGACACTACGTGTCCCTGGACCCGTTCTTTTGTGGTGGAATGGATACAGGGTGGTCAGTGAAACACTCACCTGCTACGACTAACCAGAGAGTGTCACCTCTGTGCCTGGTAAAATGATGGAACAGATCCTCTTGGAAATTTTGCCAAAACACGTGGAAGACGGGCAGGTGTCTGGACACATTCAACATGGCTTCACCAAGGGCAAATCATGCCTGATTAATCTAGTGGTCGTCTATGACAAAGTGACTGCATTAGTAGACAAAGCAAGAGCGACAAATGTCATCTAACTGAACTTCTATGCAGACTTTGAAATTGTCCCACACAACATCTTTGCTGCTACATTGGAGAGGTGTGTTCGATGGATGGACAGTTAAATAGATAAGGAATTAGCTGGATAGCTAGATCCAGCTGTACATTTTGGCTATATCCAAAATCTTACAGTCAGTAACCAAATGTCCAAGCAGAAAACGGTAACAAGTGGTGTCCCTCTGGGATCTATACTGTGACCTAATCTACTTAGACACAGTGGGACTGAGTGCAATCTCAACAAGTTTTTGGCTGACACCAAGTCAAGAGGTGAAATATGCTTGAGGGAAAGGATTCAATCAAGAGGTACCTGGTGGCCTTGAGTGGTGGGCCACTGTCAACCTCATTCAGTTAAACAGGACCACGTGCAAGATCCTCACCTGGTTTGAGGCAATTCCCAATATCAACACAGACTGGCAGATGCACAAATTGAGAGAAAATACAGAGAAATGCCTAGGGACATCAGCAGATGAAAAATTGTACATGAGCCATCAATGTGCTCTTGCAACCCAGAAAGAAAATCCTTTCTGTGGTTGCATCAAAAGAAAAATGATAAGCAAGTTGAAGCCCTACTCCTCTCGTGAGATGCCACATGGAGCACTGCACACAACTCTGAGGTCCCCAGGCACAAAATGGACTGTATCCAAAGGAGGACAATGAAAATGGTTAGGGGGTGGAACACCTCTCCTATGAGGTTAGGACAAGAGAGTTGGGGTTGTTCAGCCTGAAGAAGAGAAGACTCTATAGAGTCTTTATTGCAGCCTTACAAAATATAAAGACATCTTAGCAAGACAGAGAGACCAAGGCCTTGTGACATTCCAGTTTTGAAGCCTCACACTTAACTGAGAATATTACTTATATTTAAGACTTTTAAGTTTGCCTACCAGACATTAGTTCGTTATTACCTTTGAATGGGGCTACATTCTCTAAGAGAATTTCTTTAAATTCAGTGAGAAAAGAGGTGTTTTGGCAAAAGGATTTACAGAAATAACATATAATCCAGGAAAAGCATTACAATTAGGGCAGCAGCAATCAGCAATACCATAAAATTTAGTGAAATACTATTCATTGGTTTCAAGCTACCCACAGGAAAAGGAAGAGTAAAGGAGGAAAAGAGATCAAAACAGTAAAGAAAGAAGGAAAAGGTAGAGATAAAAGTAATTATTACCAAGAGTCACACATTGCCAGGTGTCAGGACAGAAGGCTGAACTAAAATGGAGGTCCTGTGCATCTGTTTATATGGTTTGGCTCCCATGGCCACCACCCCCCTCTCATGTGGAACATCTGGTTCACTGACCTCCTGGTTCAAGTGATGGGTGCTGCAGACAATCAGAATTCCCAGGACGTGTGGTGTGAGTGGGCTACTAGGAGGCAGGCCTTCCCTGATTGACAGCCACATCGTTACTGAGCTGTTACACTCCCTGGGCTCAGCCCTGTTGGCTGCAGACCATTTGCCTTCCAGCTCTGCCGTGTGCTCTCTGCGGGCAGCCCTGACCGCGAGCCTGCAGGCCTAGACCTGGTCCTTCCCCCATACATTCACAGTGAGACGGCTCTGACCCACATAAACTCAGTGAGAGATGAATCTGTCTCTCATAGGCCAGTAGTGACACCACAAGGGGAATGTATTTAAACTGAAGAAGGACAGGCATAGATTGGACACAAGAAAGACTTTTTGTTTTACAATGAGAGTGGTAAGACACCGGAGCAGGTTGCTTCAAGTTGTGGATACCCCATCCCTGAAAGTACTCAAGTCCAGGCTGGATGGAGCTCTGAGCAACTTGGTCTAGTGGAAGGTGTCAGAGGAGTTGGATCTAGATAATCTTTTAAGGTCTCTTCTAACTCTAAGCATTCTATGGAATATTAAACAGGAGGCAAGGTTATAGTAATCAAGTGGGCATGGATGATGATGGGATAAGCTAAGTGAGTAGAATTGATCACGTTTGAAAAAAAAGTTTTGCCTGCATTGTCTGGTGAAAGCATTTAATTTTGAAGAATGTAGTCCATTACTTTCAGTCTAGAGCATAGACTATTATAATCTCATGGAGTTTTATTAAGAAAAGCAGAACAATCCAACCTTAAACTAAAAAAGATGGAAAATATGTTAAAAATTAAAAAACCCCAAACAATAGGGTTCTTTAAATAATGTTAAGTATATATCAAATCCTTAGTGAATTTTGCTTTGTTTTACACATGCTCTGTTTCCTTCTTCTCATTCCCATGTGAAAATGTCCAGCCATAAACAATTATGTCTGTGATCTGAATGGTTTTCTTAGAGGAGGCATCACACTTAACTGGCATTCACTTTATACTTGATGACATTGCATACATAAAACAAACCCTGATCTCAGTGCAGTGGAAGGGGACCTTGACTATAGGTTTGAAAGAAAGTGGAGCCCTCACATCTCCTCCTAAGAAGCTAGTAGCCTAAGGAAAAACTGGCATTGCTGGTCGTCACATTTTAACCTACTGAGTCAGTCAAATTGGTCTTATTCACAGCTATTCATGTCAAGGAAAATCTGGCTTCAAGGCAGACATTATGACATGCAAAAGGAGTTTGTAATTAATCTATATGTTGAAATAGAGCAGTTGTGGTGGACTTCATTCACCCGTTGCATGTACCTACCTGTGTGAGCAGGCGGGTAGGTCAAACAGGTGGCTGGCTGTGAAGGTTTGAATAGTGATCTCAGGTTACACATCTATGAGAAAACTGTGAGACTTCTGGTTTGTTTTCTCCCCGTATTTACAGCTCAGATTGCTACAAATTACTAATTTCATCTGTTACTTGCTGCAGTACCTTATGCCAGCTTCTCTCAGTTTTGATTTACATTATCAGGAAGGTCATCATTAATTTCCACAGACATTGCTATCATTTACTGTCACCCAAAATAATTTCTAAAAGATTTGAAATCTGGCTTGTAAATCTCTCTGTAATCACCTCTTTGAACTGTTGTTTTGTTGTCATCCCTTTTGAGAAGAACCAATCCTTGAGTGACTAGATGGACATGTATCTAATATCACTTATAAATTCAGATTCTCATTGAAAACTACTGAATATCACATAAGTAATAAATGAACATGTATTTTTGTAGATGTTGCACCACTGAAATTTAACATACACATGTTCTAAAAATTAACTGCTTTTCTTTTGTGGGCATTATTTTTCATTTCTTCTAATTTTATTCCCTTCATAAGCGATCTGACTTGAACAGATACATTTTTATCAATGGCATTTTTTGAAATAGGTAACTGCAGTCCAAGGTAGAGCACAAGTGGCTTGGCTTTTTATTATCCATTTTCTTTTACTTTCAAGAAGAAAGTTGTTTAAATTTAAGCATTATTTAAAATCATTATTCCCCCCCAACACATTGGATTTAATTTCATTCACAAATCCCTGACCCAAAAAGTCAGACTCACTGTTTGCATGTTTAAATTTATTCTTAGTAGAGCATTATTTTTAGTATTTTTTCACAATCTTCAACAGTTTCTCCTGTCATTTTGAAAACAAGTTTTTCTGTGAGTCATTGTAATAAATTATTTCATCAAAGTTCTTCGTAAAAAATTAAAGATAGTATTAGTTGCTTAACTAAAGTTGCTATAATAATACAATATTTAATATATTATTACAATTTACAGCTTTTTTTTTTTTTTTTTTTTTTTTTTTTTTTTAAGGCCACTTTTGCCCTTTTTTTTATTAT
>VXBA01001178.1:35310-47008 GCA_013399895.1 Serilophus lunatus
TTTTTTTTTTTTTTTTTTTTTCCTGACAGGACCATGTAGCCCTCTTTTCAATACTAAGAATCATAGGATATTCCATATTGTTAAAAAACATTGATGCCAGTTTAGCCCATTTCAAATAAAATCCAGTCCTTAACTATGAAGAAAGGAAAAAAAAAAACAAACAAAGGAAAATAAAAAGGAAACAGGATTAAACACAGTTAAATAAATAAATCTTATTCTGACATGAGCTTTTGGTCATACAATTTGGGAATAACAGAAGAGTAGAATAATTTCAATTGCAAATCTGTTAACATAAACATGTAATTTGTAGCTGCATAGTTCTATATGAATCTTCAAAAGGCAAAAAATCTGGTTTTGAACAAAACAAAGGAAAACAAACAAATGAGACCAAGCAGCTTCTGAAGAGCTACAAATAAATTGTCATTAAGGGTTAATAATAAAAAAGCAATTATTATAAATTTTTAATCTAATTTTCACTTGTGGGAGTGAAAATATGGTTATTTTTTTCAGTCTTTCTTCATTTATTTATAATCCTGTGTAAGTTTTTGCATATTCAAACCCTGAATGAAACTTGTTAGAGTTCACAAAAAGAAAGGTCTATCAAATCAAAGCTCAAAGCTTTGGCTCAACATGACTTTTGCATAGAGCTGCAGCTAATTACTTGACCAAACTCTTGGACAAACCTTGGGAACATTTTAAACTTTCGGCTCATCACATGTTTATTTATCTTATTCATGTGAGTTTATCTGTGCTCAAATGGAACTTGGGCTTTCCAAATCCTCCCTGAAGTCAGTGGAAGGATTGCTCTGAAACTGGCAGGTTTTTATCCATGGCATTAATCCTAGTTTCATCTAAATGAAAACCATGAGTCTCATTGAATTCAGTGGATCTGTGGACTAATGGTGAATAGGAAATGATGCAAGAACATCTTTCTGTGGATGAAAAATTAAATATTTTTGTTTCATTAGTTGTTTTTTAAATTATTTTGTTTTGTTCTGATTTTTATTCTGCATGTGTAGAAAATACAAAGTAGCAGAACTTTACCTCTTATCAAATACATTTAGTTTTCAGAAGGCTACTAAGGCAAAAGCATGTCTCAGTTTGGACTGGTGATAGGTGGACAGAGGGAAAAAATGGGAGAAATACAGACAATTCTTTTTCTTCTGCCTTTGTTTTTACTGGTCTTCTCCAAACCCAATAAAAAAATAATTACTTTTTCTCATTGGTCACATGTCTGATTTCTTTCAACCTGTGTAGCTGCTCTGCTTTCTTTTCAGACTTTTCTCAAAAACTGAGTAGTAGCTGATGATAGTTAATTACTACTACCACATAGCAACTTGGTCTTGTAAAGTGTTAGATATTCTCATCATCAAATGAAATAATTAGAACTGAGCACACTTGATTGAAATCCAGTTTTTCCTGTAGAAATTATAATAAAAGCTGTCAAAATTAGGTAATGCTGCCAGTTGGTTGACTGCTTAATATATGATCTATCAACATTCCTCAGAGGAGGAAAAGAGCATATATCTCTTATATGTGTGTAGTAATCAGACCTTGTATATTTTTACTGGACCAATTATTAGTTAATTTATTTGTGTCCACTGGAGCAGCACCATAAAAAACCCTAATAAAAATAAAGTTTTTTTCACATTCAATAAAAGTAGCCTGCTAATTAGAGTCACAGGAAACTCAGTCACTGCATTCCAACTGATATCATGTTACCACTTCATCCTACATTTCCATTTCATGTAAAAGAGCTGGTGAAGGAGCCTAACTCTAGTAAAGGAACTTTAGAAATGTGAATCCCAGATAGACAGAGGAACTTACTGGATGCTCAGAGAGCGACCCCGAGAGAGCAGGACTAAAATGAGACTGAACACTGCCTTAGGTGGTACTTTCCTCAGTAGATTCCTGGTTCGTATCACCGACTCCTATTGTGTAACATACTTTGTCCAGCTTAATTCAGAGGTCTGTATTTGCCACTTATAAGCCACAAAAAATTTTGGTGGTGCAATGCTCAGTGTTGTCCTGATTAAAGATATATCCAAGTAAATCTTGTAGTGGTCTATGAAAAATATCCCCATGCTGTCTGATTTATCCCTTTGACAGAAAGCACCCTTCTTCTTTCTTCAACTTCCTCCACTACTAAAGACTTGATGGAAAGGTTTGTATATCTGTGTTACAGATATCCCAGCTGCAATCTAGTCTTCACCAAGATGCCCTTCATTTTCCACTGGAGTGAGACATCACATCATTTTTGCTTATCCTACCCTAGGCAATAAATCCCAGCAAATTCATACAGGAGGGTAACTGGGAGGAGTAATATCTGAATTGCTGCAGAGAGATTTCACAAAGACTCATTGATAAACCTCTTTCTTGCCCCTTCTGCTGAGATAGTTCTCAGTGTGAGAGTGGGTTTACAGACATGCACAGTGGCAAAATCTTCACCTTTACTCAGAAGGCTGGTTCCAAAACATGTTGATCCTTTTTCAGCTCTTTGGGGTGTCCAGTGCACGTACTGCATTTGAAGCACACTAATGTTTCCTCTGACCTGTATAATGGGGCCTGACTGAGACTGAAGGTGTAGACAGGGCATATGCCTCTGAAGAGGAAACGGAGTCACTCCATGTGCCTCTAAGAGATGAACAGGGTGAGAATGAGAGTGCCTAGAGATTGGACTGAGGTGCTGAAGTAGAGTCAGCACCTTGAATACAGGTTTTCCCTTAGGATCCATGATTAAGACCTCCTGTGCCACTGACACTTGCTGGAACTGCTGAGATGAAGTCTGGGCTGAGACCTTCCTGCATAAGTCAACAATTTCAAGGAAAAGTTCAGAAGAGTAATAATTAAACTCATAGGAGACAGCATAGTGGAAAAAATAACTAAATATGCCCCTTTGCCCAGATTGCTTAAATTTTTATAATAAAATCTATTTCTACTGCTGAAATTATACCTGGAAATTCACACTCCATAGTAAGGAATATAAGTACAGTAATTTTGCCCTATTTTTTTATCCTTTGGCATTTTTTCTCTACAGTATGCTGTAATGTAATAATTGTAGACAACGTATATTTATGTCTTTCTCTTTTAAAATAGAACTATTTCTATATAGATCTACACCTATTTTTTTTCATCTCTTGTATTTTGAAGTATTATAGCTTGTTTCTCAGATGAATTTTCCAAACTGACCCAGCACTTTTTTTTTTTTTCCTCTAGAATCACTCAGTAAATCTCCCTCTCTTCTTCTGCCCTCAGGGAGAGATGAAGCTTGTTAACATTCAAAAAAATATAGGATAATATTGGACATCTGGAAGTCTTCAGTAAACTTAATTGGCCACAGTTGTTGGAGAAGATGTTTGCTAATTAAATCCCTCAGTTGAGATGGCATGCACTCCAGTCCATATTCCCATCAAAAAATGAGAACTAATCATATTCAGAACTGGACATATTCTATGCCAAGCTTTTCTAAAATAGTGCTCTTTCCTGAAGCTGTTGACAGATGACAAAATCTCTTTTTACTCCAGAAAGACTATTTAATTTCACCTCCACAATGACAAAGTTTCTGGTATTTAGTCCTCTGTGCTCCTAGTTAAATTTTGAAGCCACTTATTCACTAAATTAATATGAGTAGACAATAATAAAAAAACAGAACCATTCACCATTAATATGATTTTGCCAGTCTCTTGTTAAGACTCAGTTGGCTAGGGCTGAACCCAATGATCCTCTATTTATGCAATATGCCCACCAGCAATTCCTGAGTAGAGATTATGGGACAAAACAATTGAGACCTATGTGCTACCATGAAATTTTTGTAGGTGTGTGCCTTTACCTGTACCAAGGCCCACTGAAGTCAGCATGACTCTAAGCCCAGTTTGAAGCCTGCCTGCACAGGGGCTTATCACAGGGCTGCAGCACTGATGGGATATACAGTGAAAGCTGCAGTAAGGACCAGGCACCTTCACAGACCCTTTCTTAGGTGATTCTTCATATGTATCTTGAAATTTCCTAAAATAAATTTTGTTTCACTTTTCTAAAAGTTAGCTCTACTGCGCAAACAAGTTTTGCTTGTGCTTTAGATAATCACTTATGACAGATTTCACTGTGTAAATTTGTGTGCATTTACATAAGTTGGCTTCAGCTCTCATTATAAGCAGGTATCTTCTGTGCAGAGAGCCAACGCTTATAAAAAGGGCATTCATTATCACAACAAATACAGAGAGAGCAGAAGACAGTGTCCTTGTCCCTCACTTTTTAATACAAGAGTGTAACTATATAAGCTGAGAGCCACAACATGTATCAGATAAAACCTGCCATCTCTGCTCTTCGAAATACAGCTGTCATTCTTTCCTCTTTAATCACACAGAATAAGAATATTTTTAAACCTCCAGAAGAAATTTCTTTGTTTGGTTTGTAACTATTGTTCCACAGATTCTTTGGCAGCTGATGACTTGTTTTCATAATTTATAGTACTAAAACTTAATTCTAGATTTTTTTGGGGTTTTGTATTTAAATTATAGTGTGCAGTAGGACAGCCTTTTCCTGTTGTATTAAAAAAAAGGAAAAAAAAAGAAAAAAAAAGAAAAAAGATACTGTCTCTTTAATGAAAGAAAAGCATCAATATACTGTATTACTGAATGCAAATGCATTAAGGAATAACGTATAGCTCTGGTTATGTTATATGACATTTGGCTTAGCAGTATTAACATATTGCACAAAATCTAGATTCTCCCTATTGCAGAAAATAAGATGATAAAAGACATGAGAAATTTCTTTCTTTCTTTCTTCCATACGATCACAAAATAAATATTATTCCTTTTTTCATTTTTTTTCTCATCAGTCATTTGCAGAAGTATTTTAGTATTACTTCTTTAATAAGCCAGATCTTTTTCATGTATGTATTCGTCATACAGTACAAGGAGAAATGGAACAAGATGGCAGTTATAGCAGTGGCAAGATGCAAATTTATTCTGGAAAAAAGTAATATGTGCACAATATCAAGCATGCTTAAGTTTGTGCCAGGAAAACTATTACGAATGAAGAATGGATGGAATGGAATTTTGCATCATACATGATTACATGTTGCTTAACTCCACAGAAGTCTTTGTCTGCTCCTGATGTCCCAGGTGCCACCAAGAGAAGCTGTTTACCACACTGCTAGAGTGAAAATGGCAACAGAGACTCCAGCAGTAGTCACCTCTGCAACTTGACTCTTTGTTTCAGAAATTAAAGAAATAGACCTCAAAAAGATGACAGAGAAAATTCACAGACCATTGAACTGCAGGCACTAACTCCAGGTGGAGAAAGGGGGAAGAATTTATTACATTTTGTAGTTGAGTAATAATTGAAAGTCTGTAATTGTTTTCTGCTTCATTTTCCCCAAGTTTAATTAGGCTACTTTATGCATGTGATGATGTTGTCACTGTTTTAACTCCTGTCTCTCTTATATTGTATGACACATGACTGAGTGTAGCCAAGCAGTGGAGGAGTCATATTTTTCACTGACACCACTTGAAAACCATTTTATAGAAAAATAAGAGATGAAAGATGAAGAAGAGCAGGAGAAAAGAAATAAAATATCTGAAAGATAGATCTCTACATTAGTTCACCATGAGGCAAAAGAGAAATAATAACTTGTCTTCACGTGCCAATTCAATTGGGATGAGCCAGACTTGCTACTGTATTGGTACAGTGTAAAAATAGATGACAGTGAGTAATGGTGTGAACAAAAAAACCATGAGGAACATCACAGAAAGGGATGTTGGATGGCCTTTGCACAGCAGAGGTAGATAAAGGTTATAACAAACTGTTTACTGACCATGTACACTTACTAGAATTAAGAGGTCAGTTGAACAAGAGCTCACCTAGTAAGAGCTTTCTCAGTAGTGTGACTCATCAGCTGTTGTACAGTACCAGAGCACTGCCCAGTTATTGCTCCATTACTTTTCAGTAACATCTGTCCTTTCAAAAGTCTACATTCTACCATTAGTTAAGGCTTTTTCTTTTGCATTTCTACATTTTCCCCCAATTTTGCATCAATTCACTATAATTAATACATGTGCCTCTAACAGAAAAGAAAATAAATAAAAAGCACCATGTTTTATTGAACAAAATATATGTGCAAGGAAGGGAAGGGAGGAATTATAGAAACAAAACAGAAGAATTTTGCATTAGCTGGTGCTTTTTGTTGTTGTCATATTTGCACAGATCATTTTAGTCTACTCAGTCCAGGTTGTAGCAAAACACTATCAAAACAAATACTTTTGCAAAATATTTGAGCTTTCACAGCTTAACATGTGCATCGTGAACTGCTTAAGTAGCATGGTTTTCTTCTTTTTGTTTTTCTCCAGAATTTAACAGACCGTAAAGTGTATACAAAAACTCATTATGCACCAGTGATTGAATGTTCTTACAACATTAATATTTATCAAGGGGTATTTCATAGCTAGAAAGTAGGTAACTATATTTTATTTCCTAAGAGAACATTTTCTATAGTTTTCCTTCATTTCCCAGCTACACAGCAAACATCTCTAAAGTGCACTTCCCAAGTGTAGTTAGAGAATAGGAAGGAATGTAAAGTTTTTAAAAACAGCCCTTATTAACTTTTCCTTCCATTGATTCTACTGTAAACTCTAAAAAGCCTTTTTAAAAAGCAAATTCTCATACACTCGGCAGGTGAAATGTTCCCACAAAAATAAAAGTAAGCAAATTAAACACCACCTCAAACAATGAAAAGTCAGCAATCATATTACAATCTTTTCACTACACATATCCTAGTATATCTTTACTGTTTTTATTGCACATTTATGAAAACTGTTGCCCTATATATTTAAAAAAAAATAATTTCTTTATCTGTGCTAACACATTCTTGTGCATCCTTAATAAACTAGAGTAACTTTCAACAACATGTAGAAAAACAATGGAATTAAAACCAAAGAGATATTTTGTATTGTAGATGCTCAAAGACTTCTCGTGTAATTTTGTTGAGAAAAAAAGAGTTGAATTTTGGAATTTCTTGGCTCCCATTCTATATGGAAAGCTGCTGGTAATGTGACAGCAGGAGAACTCAAAATGTGATTCACAATGAATGTCAATCCTTCACCTCCAATATGAAGGCTTCCCAACTACTCAACTTGCTGAGCATAACTGGTTTTATGTAGCATATCTAAAAAGGCTGCTCCTGTTCAACTGACCAGTGAGAAAGGACTGGACTTCTTCAAACGGGTATTGGAGCAACAGTTTGTTATATATTTCTTTACATTTTTTAACTGTCCTATCCCACCTTGTAAGGAGAGCACTTGTTTGTTCAGCTAAAAGGAACTCCCTTCATGCTCCTTTTGGGTTTGCTCAGTCAACTGTTTTGTGCAACAGTGGCAGAGGCACACTGAAATTATGTACCCATTCATTGTGATTACACAGACAGAAGCAAATATATGTTGTCTGTGACGAGAGATGGGAAGGGGAAAGGAGATGAATGGTTCCCTTGGGGAAGAGGACAGTAAAGTTTATTTGGGGGTTTTGTGGTTGTCTTTTTCTTTTTTTCTCTTTTTTTGGTTAAATTTTCTTTTGTCCTTTTTGTGGGTTTTTCTTGGGTTTTTTGTGGGCTTTTTGTTGATTTTTTTCTTTTTTTTTCCTTTTCTTTTTTCTTTTTTTTTTTTCCCTTTTTTTTTTCTGGCTATGTCATGGAATCATAGCAGTCATTCCTCTAATAGAAACTGACAGGACATAAAAGACAGAACTATCAGATGAACACACACAATGACTAGAAATATATCGACAGAGAAAAGACTTAATTTAGCTTTGAGAAACAGTCCCAAAAATAAAATCCTGTATTAACAAGTGCAAAAAAACAAACAAAAAAAAGAAACTCCAAACATTAAAACACAGTGTATAAAATGGTGTGAGAAATTTAAGTCACCAAACAGCCTTTTAGTCAATAAAAAGCTGTGTTCATGTGTCCTTGTATTTGGGTAGTGGCCCATCCTTTTCATTTTACCCAAAAGGTCATTCAAGAAGAGATCTGAGGGTAAAGCACTCAGTCCTTGCTATGTTTGACTGTAGTCATTTGGGCCTATTGTGTTTCTATCATGTAAGATGAATCCTTTCTTTTATTCCTCATTGGTTGAATTATCTTCCAAAGTTGTTATGCCTCCAAAGCCCAGTCCTGTTGAGTTCTGTGCTGCCGAGACTGTAAGTACTGTATGTAAGAGAATTAATACAAGAACACACAGTTTAAGTCTGCTGTTACACAGTCTTGATGCTGATGAAACTGTGAGCGATGTCCTGTGACACACTGCCGAGCCACTTGTTTTTATAGTCCCTTTGGATTGATGATCTGATAATAGTCCCCATCTGACATCACAGCATTCTGGTTCTGCATTGGTTGGATAGTTTTCATAGAGCCCTGTAGGGTAAACACAAAAGAAAAATAAACACCAGACACAAAGACTGGCAGAAGTGGTAGCTGGAAAGAACAGTCAATAGTCTAGTCTAAGCTATTGAATCCACGTCTTTGTGCAAGACTGAGTCCTCCAGAAGACCTACCATTTTTTATAATTAAAGATTTTGAAGGAAGCGGCATCGAAAGATCATTCAGCAGAAGTATGATGCTGAGCATGATCGTGTAAAGAAATGTAATTATTGATATTTGAGTGATAAGGGTATTTGAATTATTCCCTTTTGTGAAGTAACAAAGAATAAATAAGAATTAAACAATAAGGATGTTTCCATAAAATTTGAAAGGATCTTGAAATTCTGCTTTCAATATGTGAGCACACAGCACTAATATCACCATTAATGAAAGACAGACATGTAATAACAAATATGTGATGATATTAATAATATTGATTGTCAAACAGATGTAAATCAAACGGCGTCACAGGAACAGCTTCTAAACAGAGCTGTTTAGTGTCTACTGGTTTACCATATCTCATCTGAGTTCCTCCAGCTGGATGTTCTCTTCAGCATATCTGAGAGGTGGGAGCAATCTTTCCTTGCCCTACAATAACTGGATCTCCTGATATTTATGGCTGTACATCTAGGCCATTTTTGCCTTTACAACTTTACTGAGTTACTAAGCCTAATCTGATTATAACTTTTTGAACATTAAGAGGAGTTCTGTCTTTTTTGAAATTGTCAGTGCTGTCTGCATTATTATATAGGAGATTAATATAACCAGTGTTCTGTTTGCTTCTCACAAGCCTTTTTTTTCCCGATAAATTAAAAACAACCTGTTAGGCTGTTTAACTACTGCTCAAATGCAAGAATGTCTAACATAATAGACAACTTTTCTCCATTTAAACTGATTTTGGATTAAATTCTCCAGTAAATAATACACTCTATGGTAGAACTATATTTTACCAGGGAAAAAATTATCTATCCTGAAATATTAGGATACCAATTTTGAAAGCAGCTTTACATCTTGGAACAAGAATTCATTTTCTCTAAAGCATCACAAAAATGATATGACTTGCAAAAAGCAATTTAGGTGTAACATTCTTCGATCCACTCACCAAACTGGTTGCATTTTGCGAATAACCTGTAAAAGCAGCATACCTTAAAATATGATAAAACTTAATGGTTTTGTTCTATTTCCACAATATTGATCTGCAACTAAACAAAAAGTGTGTTAGGTATGCTGAACACGGTAAATGCAAATTAAACCTAGGCTAGCACATTTTTACATGGCTGACACAACAATCTACAATGCTATATATGAGTCCAAGTAAAGTTGCATTTATTTTTGGATTCAACTGAATTTTTAAAGATACAGGAATGAGAACAACTTGTTTCATGTTCTGTAAGTTCTGAATTTATTCTGTGGTAAACCTGACCATTTTTGTATCTTTGCAGTCAGAAACTTAATGCAGATCATAGCTGAAAGAATTACATGTTTTTTAATAAAATTTATTGCGTTTTGGAAAACCGTTTATTGCAAGTATAATAAAGCAGTCTTATTGCTGACATCATATTTCCTGAGACTCATCTTTCAGCGATTGTGTGCATAAGACTGTTTTTAAACATTGTAACATACAGGCAGTGCCTCCCAAAGCAGGGAATAAGATTTGTTCTGTGACAGCAGTAGCTCAAATGATTAGTAGTAATTGAAGAAACACAGAGAATGGTTAATGCTTTGATCCCACTGAGATTTGTTTGCTATTTAAATTATATTTTCTGTCTTTCTTATTGCAGGAAAACCCAGAGTTCCTTTGAAATGAAAGCTATGTGTACAAGTTGGCAATCAAAATGTATTTAAATAGTTCATATGCACTTACTGAATTATAAATAAATTAATGGCAACTCCACATTCGAAGATGAATTGAACTTGTTCCTCAATGCAAAATTACATTTCCTCTTTATTTCAATTTAGGTTTTGAATTTGTATTTACACATTTACTAAACAATTGACTACATAACCACTATTCAGTGTAGAACATTACATAAATCTATCAGACCTTTTTACATTAAAATAATAAAACTTCACAACACATGTTCTTCACCACATACTTGTTTGTAGCCATAAATATAAGTTTTTGACCCTTAGATATAATTAGTCAGTTTATTCAGTCAAAGGATTACAAACTTGTGATTTAGCAGAAACCAGGGCTACATCAGCTCAAAGCTCCATCCCACCTGGCCTTAAACACTTCCAGGGATGAGGAGTTCACAGCATTTCTGGTCAAGCTCTTCCAGCATCCCACCATTCCCACAGTAAAGAATTTTTACCTAATATCTAATCTAATCTCTTTCAGTTTGAAACCATTTTCCTTTGTTCTATCATCACATCTGTTTGTAAGAAGTCTCTCTCCATCTTCCTTATAGGTTCCCTTCAAAGGCTGCAAATGGATCAGCCCAAAGCCTTCTCTTTTCCAGGCTGAATGATCCCAATTCTCTCAGTCTTCCCTCACAGAAGTGCTCCATCCCTGCAATCGTCTTGGTGGCACTCGTCTGGACTTTCTCCACGCCTATCTCATTCCCATGATGCGGACTCCAGAACTGGATGTAGTACTCCAAATGCAGCCTCCTCAAAGTGGAGGGCAGGAGCAGCAACATCTCCTTTGACCTGCTGGTTGTGAGGGATGGGACTGTTAAATGGCTCTAATAATCAGGGTGCTTTGCTGACAATGCGCAAAGTAATTGCCCAGATGTAGAGGGAATGCACAACAATCACAGGAGGCTGCAAGCTGGTGTTAAACAAGAGAAGGCAAGAGGTGATTAGCGGCAGAACCTGGGATAATGCTTCTTATCATGCCAATGTCCTCCCTTACGTAATGGCTCAGCTGTGAAAACTCCCCTCCAGGAAAGTACTGGGACAATCACAGTAGCCTAAAGGTATTCATCCCTGCTGACAGACCCTAACTGGCATTCAACTATGCACTTGATAGGCAGCTGTAATATCTTAGAAGGTGCCATAAACCAGTGAAGACTCCTGAAGTGTCACATGATCCAAAGCATTACATGATACACTCTAAAACTCCCCACCCCATGGGAGGTGCCTGCACGTTCCCATGTGAACCTGAGCCTAAAGTTCCATGGGCTTCTCTTAGTCCTGACGGATGAAGACTGCAGCCATCATTTCGACAAATAGACATCAAAATTTTTCTTTCTTTCTTTCTTTCTTTCTCTTTCTTTCTTTCTTTCTTTCTTTCTTTCTTTCTTTCTTTCTTTCTTTCTTTCTTTCTTTCTTTCTTTCTTTCTTTCT
>VXBA01001178.1:47382-70250 GCA_013399895.1 Serilophus lunatus
TCCTTTCCTTTCCTTTCCTTTCCTTTCCTTTCCTTTCCTTTCCTTTCCTTTCCTTTCCTTTCCTTTCCTTTCCTTTCCTTTCCCTCTCTCTTTTTCTCTTTCTCTCTTACTTTGGATCCTTACTTTGGATGTTGTTTTAAAATTTATCAAGTACCTTATTCTGACTTAATCTTCTAAAGTCTGCAAGTAAACTTTTGTTATTGTACCTCTGAGAATTTTGTTGTATCTCTTGTGCATCACCTGGAGTCATCAAGCAACATTCCTCTAAACCTGCCAGGTGGACCAGGCCATAACATTGGCCAAGCTTCTTTTGATGTGGCCTGGAATACAACTGGTTTTGTTGGCTGCAAGTGCACATTGATGGCTTATGTCCAGCCTCTCCTGCACCAGCACCCCCAAGTCCTTCTCAGCAAGGCTGTTCATCCCCAGACTCTATTGACACTGGGGGTTGCCTAGTACAAGTCCTTGTACTTGATGCAAGTCCTTGTATTTGGTCTTGTTAATCCACGAGATTCACACTGGTCCATTTCTTAAGATTGTCTAGGTTCCTCTGGGTAGCATCCTGTCCTTCAGATATGTCAACTGCATCTGCCAGCTGCATACCTTCCAGAAGGATCTTTTGGCATGTTGATAGTTCCTAACATCTGCTTTTTTACCTTTTTTAAGATGGGTTCAATGTTGCCTTTTTTTCCAGCCACCTAGGACTTGACCTGACTGCCATGACTTTTTGAACATCTGTAGAGTGGCTTGGCAACTACACTAGTGAATTCTTTAAGGACTCTGGGATGCACCTCATTGATCCCCATAGACTTATGTACATTCAGATTCCTTAAGTGATCATGAACCAGATCTCCACTTACAGTAGGAAGGATTTTGCTTCCCCAGTCCCCATTCTGTTGTCCATCCACTTGAGAGGTGTGGGAAGAGAAATTGCCATTGAGGCAAAAGAGTTGTTGAGCACCTCAGCCTTCTCCTCATACATTGTTACCAGTTTTCCAGCATTATCATGACAGTACATCTTCTCTGGCCTTCCTTTTCTGGTTGACATACCTGTAGAAGCCCTTATTATTCTTTTCATCCCTTGCCGAGTTCAGTTCCAGCTTCACCTTGGCCTTCCTCACTCCATCCCTACACTACCCAATTTCATCTCTGTGCTCTGTCCTTGTTTCCACTGCCTATGCAATTGCTTCTTTCCCTTTATAGGGAAAGACATCATTACTTCGTATTACTTGGATATTTGGTAATTACAATTCTGAGACTGATTTACCAGCTGTTTTTGGCTCCAAATATACATTGCTTGTCACTTTTCGCTTAAAATTCTCAGTTCAATGTCTTTATTTCCCAACTCTCCCCAGTACCCAGTATATTTCATCAGCAGAAATCTTAGTCCATATGGAGGTTCTTGGACCTTTATTATAACTGAGGATCTAGAAATTGCCAGAAGAATTCGGTTTCAAACCATTCTCCAGACTGATCTGCTATTACCCACAAAGATCATGTTTGGTAACCGGACGGATTTTGCACATGCAGATAACATTTTGGTGATTAGCACAGAAGTTCGATCTATAGGAACTGTGTGTTACTAGTGCTGAAGCAAGAATTAAGGCTACTCATTTTACTGAGATTATGTTAATGGAGACATAAATAGATAAATCCTTTTTGTTCTTCTCAGCTGAATCATGTTGAAAGAAGCAGCAGCAATGGCATGAATATTGTGTCCACTTTCTGCAGAAACAGCTTTGGGGAAAAAGCAGCAAACTGCAAGTAAGTTCTTACACAAGAATTGAAATCACAGACTGTCTATGCAGGCATGGTCTACTGATCAGCTAGATCACTAGCTAACCCAGAGAATGCTGTGGTTTCTGCCTGAGCTTTAGCAGGAACCAGCCTGCAAAAGTAGTTGTTGCATTTTCATATCTCTCCACAGCACTGTCAGGATGAGCCATGCTTGCGGTTTCATTGCTATAGAAAGAGTTATGGAGCCATAATATTCTGCATCATGGAAAACTACTCTGGTTGATATATATGTTGTCATTGCTGGGTAAGTATTTTGGGATGCCACAGAAATAAAACAGATCTTATGTTATATTTTTTCATTTTCTTTCTGTAGAAATATAAATTATATTAATCTTTAACATAGATTTCTGATTACTTTGGAGAGTTATACAAAGCTTCTTATGCTTGAAGGAAAGGACATGAACTAGAAGTAACTAGATAAGTAGATATAGTATACCAGAACTTTTGAACACTCCATTTTATTGTGAAGCCCAACGTAAACAATGTCTGCTAAGAGTGATCCATCCAGCAGTGGCATCATTGTATCAGTTAATGCCAGCACTCTACATGACATTCTGTTTCTGAGGAATTATTTCTGAGATTTCAATATTAACATTTTGCAGCTACAGAAGTCAAGAGAACACATTAGATATTATATGAACTAGATTTCACTGCTTGCTTACATCTGATTGGGAAGCCAGTAATCTTCAATCTTATCCAGATGGTCTTCTCAATTTCTAAATTGCTGTTCTGTGACACATTATGATGCTTAGACATGTATTTTACACCTTTCACACTATAAAAAGTAATAAAAATGAAATGTAGAAGAATATTGAAGATAAATTATTCTTTAGTCAAATTATTCTTAAACTGGCGAATAAGACCATTCATCTCTTTCAAGAAGATTGTTTTCCATTACAGATTCCATTGTAATTGTTGGAGGAGATCTGGGTTGCTGTGTTTTAAGATTTTTATCACTGTATGTTGATTATCATTTCAGATAGTTGCCTCTTCAACATATTCTTGTGCATATGTGTCCATATTCAAGAAAAATTACATGGATTTTTTTCCCTAGAATATACGTACGGCCAATTTCCTCCTGCTGGTATAAATCAGTGTTATCCCTAAAAAACTGACAGCTGCTGGAAGTCAGAAAAAAAAAGCAAAAAGCTGACTCAAGTTTTTTAGCTCTGATATTTTCAGATGCAGGATAACTTGCTTCTAGAAAGCATTTAGCTTTTCCCAGTCTCCCTCCAGTTTTTCTTCTATATGTACAATCCTTGATCAAAAAGATTTACTATTGTGATATGATAGGAAAGTGTCATATCTAAGTACAGTATCACCATAGAAAGTTCAGGGATATCAATAGGTTAACTGCCTGGGTAATTTTTATAGGAGAAGAATATTTGTAGCTAATAAACCTCAGTTAACAGATTTTGCTGCAAAACCATGTCAAATTTTCCTTGTAAGATTTATAACTACTAATGATTTAAATCATGCTTGTCAAACATAAAAGGGATTTTCTCCTGCTATCTGTGTTAGCTTAATATTTTATATTTTAGGAGGTGTAGACTAAGAGGTGTAGACAGGAGGCAAATGACACATTATTAAGGACTATTTTTAGATGAAGGATTTCAATCACATATATGGAGGTTTTTTGAGTTTGCCAAGAACAACATAAAGCAGTTTGAATACAGAGATTTTTCTCCTCTTGATTTTTTCTACATTTTCTCTTCTTGAGTTTTTCTACAAAGTAGATTGTGATGCATTCTAAATATCACATTTTCTCAAGGAAATTGCACTGAAATCAGGGCATCTGTTTTGAAACAGACATGCTATAGTTAAAACTGCTGGTAAAACTCGGACACACATCTGCCCCTTTAGTGGAAGCTTTAGTTTAAAGAATTTCTTCTAATACCCTTGCTGAGCTTTGTTAGTCAAGCAACTTTTCTACAGATTGATGAGAATTCTCAGTAATAATTCTCACTCTGTCCTTAGAAACATTAGTATTTAGCATGAACAACAGTTTCATTTCCAGTGAATTCTTTATTCAAAAGAAGTAGGGGTTTCTGCGGAAGTGTTATTCTGCTATTTGCCAAAATTTGATTCACATTATGTGTTCCAAGCAACTGAGATGTTAGTCAGAGCACATGAAATTAATGTGAACTGAAAGGAAAGATATTAGTGACTTAAAGCACCTGAATCATCTCTTTAATCACTCCTCTCTCCTTTTACTTTCTCCTTCTAACTGAAAAGTATCAGAAGTCTGTTAAGCACAGGAAAGTAGATAAATTTAATTCCCCTTCTGATGGCTGAAGACTTGTTCTGATGACAGAAATTTAATCACAGAATATTCTGAGGTGGAAGGGGCCCACAAGAATCACCAAGTCCAACTCTTAGGTGAACGGCCCATTTGGGGATCAAACCCACAATCTTGGTGTTATTAGCATCATGCTCTAACCAGCTGAACTAATCTCAGAGGTACACTGCTTCTAGGAAGTACCAGAGGGTGCCACACTGATTTTGGGAAAGTTAATACAACACATCTCTGCCTTGTTGCTGCTCAGTACTTTGCCTTCCTTCTCTTCAAAGTGGAATTTTCCTTCTCCATTAAATTTCATGGCATCTATTGTACAGGTAAAGAGGTGAGTATGTAGCTGGGATTCCCTGCCTGATACTTGAAGCTTGGTTAATGGTCCTGCTATGCCACAGGGCACAAAGAAACCAACCATAAGTAATGGTGAGTGAAAAGAAAGCCCTTAGCAACACAATTAGACTTAAATCTGCACTCTAAAGTAGTCCAGATTTGGCATATGAACAGCAGTTTTGGGACTGTTTTCCAAGTAGACAAAGTAGGTTATGTTGGGAAGAGGAGAAGATCTGTACAAGAAGGGGGGTTGGTACTGAGTATTTATCTCATGTCAACCCTAAAGGCCTCTAAAGGAAGACTAGAGCTTCATTCTACCTCTAGTCTAATTCTGTAGACCAAATATGCATTAGTAGTTAGGGCATGATAGGCATGGTGCTGTTGACCATTTCCTTATTTAGTTTAATATATATATCCTCTAAAACTTTTGCCCAGTGTAAGTCAAAGAACAAACAATGTGCACAAGGGATTTACTTCAGATTTGTGCTCCTGAACTAGATTGCTAATGCAGATGCATCTGGACCATCAGTGTTGGTGGCATATCCTGACTGCCTGGGGAAGGGCCATGCATGCAGAAGAGAAGTAATCTCTCTCCTCCCTTTGGGCATTTAATTTGGTGAAAATTGAGATCTCATGTTTTCTGGGTTGAGCAAACTGCGGGTCTGAATGGACAGTTTTGGCTCTGGGAAAAAAAAATAAAGACCATTGCCTCCTCTTTCGATCTCCATTGAGAGATGGTAGCAAGCCAAAGAAACAGTTCATGGGCTGTGCCAGTCCCCAGGCCACATTACTATGGAAGGCATGGGAAAAGCAGGAGTTGTGACTTATTACCAGTCTCTTCCTAGTGCTTTGTACAAAGAGTCTGTATTGAGTTTGCATGGCCAGGGTTTGAGGGGGGAAGGGTGGTAGGGAGAGGTGTCAGATACAGTGACGGCTTCTGTGAGAAGCTGCTGGAAGTAGCAGCAGGGGAGCTGGAACTAGATGAATTTTTTTTTTTTTTGTCCATTCCCATCCAGGCCATTCTATGATTCTAAGATGGTTCTATGTCCAACAGAGCCAATGCCAGCCAGCTCCAAGACGAATTCACCACTGGCCAAGGCCAAGCCAATCAGTGATGGCAGGGACACCTCTAAAATAACATATTTAAGACAAAATAAGTTATTGTGCATAAGTAATTGTGGCCAAAGGAAAGAGGAGAGAGAATATTTGAGAACAACAGCTCTGCAGACACCAAGGTGAGTCAAGAGGTGTCCCAGGCAACAGAGCAGAGATCCTCCTGAAGCCCATGATGAAGATCACAGTGGAACAGCTTTCCCCCCAGCAGCCCATGGAGGTTGAGCCCATGCTCGACCCTGCGTGTTCACAAGGGAGCAGAGACCCACTCGCAGCCTGTGGAGCATCTCCATGCTGGAAAAGGTGGATGCCTGAAAGAGTCTGTGCCCCCACAGGAAGCCCATGCTGGAGCAGGCTCCTGGCAGCAAGCTGCAGATACATGAATGAAGGAGCCCAAGCTAGGGCAGGTCTACTGGTAGGACTTACGGTCCTGTTGGGGACCCATGCTGGAGCAGGCTGTTCTTGAAGGACTGCACCCCATACAAAGGGATCCAGGCTGGAGCAGTTCATGAAAAACTGTAGCCCATGGGAAGGACTCACATTGGAGAAGTTTGTGAAGGGCTATCTCCTGTCGGAATGTTCCCATGCTGGAGCAGGGGAAGGGCTCCTCTCAATGAAGAGAAAGTCATGGCAGAAACAACATGCGATGAACTGACCATAACCCCTGTCTCCCCACACTGCTGAAGGGGAGGAGGTAGGGAATCAGCAATAAAGTTAAGCCTGGGAAGAAGGGAGATGTGTGGGAATGTGGAGGTAGGGAAATGTGATTTTAAGATATGTTTTACTTCTCTTTATCCTATTCTGATCTTGATTAATAGTAAATTCAACTAATTTCCCTAAGTCAAGTCTATTTTGCCCATGCTGGTAACTGGTGAGTAATCTCTCCCCATTCTTTTCTTGAGCCATAAGCCTTCCTTTTTTTCTCTCCCTGTGCAGTTGTAGAGAGGCATGAAAGAGTGTCTTTGGTGGGTGTTGCTACCTGGTGCAGGTATCTTGGTTTGTAAGCTGCATTTTGAGATGTAGATTGAGCTCTGAGTGGGAGTCCAGAGAGACAAGAGTCTGTGAACTGCCAACAGGGGGCATGAAGACCAGTGGTGCCAGCCAGGTGGATGGACACTGGGAGAGACCACGGGAGTGGAGAACTCAGGAGGAACAAAAAGAGATACTTGTACTCAGGTAGATTGTGAGGGAGTAAAAGCCCAGGTGTTCCTTTGTTGGAGGTCCTCCTTGGATAGCTTGGGCTGTTTCTGTGTTGTGAATAAATGGCTGTATGAAACTACACATTTGAGACTCAGCTATAGGAAACCCGGTGTCAAACTAGTAAGGAAACCTGGCCTGACCGAGTGGGCCGTGTAGAGAGTCAAGCAAGGCACACCTTGGCTTGCTAGAGCCACTCACAGTGAAAGGGCTTTGGACCCAGCAGTTAAAGTCTCTGGCCTTGAGAGTTGGACTGCCAGTGAGTCTTATGAATGGTCACACTGGAAAGTTTCCTTAACAGTGGGTACCTAGTGTCCAGCCAGAGTCAACCCACATAGTCTTTCAGCTCTTTTTTCACACTCAAAGATCATATGTGAAAGAAATCTGCCACATCTTTCATTCACAATGTGGGAAAAAAAAAATAAAGGAAAAGATGATTACATCTAGGACCAAAAACAATCCCACTGGTATGCACACTGTTTTCTCAGGAGATACAATCAAAAACTTTGACCTGGAACTTTGCACGAGACTAATAAATTGTAATCTGCTATGCGTGTGCATGTGTGTGTGTATGTACACTGATTGTTTTCATTAATCTCCCAATACTTTCCTTTGCACTGCAGTTGTTCCACATCCTCACATACATTTCTACAGAAGAAGTTCTGGTGATACGTAACTAGTGTATCATGCCTTGTTCCTTTCCCACTATCTGCTTTCATTGGACATTATCAAGGAGGACAATCTCAGGCTAGAATGCTTGTTACTCATTGTACGTGTTCTTCAGGAATTTCCAAGAAGCCATTGTTAATCCATAATATAAACTATTTTTTTTTCTTTTTAATGTAATGGTGACAAAGATAACAATGACTAAAAATTTCTTTTGGAAAAATAGACAGTACTATGCTGCTTTCTCATCATATGGACCTTCTAAGGAAATATAAAACCTTTGTTATTATTTCTTTTTATAGCCTACAGTTCTTTTTTTCCCCCCAAACTGCAGCTTCACAAAAATTCTGCCTGGAAAGAAAAAGAAAAAGTGGATTCTCTCTCCAGCAGTGCTGCCATACCTTCACCTCTAGCATGTCTCTGCTCCTGCTAGAGTTGGTGGCAGCTCAGTACTGCTAGGGAATCTCCCAGCACCGCTTGTGACATGGAGCCACACCAGCCTCTGTCTAACTGCAACTGAAAATGGCATGTAATGTTTAGATGTACATCCTGCCCTCTGTGTTGCAGTCAAGACCAAATAAAACCAGCTATCCCTCGTATATATTTTCCTGTTACCTGACACTTAAATATTAAAGAGAAATAACGTTTGACCTTACTTTTTTTGGGTTTTGCTAATAAAGAGCGAAATCAGTAACTAGAAACCCCAGAACACATCTGCCGGACAGGAGCTCACAGAAAGTGCAGCAGGAGAAGAGGTCCCTCAGGATGTGGGTGGCCTCCTTTCAGCTGCTTTGCTGCAAAAGGATTTCAAGTTATCTGTCAAGCCACAAGCTATGTTGAGTGCTGTTGCACTCACTATACTTTGCATGAAATAAATCTGTTTTTATTAAGCTGCAAAGAAGTGTAATTCTTTAGTCACACAGCAGATAATAGTTTTATTATTTCTCATTGTTTAGCAGCAGGAAGTACTCTTATAGTGAACTACTGCTTAGTAAGAAGGTGAATGTGGGCCTATATTGCAGACCAAGATTGAATTGCAGCCTTGTATCCGTCCTCTGCATCTTCTCTTGCACATGACTGCCTAGGGTCAGCACACTGCCTCCCATGGGTCTGTGAATACAAGCTCTGCTCTGGTGCTTCCGGATCTTGACTTGAGAGGACAAAACGTTCAACCAAATATTAGTGGACTGCTGAGCTGAGATTCATGTCACCCTGATTTTAAGTGTCTGGAATAAGACCCTGGTGACTAACAGCAACTATAGCAAATGGAGTGCAGCCAGCACTGTGAGTGGGTACTCTCATCAGGTGCAGGTGCCTACTTAGGCTGATTTAAATAGCTCTCAGCTCTTCTGACTACACTAGAGCTCTAGTGACTCTAGTGAGAGCTTAGTCAAGGAGTTTTATGTGTAGGTACTCACATTACTAATACCTGCAATAAAGAAAGTTTAATCCTCCCCTAAATTTGCTTTTTCAATCCAAACTCAGAGATGTCAGTGATCTTTTCAAGATCATCTATTTTGTGTGTTTTAGGAAAGAGTTTGGATTTCGAGTTATAGTAGGAAAGCGAGTACGTATTTCCTAAGAGATTTTCTGAAATATATGCCAAGACAGTTTTCTTAATTGTTGGGGTTTTTTGCCATTGTGTAGGTGTGTACACATCTGTGTATATACAGGAATGCACACATACACATATATATTGCATACTTGTGGTAAATAAACTTGTCCTAAGCCCCTCGCTTCATACTTTGACTGTATTATCTTAAACTGGAAAATAATGCTCATTTGTTTACTGCATATGCATACTGAAAAGCTATTAGTATTTACAAAATACATTGAAGTGTTAAGCACCATTACCTTATTGATGATTTGAAATTGTAACTAGGCTCACATTGCATTATATTGTCTTTTGCATAAGGATGGATACTGTTCAATTGAGTGCAATAGGTCTAATCTTCAGTAAATACCCTGCTGCCAGAATCACCCTAAATCCAAACACAGGGTATAAGATGAAGTGAGTTGCCACAACTATTATGCCTGCATCTGAGATGGTATATAGCATCTGTGAGGTTTTAGAATTGACTCTGTTTTTAAGTAGCTTACCTTGGGAACTCACTTAGTATCAAGATTTCCAGTGCAGCCCTAATTTAGAAGTGAAGGCTGTCTAATTTCCAATACTTGGACCTGACGTTAAATGATCTGTGTCTCTTTATCAATTTAGTGGGAATAAGTTGCCTTAATACCTTCAAGATTCTCAGATGATACACTAGGTACCAGAAGTCTGAAAATAACATTGATATAAACTGAAATTTTGTTTGAATTACTCCCAGTAAGTCCTGAAAAAAGTATCTAAGATGTATATATTAACAATAACCTTTTACAGTTAAGATACACAGAATGCAACAAGCCTCAAGAAGAGGTAAAAAAGATCAGTTCTTCACAGGTGAAAAATTGAGTCTTAAATTTCTTCACTCATGAAGAAATTCACTCCACTTTGACACTTTCCCTCTGAGAGGTACTGTACAGTTTTGAGTGCTATGCTTCAGATTCTCCATTTAGCTGACATAAGAATGCAGGTGAACAAAGGTAAATATACTAAAAACTGGACCTGCCTTTTTTTTTTTTTCTGAATGTTGCATGACATGCAGCCTCTTTACTCTGAATACTTCATGACATGAAGTAACAGAAATCCTTCACCAAACTACTAAGTGTACAAAATAATCAGAGCAAATTTCTTCTAGCAATTTTGTTTTGTAAAGCTGATGATGGGAAAGCTTAGTGTGAATGTGCATTACTCAGCCTGGGCTCAAATCCTAGCACCTCTAATAAATCTTTCTTATAAGGACTACCTTCGGGCTCTCATAGTTGGTGCTAAGATATCACATTTAAAGTTATAAAAACAAGTGAAATTAGTTTTTTTAATATACCTGTACAGATGAAACTTGATAGTCCTCCATAGATGACATCATCATTGTCTGGTAATATAAAGGGACACCTCGTTTGAACCTCCAAACAGTATTGCTTGCAAGGAATTCTGTTGCTGCAGTGAAACTGTGTGACTTCAAAATACTGGGAACAGAGCCAGGCTTTGTAGACAGTCTGGAAAAAAAAGAGAAGAACCAGAAATATAGATGGATGACAATAGCACCGTCATTATTAGAAGAACATACTGTACTGCACACCTACATTAATGCTGCTTCTGAAAGAAAATTTTAAAAGAATATCACTTGGGTAAAATATAGTCTTAAGCTTTGACTGTCCTCCCATTTCACAAATGAAAATTCCAGCCAAGTCATTTAAAATCAGTCAGGACTTACAGTTAGTCAGGACTAAGCTCGTGCTATTATTATTATCTTAATTTGTAAACAGATATATCTCTTAGATGTGACTTTTTATTAGATACATGCATGCATGGAACATAGTCCTGTCCCTGTGCCTCACTGTATACAGACTGAGATCATATCCTCATTTGAAGTTGGTCAAAGACAAACTTATGAAAGTCCATGCAAGAAAGAGTTGAAAACTGCTCAGGCCATCTCTGTTCTTTATATCATCTAGAGCTAAGCTACCAGGTTGCAATAGATGGTGCTGCTTCCCTTCAAATAAAAGCTTTCCAGTCTACAGCATTAGTTTCCTGCACATTAGGGTTCCTGAACGCTAGCAGCTGTGAACCAGAGGATAAATCTGCCACAGTGAGAACCAATGTCTACATTTGGGAGCTAAAAGGAACACTTTAAAGCTGTTTCCATCTGATGCTGCATAGCCATGGCTGCAGGATGTGTGATTATAGCAATTATTATCATAATTCATACAGAACAGCAAAATAAACATAGCTGATTTTAACTTTTACTGTCTTTGTCTTTTGAGCAATGGTGCTTGACATTAGAATTAAGCTAGCCTTTTGGGCACAGAAAAGTTTTGTGCAGAAATAGGTTGGACACCAGGCTACAAAGGTGATAAAAAAACCCGGTGTAACTGAGTACAGAGAGGTTTACTTGATTCCTGTTTTATTTACCACTGTTTTATAGTTCATTATTTACTGTCTAGATACTTGCTATCTAGGTTGCTACATAACAAAAGTTTCCCTTGTTGTATTCACTCAGAATATCTGAAAATCTGAGTATCTACATTTCCTTCATCACAGGTTGAAAAGCAATACAGTCAGCTGATCATTTCCCTCCTTTCTAGGCCTGTTTTTAATAAAAAAGAAACTTAAATTTTTAAGCAGTGAAAATTAAAAAACTCTGACACCTGAAATGAGCAATCTAGATGAGAGTTCTCAGTGTGTTTCATCTCATTGGTTATAATTTTATGAGTGTCAATAGAAGTTTAAATTATATAAATATTTGCAATATAGTAGTTTAGTACTCCCAGAATCACAAAACTTTTATTCAAGCTTGTTTGCAACACTGGCACCAGGTATGAGTAAGGTTGCTAGGTGATAAAGTGAGGCCTTTATCAGTAATTTAGGTTTGTGATTATCTCTTTATAGCAGCTTTCTGCATTATGTAGAACATGATATTTTTCATTACAAATTCAATTTTAATTGCTTACAAAGTTTTCTTATCCACAGTTAATGATTAGTGAGAAGGAAGACTAGGAGGTGTGTGTACTTTTTGTTCTTAAATAAACTTCTTAACAGAAAGTGAATTTCCTGGTGTTGACTATCACCCACCACATTTTTGATGCTTCACTTGCTATATTGACACTTGCAACAATAAATGAAATAAAGCAATTGTTTTCTTATTTGTAATTAGTCAGTGAGGATAGTCTATTGGCTGGAAAAAAGAACACTGGGTCTGATAACAGATAAATATTCACAGATGTTCTTTCCCCATCACTAACAGTGTAGAGAACCCACGCGTTCTCTTTGTGTAATAGATCTAATAGAAGGAAGTTGGCTTATGAATCATATTTGAAAATGTACATCAGTTTTTAGGGAGTGTATTAAACAGTGCATCATACATGTTAACAAGAAAATGAGCAAACCCATTTGTCTAGTTAAACAAGACAGGAAATAAATCTTTATTCAAGAACAGAAGTAAATAATGCAGTCACGGGTTTCTGCAAAGATTTGTATGTTTTTTGGGGCATTTATTTGTTTGGGGTTTCTTTGTTGTTTGGTTGGTTGTTTTTTTTTTTTCCCTGCTGCTGATTTCAAACTTGTCTGTAGTCTATATTGATATTTTTAATATTCCCATTTTCTCTATTTTGGCCAGCAAGGCTACATGCAGCACTAGAGAATTCTCAATCATGGTACCTAGCTGTTACTCCACTCCCTGCACAGCTTTGGCCTGTACTAATTCCTACATTTCCAGCACAGTGCTCAGCCATTGCCTAGGAAAAGGTATATGCCAGAACCACACCCGGTAAGCAGTTTTGTTGGACTTTTTTGGAGAAAAGGAAAATAAATGCAGGTGTTTGCAGATGAGCTGTGTTGGGCTAGCTGGTAGACCAGTGAGCAGACCTTCTCTACTCATACTAGTACAGACATGATTTAAATTACTACTTTCCCAACAAACACCCCAAATAATCTTTCCTATCCTTCCTGGTCTTTCTAGGCACCAATGGTTTTACACAGACATCTTACTTTCATGCTTAAATATGTGCTACTTAAGAGGGAGTCCAGAAGTGGAAGCCCAAAGCCTTTTCTCTGTTTCAGTGGTGATGAATGGTGAATTTTTAGCTTAAGTACTAAAAGTTCATGGTTAAGAATATATATTGAAATCTATTGAAATTTTTCCTAGTAATAAAACAGATATTATGGCCTTTGGTCAGCCAATATTCTTTCTTATGCCCATGAAAGTGTAGGTTTTGGTTGAGCAGGAATTTTGCTCTATCTCCTAGCAAATCCAAAATACTGATTTCCAGAGTCTTAAAACATGTATTATATGACAAGGACTGAAACTATCAATGAAAATACATAGTGGTCTTTGCTTTACAAACATTGCTTTGATATGAGGGTCTTTTTTCTTCTTGAAGAACATCAATTGCTAAACCTAATGATTTATAATCACAATAAATGTTCCTCTTAAAAATATTTCATAAAGGACACTTCAAAGTATTAGTTAAATATCATTAGTATTTTCCTATGTAATATTCAGTGTGTCAATGGAAAAGATGGAAGGTGGATGTGAGGAGACCAACAGCTAGTAGCAGGAAAATTTCTCTAGCTTTTCCTTTTAATAAAGTCTTCTAGAGCAAAAGTCTTACTCTTTCTAAACATGCACTTTCCCAAAATTCAAGTCAATAAAACAAATATCTTGGATTACATTTCAAGGAAAGGAAAGAGGGACTGTGGTAGCAGTAGACAGCATTCTCACTGCAATATTACCCTCATGTAAAGGAAACAAAGCTAAAGCTAACTCCTAACATAAATTGAACTAAACTGAGTTATAAGATAGGAAAGATATATACAATGCAGAGAAAATATACGAATAAACAACTATCATCAGTTTTTGAAGAAACAAGAGGAAATCTGGTGATTTTAAAAAAATGAACTTTATAACTTTAGAAGACATTTTTATTAACAGATACTTTATTTATCTAAGTCAAGCTACCAAACCAAACCAACACATAAAGCACATTTGTGATTTCTTAGAATTCCAATTTCTGCTACATATGATGAACTTTTTAATATTTTGCATACATATGATATAGGAAAAAAAATAGAATGGTCTTCTGTCATCAGTTGGCTTGGGAGGCAATTGAAACCTTTGAAAAATTACAGTTGTTAATAGAAATCTGGCAGACTGATCTCAAAGAACAGAAAAAACTCATGTTTTTCTGTTGGTTTTGTTTCACTCCATTTTAACAAGGGAAAGGACTAGGATAAACTGGATTATGGATATATCATGGCAATCATATACATAGAATAAATATCTGAATTCATCTAAGTATCTAATCTTTTTACCATCAACAGAACTTTAGATACATTTGAAAAAGATACAGTCCTATCAGACTAGACACTATGATGTCAAGATAATATCACATAAGAATAAAATCATCTTTCATGTACAGAAACATAGCTACAAAATCTGAGAATGATTTGGTGATAGTTTGGGTCACCTGAATAAATTAAATCTCCCTTACCTTTTTCCTGTAGGAAAAAAAAGTTAAAATTATACTTTTGAAAAAGTGCACCAGTCAATGATGACTTTATATGCATGAGTGGCTCTCTAGACCAATCATAATCAAAATCTTGTTAGTAGTTGCATTTATTAATAATATAATGATAAAACCATATTATTAATTGGGCTGATTAAATAATTATTTCTATTGTCCTGGCATTGATTTTATTTTGACTGTGCAAGTTTCAAACCTATGTCTAGAAGCATAAAAAAATTTTATGATTTCAGTGACCAATCACCTAACAAAAACAACCAGCTTCAACAACTCAAAGGAAAGCTTCACAAACAAACCAGACACTAAACTGTATTTGCTTGTCAAACCATTATAGATAACAAATGGATTGAGAATTAAAAAGAAGAAAGTGGGGGATGTGTGGATAGTTTTGAGAACCTGAAAGGGCACATTGAGTGCTTTTTCTTTCAGGACATTATGAAGAACATTTATTTTTGTCTCTTTGTGGGGACTAGCAGTCCAGGTATTACCTCTTTTTAGGATATTCTGTGTCTCATATTACACATTCGGTTAGACAGTGTCTGAGTTATTCCTTCTGGTCTTGAAAGGCAGCCAGCCAGAGTTATTAGTTGATATGGTAATTTTTAATTGCCTAGAGAGGGGCCAAGAGCTGCTGCCTTACTGTGTACAGTATGGCCAGTTAGAACAGTGCACTGGCTGACCACATCCCTGATCATTACACTAGTTAGACTTCTAATTGGCTGTGCAACAGCATGAAATTAATTTTAACTAGATGCTATTTAAGGTTCCTTCCAACCCAGGCCATTTTGTGATTCTATTTACTAAGAGTGTTGTATTTACAATGCTTATAAACCTACAGTCTTCCTCCCCTTCTCATTCTCACTCAGTGACACATGGACAATACAGGTCATTCTGGGTAACCTAATTTCTGTCAAAACAGATTAAGTACATAGCCTTAATCATCTGAGTCACACTGCATGAGAGGTGGAGTATAATGGAAAAGGACAATCAGTTTCATTCTCTATGGCTACCAATACTTCATATTTTTCAAGAGATTAATTAGGCTTGCTTCTACCCCTTCCTGCTTCTGCCCCTTCCTCTGTTCCTGACTGCCATTGTCATCACAGTTCTTAATGAACAACGTGCAATTTCCAGGAAATACTTTAACCATTTTCCATGAAAATTACTTTTATCCCTCACTGAAGAAAAATTTGATGTTACTGGCTGAGGTCTCAAAATAATTATACAAAAGGGAACATAGAAATCATCAAATAGCTCTTACAGTGTAGATGTGGAGAACAGTGGGAGAGAAAGAAAGTAGGAGGAAAGAAGTCACAACAGAAATTCTCTCTCTCAAAATGGTAAGTTTTATGAATCAAAATAAATTTTAGCTGCTTTGCACGACACTGCAACTATATTCATGGTTGAAAATAAATTCTTCAAACGTAGAATAACTTAATAATTTCATCTACCAGTTGGAAAGGAAGAGACTCCTCATGAACTTGAGAGGCTTTCTGATTACTGACAATTTCAACAACAACAGTACCTTATTGGAATAAAGGAATTAAGAGTATTGCCTTGGCACAATGTGATGTGATTCCAGCTCAGCTTCTCTCAAAGTTTGTGAGTATTCAGAGAAAAATTTTTAAGTTGTCATGTAAACTGAGGAGTACCTCAGTCTGTGACTAGCTAATTAATTGATTTTTCCAAGAATATTCATGGAATAATCTATCATGTAAGTTGAGACCTTTAAGCAGCACTCAATGGAGAAACAGCATTCATTTAAAAATGAGTAGTGATGTGGCCTTCAAGTTCTGCTGTGTTCTACCCTAGCTGTCCTCAGCTCATGCTTTCTCATTGACAAGAGCAGTCAATAAGCTGTGTACAAAGAGTGAAATCCATTCCCTGTGAGCCTCAGTTTTAGCATGTGATTTTCTGTAATTAAAAGTAATCCTAAGGAATCTAGTATACAAGATACTGGTTATTTGAAAAGAGTGATGTCTATTTCACATAGCTACTTTCTGCCTGATTCATAGAGTTATCAATGTATGACCTATTTAAAGGCATTATATGTGCATTTAAAGTTAGACTATATGTTTGAAATCCATAGTGGGTTTGTGCATATATTTATTCACCTTTTCTCTTTTTTTTTTGTTTGTTTTTTTTTATTATTTTTTTTAATTTATTTTGAGTCTGCATGAATTGTCTCTGTGTGGTATTCTGTGATGTTACCACAACCATTAATGTTGTGTCTTGTAGAGTTTCCACTTCAAACTTTCTATTAAATATTTTTAAAGCATCTACTTAACCCTCACTTCCTTTACTTCATGTTAGGAATTTTTTCTAACTATTCTACAACCTTAAAGAGTAGAAATTGAAAACAGCAGTAATTCTTCAGCAGCTGAGATGTTGTCAATAACAGAATTAGAGAAAAGATACTGGTAAAGCTGAAAAACCATCTAAGCCCTTGCTTACAGAAATAAAGATATTCGCTCATTCACTCAGAACAGTGCTTGAATATTGACCAGGCAAAAGATGAATATATCAAACACTATATATAGGAAATAAAGGAATGAGTTCTGAATGTAATTATGAGTGTTATGCAGCAACAAGGAACCTCAGAAGAGCACCCCTATTTCTTCCTGCAATAAAAATTATGCTGTAAAAATAACTTTAAATCTTATGAATGTTATACAGCTGTGAAGCAATGCTATGTCACTGAAGTGCAATCTCTAAAAGGTTTCTTATATTCATATCACCAGGGTATTATGCATTGGTTTGAGTGACAGTGCCTTTTCTTTAAGAAACACTTGGGTCAATCTTAGTGTCTGCTTTGTGCATCAGATGTCGTGTTGTACAAGCAGATATGTCTGTTAGATAGCTTATGAGTGTATTTTGTATAGACTATACAACCAAAATATAGATGGCTAACTAGTACAATTCCTGATTAAGTCTCAGAAGGGTAGTGTTACAAACGTTAACTCCTGCAGGAACTTTGTCAGTTTTGAGCACTAAGGGCAGTCTGATTTCATGAAAACTGCATTTTGCATGTGTATTACAGAATAAAAATCAGCTTTTACAGAGAGCTTTCTGCCCATGAGAGTTGTGGGACTGCTGTTGGCTTTCCTCGTTTGCTGGCCTTTGTTCCAAGTCCTGTTCTGAGACTTTGGGCAGATTCACGATAGGGCTGGCAAAGCACACAGTGCAGCAACAGTGACCAGATTGAAGGGAACAATATCCTCCATAAGGTATCTTTGCCAATGAGTATCAGTGCTACCATCACTGAATAAATGTTCTCTATGCAGTAGAAAACACGTAGCAAGCGGTTTTCAAATATATTGGTTGCTGAAAAAAAGATATTTCATAGGAGCAATCTTTAAATAATGTTATGTTGAGTTTTCTTTTTTGTATATTAGAACTTTCATTTTGTTTCAGCACTATTAAAATGAAACAATTTCGACTGGGGAGTTATTTTTCCATTAGGTTCAAATATTTCTTTACCGAAAAAATATTGCCATTCTGTCTATACAGCCAAATATTACTCTTAAAACATTCATTTAAATACATATCACAGTATTGTATTTTATTACATTAATATTGACTAATAGCTGTTCTGCTTTATGGAGAAGTTCTTTTGTACATGCATTCACATCAATCCCCACATCCAGCATTTTTTGTCCAGAGAACTTGAATTTTGCTTTGGGTTTGGTTTTTTTTGTCCTTTTTTTTAATATGATCCAGAATGAACACAAATTATCAATCTGAGTTTCCTGTGTAACAGACATTTTCCAGTTATCCCATTCTATGTGCATTTTTAAAGTTTCTTGTGTTATAACGCTGTACCAGGAAATAAGAATGTCTGTTTCATATTATGGAAACTTATGCCAAAAATTTACAGTAATTTGGGAAAAAAACACATCTGTTTTGTGGTTATTTCAACTTTTGATTTTATTTCTAGTTTATTATAATGAATACTTTCTGTATCTGCATGGATAGAACATCATAAAATTAATATTTTAATATTTATCTAGAATATCTTGATGCCACTGAATGTAAACTATTGTATTAAGATGCAAAAACTTTTAGTGTATCCTAAATTTAATAGATAAACTTGCTTCTTGGCCTATTTTACCCATTTATAAATAGTTTTATTCAAAAGACTGTATTTTATTGGAAGACAGAGGAAAGGTAAACCAAAGTTGAAATTTATTTGCCAGAACATTGTTGATCTGAGCTTCAGTTCATATGCTGTGTAATATGATTTATTTTAACCAAATACAAATCAGTGGAATAAGAAGTTACTCTGGTCATATCTATAATGGAAAAGATGAGCAGAAAGATGCAAATATGCTTGCTCCTAATACAAATATATTTCTTTTGATAGAGAGACATTATTGCAGAGGAGATGGCATCAATGTCTTACTGTAACTTTAGTAAACTTTAGGAGAAAGTATATACAGATACAGAAGATAACTGCCAAAATAAATCAAGCTTCTGTAAGGCATAGATGTTTTGCAAGAACATGATCTGCTAGACCTGTCTTTCTGGTGATTAGCCATCCAATCAACTGGGGCCATCATGATGATTACTGTTGTTTCATAATATCCTAAAACCTGAATTCATCTTTGTATCAGAATTCAGTGTTAGCTGTTACTTACTATAGCAAAGAAATTTCCTTTTGAGTATCATAAACATCCCTTTGAATGAGCTTAAAGGAAATTGAGGATTAAATAACTTATTACAGAAATAAGTAGTCTGTTAAAAAAGTAAAAAGGAGGCACTAGCTTTTGATTTTGTGAGTGTAGTATTATTCCATCTAATCAGATACTATATTAAAATATTCAAATTCTAAAAGTGAAACAAATTAATAATCTTTAAAGTGTCTGATCAGTTTCCCTGGAAAATTAGAGAACCACAGAATTAACTAAGCTGGAAAAGATCTTTGAGATCATCAAGTCCAACCTATTACCTAATACCATCTCATCAACTAAACCGTGGCAGTAAGTGCCCGATCCAGTGTATTTTTAAACACTTCCAGGGTCTGTGACTCCATCACCTCCCTGGGCAGCCCATTCCTATGGGAAATCACTCTTTCTGTGAAAATTTTTTCCCTAACATCCAGCCTAAACCTCCTTTGAAGGACCTTCAGACTATGTCCTCTCCTTCTGTCATTGGTTGCCTGGGAGAAGGCACCGATCCCCAGCTGACTACAATCTACTTCCAGGCAGTCTTAGAGAGCGATGTGGTCTCCCCCGAGCCTCCTCTTCTCCAGACTAAACAAGCCCAGCTCTCTCAGCATAGGGCTTGTGCTCTAGTCCCTTCACCATCCTCATCTGGACATGTTCAAGCATCTCAACATCTTTCTTAAACTGAGGGGCCCTGAACTTGTCACAGTACTCAAGGTGTGGCCTAACCAGGGCCAAGTACAGGGGAAGAATAATTTCTCTGGTTCTGCTATTATTCCTGATACAGGCCAGGATGTCATTGGCCTTCTTGGCCGCCTGGGCACACTGCTCACTCATGTTCATTTTTCTGTCAATCAGTACTCCCAGGTCCCTTTCTGCCTGGCTGCTCTCCAGCCAATCTGTCCCCAGCCTGTAGCGCTGCAGGGGGCTGTTATAGGCAAAGTGTAGAACACAACACTGGGGCTTATTAAATCCCATGCTGTTGGATTCTGTCCATCTATCCAGCTTGTCAGGGTCCCTCTGCAGAGCCCTCCTACCTTCTAAAAAATCGGCACTTGCTCTTAACTTGGTGTCATCTGCAAACTTGCTCATGGTGGACTCAATGCCCTCGTCCAGACCGGGCCCAAATATGATCCCTGGGGGACATCGTTAGTGACTGGTTGCCAACTGGATGCAGCGTCATTCACCACCACTCCCTGGGCCCAGCCATCCAGCCAGTTCTTAAACCAGCGCAGACTGCATCTGTCCAAGCCGTGGACTGCTAGTTTTTCCAGGAGTTTCCCGTGGGAGATGGTGTCAAAGGCTTTGCTGAAGTCCCGGTAGACTACATCCACAACCTTCTTATCCACCAGATGAGTTACCAGATCATAAAAGGAGATCAAGTTGATCAGGCAGGACCTGCCCTCCTAAATCCGTGCTGGCCGAGTCTGACCCCTTGGCCATCCTGTAAGTGCTGTGTGATTGCACCTAAGATGATCTATTCCATAATCTTTCCTGGAACTGAGGTCAGGCTGACAGGTCTGTAATTTCCTGTATGCTTCTTCTGGCCCTTCTTATGGATAGGCATCACAATCTTACATCCACTGGCTTTGAGTCAGCTCAAAATGGTCAGAGGCCTGTTTTAAAGTTTTACAGTCGTCTAAAATTACATCTAAATTCATGAATCAGGAGATCTGTCAAGTATGGAAAGCATTTGCATTCAACTCTGCTCTCCATCGTTTCTGAAGTGATGGTGGTCTGTATAAATCAGCTCAACTTGACAGTATTAAGAAGATTGATATGGCTGATTACCAGTGTACGCAGGAGATGGGGGGAAACCCTCTCTATATCCTCTGCTTCCTCATATTAAGGAGCTGACTTTTTTCTGCCTGCAAAACTACAGTGTTGCTCAGAAAAGAAAATCTCTTATGGGCCCTGAGGGCTTCCAATCAACTTGCAACAGCTGCTGCATATTCCTGGAAAATGAGTGGACTTGCCACTGGCAGATCTAAATATAGACAGAGTGGCCTGTGCCTTGAGTTTCTCTTTCCACTTGGAACTATAACTTCTTTAAGCGCAAGACTTATTCAACTTCGATTTTGAATTTTCATCTTGGCTATGCAGGAAGCCAAGGGGCAGGAGCCAAACTCTTCACTCTCATGACCAGGACTTCAGGAAACAGCAGGAAGCTGAGTCAGAGGGATTTAGATATCAGGAAAAAGTTTTCACCCCGTGTGTGGTTGAGCACTGGAACAGGCTCCCTAGAGAAGTGGTCACAGCACCAAGCCTGACAGAGTTCAAGTGTTTGGACAATGCTCTCAGGCCAATGGCATGATTCTTGGGATACTCTGTGCAGGGCCAAGAGTTGGAGTCAATGGCCCTGATAAGTCCCTTCCAAATCAGCATATTCTGTGATTCTATGATTCTATGAAAATTAAGATGACAAAAGTGAAAGACAAGGAGCCAATAAATCCAGAAGAAATGAGGCAGCAGTGATAAGGCAGATGCTTTAGAACCTGAAATCTGTTAAAAAAAAACCCCGCCAAAACTAACTATGGAAAGATCCTGTTATAATGTGGACTCAACTAATAATATCATTTGCATCACTGTTGCAAGTTTATTTTTGTCATGGTTAATTGAATCGATTAGAAGAACTCTGTTGTGTTATAATCTATCTAGAGGTGAAGCAGAATGGCCCTACTCATTCTCGATACATTTCCAAATGCAGGAACAGAGCCAGAGACTTCACTGCACTATTCTACATAGCTACACTCAGTGTTCTCAAGTTGTGCTACTTCTCCCTCTTATATTTAACTTATAGATTGACATGAAGACCTCAGAGTTGTGTGCTGTTTTTGTGACATTGAAGTGAGATATACAGACATCCAAAGAGGGTGAATGGTTGAGCTTAAAAGTAGCTTCCAAGGAAAGGAGACTTTTCCCCTCTTCTCATAGTTTTCTTCTCACACAGCTCTCATTCGAGGCCACACAGCTGCTCTAAAAGCTGATTTGAGCCCAGGCAGCCAAATTTGGCCTGGATGGAAATATATATGTCATTGCAGTCAGAGCCATGACAGCTTGTATCATGCATTTCATAAATCATATATTCTGAAACAGCATGATAAGCTCTTTGAAGATTTCACGAATAAGCTCAACAATAAGCTCACTGAAGACGACGTGTCCAAAAAGAGGAGTTTCCCCAATCTGGGATGGTTCTACGACAGACTAGACATTTGCCACAGCAGAATGACACTCTTTATCACAGGGGTAACAGCAACAGGACAGCTTTCATATGCCTTTTGTTGTTTCACCTGGTAATCTGTTGATCATCAGCACAGAGGCTGCAACAAATTCTTCTCATCTCTGATTTCCCAGAAGAGTTGGAAGGATCACATGTCTATTTAAGAATTTGTGCAAACTGTCTGCAGCTTTACCCACAGTGATGATTCCCATCTCTAAGTCCAGCATTCAGAGCTCTTACACCATATAACACAGTATTTATCAGACTTCAATATTTTAACCACCTTATGAAGCCCGTGTTTCTTTTGAAAAAAATATAAAAAACCCCCACAATATACCTAGAGAATCCATTGAAAGCTAGTGCATGTGTTGTTAACCAGTGTACAAAACCCATATGCCTCTGAAGTTTCTATTTCACAAACAGTCTCTTGCTTTGTTAGCTGTGTTTTAACTTTTTTTTTTTT
>VXBA01001178.1:70289-113145 GCA_013399895.1 Serilophus lunatus
TTTTTTAACTGGATTTACCCTGGAGATTTACCTTGGAGAGAATTTGAGGTACATTTTTGATTATTTCTACTACATTTACTCATATATAAAAGCAAGTAAAATAAATTTAAGATATTTAAGACCCTATCCAATTATTCAGGCACTACAGTCATATGCTGTGATATACCTGTAGATAGAGATGGATGATGCAGTTAAACACAAAATTAAATCACTGTCAGGTAAATTCCCCACCATTAAGAACAATATTGAAAGCAGAGATTATTGCCAGATATTCTTGCTGACATTCAGAGATTATTGTGGAAGTTCTGATAGATAAAAGCTTTTCTTTGTTTAGGTAGAGAACATTCGCTTCACCCAGTTGTCAATAAAATATGAACGATAAAATTATTTTCCTATCTATTTGTATTCTTATTTTCCTTCTTATCCTGCATTTCCAAAAAAGTAAAGGCTTGTTTATTTTTTCCCAGTCCTTTTCTCTGTCAGCAATGGTCTAACTTGTTCTCATGTCTGGATGCATGGCAGTATTTGGAAGGGAAAAATAGGTCTAATTCCTTCAAACTTCACTGTGCTTCCAAAGTTTCAAGAGAAGACCCAGGAATGTTTTAGTGATTCCAGCCCAAAAGGGCCATCTCTCAGCACTACTATACACTTCTACAAAAAAAACAGCTGCTTTTAGCAATATATACAATGCATATAACACTCCTCATATTCAAAGTGCCTGATGCTGGAATCAGTTCTGCCTGCCTAGTCCAGAGAAAAATCTAAGGTAGAAATTTCAAGGCAAAAAAAAAAAAAAAAAGCACCTTATCTAATTGCATGATGAATGTGATGCTGAGTTGGGGTTAGAAAGGGAAGTCAGGGCCCTGCTGAGACACAGGGCTAGGATAGAGCAAGTTCTGTAAACACTAGACACGAACATCAGATAAGGGGGACAGAGACGGCGAAAACCAGACATCACAACAGCCGGGAAGAACATCTCAAGGGATGACGGCAACGACAGCCCAGCCCTCGAAGGGATGAGGCGGAGCAGAGGGTGGGCTCGGAGCAGGAGGGGCCAACCCGAGCTGTGTGACGGCTGTCACTCAGGAGGGGGATATAAGCCCGGGACAGGCATGTGATCGGGGAGCGGGGGATTGGGAAGGAATCTGTGACCCTGCTTCCTGCGCAGAATAAACACACCTTTCTCATAGCGAGGCCTGCGTTGTGAGTTCGGTTTCCGCAAGTCAATGCTGTTCTGTGAATAGCTGTACTAGCAGTTTTCTCAATAAAGAGAAATATCCTTTGTTTTTACTCTGCCAGATTTCCGTCATCTATAATAGTATCAAATCTAAAATGTATGTTTTCACTGCTTAATGAAGTATCTTTGTGGGAAACTTAACACTGTACCATAATATGTGGTGTTTGCTATAAATTCTTTCTGTTTGATTCTGTTGGATTATATGATGTTATCTCAATTTTAGGCATTTTGCTCAAATATCTATATTCTTGTACATTAGACATCAATATTAATTTACTTACAGCTAAAATGTGTGTACATTACATGACTCCCACGTTATTCTTATGACATTATATGTATTGGATGTTGCCATTACAGTAGCACGTTTGCCCTGTCTTTTCATAATGGATTGTCTGAGCTACGCAAAACTGATATTTATGCGGGCTGTTATAAGAAAAATTTTTCTCTCTGAGCGAAAGTGTTGTTTGCACTCAGATTTTCAAATATTTTCTTCATTGCAGTTTTTGTGGTACATTGGGTCAAGTCTCAATGTAACTATCTACTGACCCATTCAACAATTTGCATAGGTCAGTAACAACAGGGAAAATATTTTTCCCCTTCAAATTTACTTTCATTTGTTGTTGCTACAGCCTGTTCAGCAAATAAAAGACAATGTTGGAAGACTACCAAAGACCCTGAGAGTAAAACACCAGACCTGCTACCAAAAATTGTACAGTCTGCCATTAAGGAAAGTTAATAGATCAGATGGTTTGAGAATAGAAAATATTATACTTTATGTTTCAAAATTATTCCCTGTCATACAGAGACTCTCTGTAAAGCAAGCCAGAGACATATTTGGAAGTTAATAAGTTGGTTAAAATAATATTTTAAAGTGGAATAATAAAAGAAAATGTAGATGGTGATATGAGACAGGCTATCCAGCCTCATCTCCGCAAAGATAAATTCTCTCTCTAACTAATTATAATTCTTCTAAAGCATAAAAATGCAAATGTGATCCTGATGACAATTTATTTAGCTTTACAAAAAATCCATTATCCATTAAGGTCTCTGAAAAAAGGTAATAAACACATGAAATTATTATTGCTTGAGAGTAGCATACAGTCACGTATACAAAATGGGTAGGGGGAAATGAAGGAAAAAAATCAATCAGTTTTCACCAGTAAAAAAGGTTAAAAGCAGGGTATCTTACGCTCTTGTACATGCAATATTTTCCTCATTAATGTATTAGAAAGAAAACTAAACAAGAAGAAAAACAAGTGTACTTAAAGAAAAAGGTTAATGAAGTAAAAAAAAAAAACACCAAAAAACAAACAAAGTTCAGCTGAACCGAAAACTTGCTGAAGTTCAGTGCTGAAGAATTGAAAGAAATCAAATTTTGTGAAGAAAATTTTAACTACTTGTATACCATGAGGGATTTTATGTTTAGTGTGTGAGCCTAGGAAAATAATCTGAGTCTTGCTGTTCGGTGAACTCTGTGCAGTTGCAGGTAGAAAAGACAAGTGAATTTACAAAAGCTGAGAAATGAGATAGAAAATGTCTCCTGTGCAGCCAATGCCACATGTGTACCTGGAATACTCCATCCAGGAAGAGGTAACCCCACATTGAAAAGGAATTGCAGAATTAGAGACGACAACGTTTGTCACTGGATCCTCTGAAGAAAGACTGAAAGACTTAGTTATGAAAATTCAGAAAGGAGATGGTGACAATGAAAGATCTATAAAATTATGAGTGTTGTAGAGAAAAGGACATTTTTCTGATCTTGCTGTTTTATGTCCCAGAACCAAAGGGCAAAGAAGTGGTGGAACTGAAAAAGCTAACTTTTTAAAAAATAGACAGAAACATTTTTCCATGTAATGCTCGGGATTGGCAGTTATAACATAATATTTCCTGGAAAATCAAAAAATTAAAATTCAGCGAATTATCTTTCCAAGGTAAGGCCATATGTATAGCTAATAGAGGAACATATTTTTGAAGACCTTTGGAGTTTACCTTAGATACTTCATAGTGATGTTCTTGGTCTCTCTTTGAAGACCTTCTAGGCTTTTATCTGCACATATAAAGGCGTTTACACTTACTTTAGGAGAGCTACTTAATTACATACTTAAAATGTAGGTGGACACAAGGTGGCTTAGATACCTTATAATGCCAACTGAAAGTACTAGTATGTAAACATACTCTTCAGGAAAATCACTTTCAGATTTAATGATTAGGAAATACCTATGCCATTGCTTATTCTGAAATTTCTGCTCCTTCCTATGCAAAGTCTGTTGCTGACTACTGTGGAAACAAGATTGTGAATGGAATGGCTTATTGATAAAGTCCTGCAAATGGCAATTTTCTTGTGGATCATTGCCTTCTAGGGAATTTCTCCTAATGTTAGTGGATGGCAACTGTAAAAAAGTCATATGCTCGTTTCATTGATGTGTGTCCAAAACACACTACAGATTCTGAAGACTTCATGAGCTTCTACTCCTTGTTGACCAAGCACTCATATTTGTCACCCAAGCCAGTGGGAACCCTACAAAAGCAGCCAATGGAAATGCATGGTCTGATTTGCCCACATTGTTTATTAAAAAGATATAAAGTAAAATGATATGTGTTTACTAAATTCTTAGTAAAAGAAAGAAAGGAAGACTTATGTCTTTTTGTGCAGCACTCTTAATTTATAGACATAAAGTGATAGTGCAGTTTAAACCTGCACATTTAAATGTCTTGTGATCAGCTGGAACATGAGAAGTACACACCATGTTTCCTGTGTGACATACCTCCAGCAGTCATTGAGAAGAAAAAGATGAGGAAACCAAAGAAAACATAACCAAAATGGTTTAACAGCAATAAAAATGAGTTATTTATTTATCTGTTCATTTATTTAAACATTCACATATCTTTATTTAAAATTAGGCCACAGGTTATTTTGATCTTTAAATTTGTTTGGAATTTAGACTTTAAAAATTTTTGAACATATAGCTATTTTTAAGTTTTTCCTGTCATTTTGTGGTGATTTTTGTTCCTTAATCAAATCTTGTTATATTTGGAAGCTTTGTTCTAACTTCTCCAAAATGCCTCTTTTCTAAATATACTCAATAAAATAATTGCAGATCTTTCTTTGCTAGCCTGTGACCTACCTAATTATCCTTTTTATGAAGCTGTATTTCTTCTTATATTGGCAGTTTTTATTTTTTTTATTAAATTCAGATGCTGTCTTTATGAATATCAAAGACATCTTGGAAAGTCAGGACTGACAGCACAGTGTCATCCTGTGCTTTATACAATGGTATTTTTTGGAATATGAAGTGAGAAAAAAAACACGGAAGCAAATACATTTTTTCTGTAATCAGCTGCTTTTTTCATGCCATGGATTTTACCCTTGCTAATAATGATCTTTACAATAGTGAGCCTGCATATTATCTTGAAAAGTTAATAGATCAAGGATCAGCTGATCCAGTGTTTCCTGGCAAAAGCATTGTCTAGACAACATAGCTCAGCGCCCTGTCCAGATGAATTTAAGTGTCCGATGGGGAATCCACCAATTCCCTGTAGAGATTCTTCCAATGATTGATCTCATTGTTAAAAAAATTTCCTTCTGTGTCTAACTGGAATCTCCCCAGGAGTAACTCATATCCATTATCCTTCATCTTCTTCTATGACTTCTTGCAAAAAGTAAGTGTCCTGATTTCAGCTAGGGTGGAGTTAATGTCTCAGTAGCTGTTGCAGTGCTCTGTTTTGTATTCAGAATGAGAATGTCTTAAAAACACACTGATGTTTTGCTGTTTGGTAGATTGTATTTATCCCAAGTCAAGGATTTTTTTCTCGTCTCAACCTCTGCCAATGAGGAGGTTTGCAAAAAAACCCTGGGAAGTAACATAGCCAGGACAAGTGACTTGAGCTGACCAAAGGGATATTTCACATCATAGAGTATCACGACCAGTACATAAACTGGGGGACCAGTACATTATTTGGAAGGGGATCAGTCTTGGTTTGGGAAGAGGGTCTGGCATCGATCTGTTGGTGATGAGTACACCACTTGTTTCTCCATTTTTATTTTAATTATTATTATCATTCACCATTATTACTGTATTTAGGGTTAGTTTCAATTGTTAAACTGTTCTTATCTCAATCTACAAGTTTTACTTTGATTCTCCTCCCCATTCCACTGGGTTGGAGGGAGCAGGAATGGGGGGGTTGAGTGAACGACTTTGTGGGTTTAAACCACAACAAGAAGTCTCCATTTTCTTTGTAACACCCTTTAGATACTGGAACATGGTGATGATGTCTCCCCTAAGCCTTCTTTTCTCAAGACGGATTCTCAGCCTTTGCTTATATGGCCGGTTCTCCAGTCCTTTGATCATCTCTGTGGCCCTTCTCTGGACCCTCTCCAGCCTGTCCACACCTTTTGTATAACAGCAAGCAAAACTGAACCCAGTATTTCAAGTGTGGCCTGACAATTGCCGAGTGAAGTTGTCCTCTTTAGCAGAATGAGAAAATAATACATTGAGGTCCTGTGGTCCTCTGCCTTTAAAGTTTTAAAAATTTTAAACTTTTAAATTCCTTCAAAGTTGGTTAATCTCAGAAACCAGCCTCAGACATCTCTTTTTATGGATGATTACGGTTCTGCTGATTGACACACAGAATCCCTCATCTAGAGTATAAACTAGCTGTGTGACATGATAATTCCTAAAGATCCACTCTCATGAATGCTAAAAAGCTGCTTGGAAATTTAGCAAATCTTTCTGGTCTACTTTTTTCCTTCTTAGTGACTTATTTATACTAAATTAGTTCTCAACCAGGCTAGCTGACTCTTTTTTCACTTCATATTTTGCTTTCATTTCTTTTCCTTGTTTGCTAGATATAAATGTACACATATTTAATGATTTTGCTCACAACCTTGTGCAGGGGCCACAATTGCTGGTCAAAACCAGGGCCCAGTTACACTGTTTGGGAATTAACTGAAACAGACAAAATCCAGCAGTGAAGCAGACTACTGACAAGTCTAGAGCTAAACTTTTAAAAATAAAATCTATTTTCTGTCATGTAGTCTTCATGGGTGTTAAAATACCAGAAATCTCATTGACAGCAGCTGAATTGCTGATTTCTGATTTCTTAGATAGAAAGCAGCCCTTACTAAGTTAAAATGATGCAAGAAAATTGGTTACAAAGGCAGAAGGTCTAGAGGTACTGAATTCCCACAAATTTGACAAAGTTGACGAATGTTTAGTTTTTATTGCTGTTGTCTCAACATTATAAAAAAATATTCTTTCCTCTGTATTTGTTTCTACTACTGTTACTCTCAAAGAAACAACTGGGATTTGGGGTATTACACTGTGTTGCAGTCAGAGCTGATTGTGAACAGAGTTCTTGTAACAGCCTCATTTTTGAGAATCATGATAATCTACTTTGAGAAGATTTCTCAGTTAACCATTATCTTGGAGGTTACCAGAACAGGAACTACACTCTTCCCTGCCACTCCTGTGTTATCTGAATTAAAGGGATTTAGGAACTATTTTCTCATGCCTTTCACAGAGCTATTTGGTCCCATGTTGTATCTCTGTGCTCTTTGGACCAGTGATAACAGGATCAATATTTAAGGAAAGAATGTTTGTGTTAATCACCCTCCATGAAAAGCCTTTTTATGGGAAATTTGGAGTTGGAATATCAAAGGATGACATGGGGCCAGAAGATCCATCTGGATTTAAGGGAGAGGAAAAGCTCAGAATATGAGCAGAATGGAAATGAAGAGTCATGGTTCAAATCAGCTTGAAGAGCTGAATCATAGAATTATTAAGGTTGGAAAAGACCTCTAAGATCATCACTAACCTCATAGTTTCAGGTCCACCACTAAAGCCTGTCCCTAACCACCACAACTACAAATTTCTTGAACGCTTCTGGGGCAATCTGTTCCAATGCCTGACTATCCTTTCAATGGAGAATTTTTTCCTAATATCTAATCTAAACCTCCCCTGGCACATTTGTCTGTGGGAGACTGCAAGTCTGCAATAGAGAAGTGGGCCACAGGACCTGGCCAGAGGGTCAGTCAAAGATAGAGGCTCTCTATGTCCTCTATGGCTTTCGGTCTGGTGTGAATATTGAAACACTGTCCCTTTGACTTTCAGTGCGGTAGGAAATACAAGATGCAAAGTTCTGAAGCCTATCATCAGTACAGCAGGTGTCTAGGTGTGTGTAAAGGATCCCAAGATACATTTCAGAAAGAAAGCTTGTTAACCTTGTTCTGACACTGTTTTCTGCATCAGCAAAACAACTTCTGGTGCCAGGAGTTTGTATGTGCTATTGCAAACAAAAAAATAAGAATGATTTCCCAGTCCTGTAGGGTTTGGTTTATGAAGAGTCTTTCAAGAACAATTACAAACATGTCATTGTCAAGATCAGGAATTAATTTTTAATATATTTTTAAATTCTGTTACCAGAATTAGACAGAGGCATACAAGAGAGAGGGAGAAAGAAAAGTCTAAGATCTAAGGTATATAGCTCCATACGTGACCACTTCTCTCTCTCTCAATTAATTTCCTTGCAAGTATAACTTCAGAGATGTATTTTACTATCTCCATGCTACCCAGTTTGCTGTAACCTCACTTTTGTTGTCCAAAATATTCCTATCAGAAGTAAAACAGAGTTTGCAGTTTTTTGTACAATAATTTAAAGTTCAGTTATTTAAGCCTCTACACAACTTTACTCTCTCATTTTGAATCTCTTTTTTCAAATATGTTTATATTGTTTTTTTACAAAACTCTCTTGATACACTTTGTGAAATGTATCTGTGTTAAAGACCTATCAGCACCAAAAATCTTCGGCTGTGGTTTAGCTATTGGAAAGGGAAATGCACGTAGAATTCATGACTCCAGTTTCTAAAAGGAAGTCTTATACTTAGCTCAAGTAAGGCTGTACTTGTGTTGCAGGGGTGAAAAATATATCAGCTAAAATATTAATGAAGCATTACTAACTGGGTACTTCAGATGCCTTTCTCATCTTTTTCTTTGGTTTTCTGTGTAATCAGTAGAGACATATGGGCTCCTACTATGACTCACTTGCTGAAAGAGCCTGCCTATCTACCCTAAGGATGCAGATATTTAGAGAGATTATCCTCCCCTACTATAAACTCCTGTATTAGGGGCTATATGTAATTCACATCCTATTGATAAACTGCTACTAATTCTAAAGCTATGAAATAGACCCAACCAAGTAAAGGAAGTTTATTAAAACTGATTTTACTGGGAAGTTTTGTCTTACATCCACAGACCGTGGCGTGAATAAATCACAGAATGCAATGAGATATCTATATCTGGGAAACTTATATCTCCCTACAAAAGCACCTTATGATAGGGAAAATTACCCATAAAATCACATGAAATTTGGAGTTGTTTTGGATTTTTAAAATATGATTGTTCCGTTAAAGGACATGCATCCTTGCAAACAAGTAGACTTTGAGTTCTGTGGATTTAGGTCTGGACTTGGGTGAGAAGTTGATAGGTACTATAAATTTAACCTTCTGCTAAGTAGCTCAAAAATATGTTAGAATTTGGCCTGTAACAATATTACTGGTAAAATCTAATTCCAAAAACTGCTGTAGCCACAAAATTAGGAACAACTTTTTTGGCAAAAAACTCTGCTTTTGAATTGAACATGATCGGTTAAAAGACATGCCAAGGACTTTGCGACAAACTGCGCAAAGTAATTTCTTGACAAAATTTGCTATGTAATTTCTCCCATCAGGAAGTCCTCCTTGTGAGATCAAGAAATAATTTCACTGTCCATCTTACTCCCGTACAATGGAAAGCTGGAGCTAGACCAAAGGGGTAGTTGTTTAAAATTAACAATTAAATAATTACACTGATTTATGCACATAAAGAATGGTGGGGATAATGCGTTCCGTCTGTATCAGCCTATGACACACATCACAGCATACAGTATCCTGTCACATTCTAACATTGTATATAAATGTCAACCCTGCTATTTATTTGCAATTTAAAATGCATTAATATTAGCTCTATCATGCTGACAAATCTTATAATAAAGACAGTTGATTTTTTTTTTTCCCTGAAGGACAGGGAAAGACAAGGGCACATTTCAATGCAATAATGAATGTCTCATTATTTTTGGGGGAAATTGATTCATTCATCCCATTCTTATTTATGTCAAAATAGTCTATAAGCAAAGACATTAGGAAGGAGAGATTGGAATTCATCACTTAAGAAAAATTACTAGGAAATGTTAGAGAAAAGTCAAGAATAATGTTTTTATTTTTATATACTCTAATTCCTATAATTAATTTCTTTATATTATGATTAGTTGCTTTACCTGTATTCTTCAAATTTGTATTTGAAATTGTGTTACACTGAACCACAGAACAAATCACTGACTTGACTGATTGATTGATTGATTTGTATTTCCTTTGGCTAACAAAAGATAGTGCTTTTGGAGTGGCGAGTTTTTAAGTATTTGCAGAGTCATGTTTTAACATCACCTGTTCCAAACATTTGAAGATCCAAGACTGAGAATGAGAAAATAACAAAGCTAGGCTAATTATCATGTACTCTTATAAAACAGTATATTCAGTATTCACCTTCACAAAATGAAGGATCAAAATGAGGATCTGCTTTCAACAACAACTTCTGTGAGCAATAAGGCAGGTGCTAAAGGAAAAGATGCTTTCATTGCAGAAACTGTCACTAAAGGCAATATGATATGGTGGTGTTAAAGGTAGAATTATGGAATTGAACCACTGGATAATCCAGATGGGCCTCAGGAGTTCTCTTGAGCATCCCCTACTCATGTAGAGCCACTTGTGAGATGAGTGCAGGTTGCTCAGGGCTTTCTCTTGAACCTCCTCACCAAGGATGGAGCCATCACATTCTCTCTGTCCCACTGCTGATGATCCCCATGGGATAAAAGTATTTTGTGATAGCAGTTTTGAATCTCCTTTGTTTTAATTATGGCTGTCATCTTTTTGCTGTAAAGAGCCTATACTTGTGTTCTTAGTGACTTCCCTGTAGATATCACTAGATTGCTATTAGATCCTCTAAACTTTAGAGAGACTGTCACTTGATATTTATTCCTTACTAAGTATAGTTAGCAACCACATTCAGAGAAAGTATTTGAGACTTGCAAAACTTTTAGCCTGATCCATCAATTTTTATTTTATTTTTTTTTTTTAGAAAAATATTAAAAAAAAAGGTTTATTCTAACAAACTGATAAAAAAGGTAAGAATTCATATAAGTTAATTGCTGAAAAGAGCTTCAGGTGATGGAGAGCAAATTTAAAAAATGCATTAAACTCTTCTACAAATAACAAATGGACTCCTTTTTAACAAAAGAATAGTTTCTTGTCTATTCGAAGGACTTGATTAAACTTATAACAATATAATTTCAAATTTTAAAGAAAACACCATATTTAATGGATTTTGATGGAAAAAAATGTTTGACAAATATGTAAACAGTAGTAGAGTGTAGAAGGTCAACAAATGTGAATATGAGAGCCTAATATTAATCCATTAAAGCACTGCATACACACATAAAGAATGGGCTTGTTTCTACTCTATTCACAGTGACTGAACAGCTCTACATCCAGGCACTTTTCCATAAATAAGCATATATGAGATAATGCCAGATTTTGAAGCAAAGTCTTTCTCTGCTGTATTCTAATTAAACATGTAAGTGCTGAGGGGACATGATGTAATTAATTAAAATGAGCACAATGTGATTGAAAACAAACTTAGAAAAATTTTTTTTTCAACGCTTAAGTTAATAATGTCTGTTAAATTAACACTTAATTGTAAATTATTCTTGTGGTAAAATATGGATTTGCTTTAAATAAAGAATGAGACATCCCAGGAAATAAATAATATATTACTGTTCGGCTTTGAGGACCACACTGTGCTTAGGCCATTATGCAATCATTGGATTGCAACATATATCCAGGTGTGGATTGGTGTTTTGTCAGTGAATAGGCCTGAGCTAAAAGGGCTATAGAGAAGCTTTTGCATTCCTATAATGAATATGCAGTATCATTAAGAAATATGTTCAAAAAAATCAGAATGTGCAAAGGGACTTCCGTGTAAACGCACTCAGGAGATATGCAGTTATCACATGTTTTTCTTTGCTGCTTTTGCTGTCTCTGTTCCGAAGAAGGCCATGTTCACTTTTTCTCCTAACATGGTCTTTACTTTGGCATATCTTGGACCTAAAGGATCAGTGAGAAAGCTAAGAGATAAATCTTCTTTTGCAGTATAGCATCAAACTATAGAACAGGAACTGGGGAAACAAACTGAAGTTTATACACTATGTATACCAAAAGTGTTTTCACACTGGTTTCTTAACTTCACCACAATGGATTACTTTCAACTCTCAGTATTGTTAGGATGCTTCATAACATTTTATCTTTTTAAAATCATTATTTCTCTCCGGAGTCCTTCTGTTTGCACAACATCTTTGCTTTTTGTTTTCAACAACATTTTCTGTGCAAGTGCATGATGTGATGTCTAGCCAGTCAGTGTCTTACATATTCTGTATCTGTTATCTCCACTTTCAATAAAACTAAACCATTCATGTAGTCTCAGAGTTTAAAAAAAAAAAAAAAAAAGGCATTTCAACTATATCGGGAAGCGAAAAAATATCCCTGTTCAGGGATATCATTATTCACTAGGTTCACAGAACCATAGAATGGTTAGGGTTGGGAAGAACCTTAAAGATCATCTAGTTCCAACCTCCTTACCATGGGCAGGGATGCTCACTACTTTTCTGGGCAACTTGTTCCAGCTCCTCACCATACTCTTACTGAGTATTTTTTCTTATCATCTAACCTAAACTTGCCCTCTTTCAGTTTAAAAGAATTGCCCCTTTTCCTGTCACTATCTGCTCCTATAAAAACTTTCTCTCCCTCCTTTTTTAGGACCCCTTAAGGTACTGAAATGTCACAATGAGGTCTCTCCACAACTTTCTCTTCTCCAGGCTGAACAGCCTCAGCTCTCTCAGTCTGTATCTGTATGATATGTGCTGTGTACCTCTGGTTATCTTTGTGGCTGTCCTTTGGACCCACTCTGACAAGTCCATGTTTTGTGCTGAGGATCCCAGACTTGGATGCAGTACTACAAGTGTGGTCCCATGAAGGCAGAATTCAGAGATGATGTTTTTTTTAAAATGGTCCAAATGTGAAAAAAGTTAGGACTGGTCATGTCAGCCCAATCAGCAGGAGCCTGGAGGTCTTCCTGGCTGCCTGGCTTCTGACTAGGAGAAAACATTAGAGGAAGAAAAGGTTCATACCTCCCTGTCTAACTGAGGATGACAGCCTTGCATGTTTGCCTGGTCCTACTCGAGCCATGGGTGCTATCAGAATGATGCAGACCCCACTTCTCTGTTATTTGGTGGCATTGTCCCCTGTAACCCCACGCTTTTTCTACTCCACAACAGAGATAAACTGCTTGTTTCCAGGCAGCTCAGAGAACTCCCTTCTTTTTGGTAACTGAGCAGTTTTCCCCGAGTTATATATTCCCTGAGCCCTTGTTTTGTCTAGTTTCTGGTTAAAGTGAAACGTGACAAAGCAACAAATGCAATGGGCCACCTTGACTATCTCCTTTCAGGAGACATGTGGCCCACACTCTGGCAGCTGCAAATCTTTTCCTCTGCAAGTTTTAGCTTTTCACATGTGGAGTGGGACACCTATTTCTGCCAGAAATAACACTTTCCACTTTAAAGTATTCCTGTATTCCTGTCAGCTTCACTGGAATTTTTGCTTTCTGATCGGCATGACTAGCAGTGATGCTTTCATCACAGTTTCACAAGAAGCCTATTTGTAAACCCTGTTTTCCACTGATTAAAGAGGAAACTTGTTGAAATTGTAGGATATTTCAGTGTAACCCAGAACAATTCCTAAATCACTGAGCATTCATGTGTAAAGTAACTCTGCTGTCACACTGGGAACTAAGTTTCTTGCCAATGCTTAGCCTCACTCAGTTTCCTAAGAGTCAATCACTTGGGCACAGATACATTGCTTAAAGGAATCTTATGAAGTCTGAAGACAAGGCAACTTGCTATTTTTATCATAAAATACTTTTGCAGCTTTGAGCAGCTGAAATCTGACCTGTTTGTTTCACTGCAGTGCACAGCAGCATGCATGAGAAATCAGCCAAGAGAAACTTAAAAGGAAATATTGAGCTGCTCTCTGTCTTTTTAAGCACTCTAATCTCTTAATAAGAGCTGGCAGGTGCTAACGGTTTTGCGCTTGTTTCTTTCTTCTTTTTTGGTTATCTCAATTCTGTGGTGGTAGATTCATTTTCTGGGTTCAGTAAGTATTCCTTCACCTGCTTTGAAATGGAACTGGGGCCCTTTGATAAATAGATTAAAAGGTTATCAAATTTCACTGTTGCTTCTACAACTCTATTTGTTTGCTCTGATGAAATGCACTTTCTTAGCTTTCTAGAGCAGTAGCCTCCATGGATCACAATAAATGTCCTTACTCCTCGCAAAGCAAAACTAAATCAGGTTGGGAAGGAAAGGCTTTGCCTTAATTCTTCAGCAAAGACATTCAAAGCAATGCTAAACAACAGGACTCCCTTCTGTGCAGATTTTAACAGGTCCCCAGTGAAAATTACCATGCCAAATTAACCCTTCACTAATGCTATTAACAAAGATTCACGAGATGTAATTTCCTCCTGTTATTAATAAGAGCAGTTTATTTATCACGAAGGAATACAAAGCCAGAGGAAGATCCAGTGCTTTTACTGTGTACTTTTACAAACATGTCTGAGACAAGCAGCAAGCAAGTGGAAATATGTGGTAAAATTCTGGCATCTAACTTGAACTTTAACAGGTTAAGGTGGTTTAAATAGTGGATTTAAAATTTTTGTGATCTGATTAGAGCACCTTGGGAAAAAAATCTAGCATTTGACATAGGGATATGCCAAGGGGGACACAGAGGCTTCAGTATGTCATGCCTGACAAAGCATGAACTCCTTGAAGCACAGTAAGAAAGAAACAGTGCTGTTGCATCCACCTCCTTACATGGCACTAATCTTTGGAGCATATGACTGGGGATAAGATTCTGTCATGGCATTAATTGCTCCTGGGAGATACTGCTGATGCACACACCACAGTCTCTGGGAAAGAACAAGACCATTGGATCTCCAAGCAATAACCCCTTGGAGAAAACATGTGCCATCTGCAAATGCCTTCTGTGCTGTGCTGCTGTTGTTGGGCTGAGACAGATGTGATTGGTAGTGCTTCTGTAGGTACTTCTCTGTTTTTCCCTAGCATACCTCCTTCAGATACACTAAAAAAGTGCTTTGTGAAGTAACAGCCATAGATATTATGCACATCGTCTAAATATATTGACTTCAGAGGGATTGAAGTTAAGAATGTACCTGAGGGCTTTTCCAAATCAAGGCTGGAGCACATGCTGTGAATGGAACAGTGTCTCCCAAAACCTTCCTTGTGCTTTGTATGAAATAGTCCTATTCCCTGCAGTGTTTTACATTCTTCTTTTTTCTTCATTTATGCATTGCTTAAAAAGACTGTATAAGAAGAAAATAAGCCTGATAACAATATAAACATTACCAATATTGGAAAAGATAGTCTCTGCTCCACTAAATAAAAGATGAAGACAAAACGACAACAATTGGCTCACACACATGCTGCTCAGAGCTTATTTAACCATTTTTGTAGATCTAAGTATTTGTAGCAAATCAAAGGCAGAGCTGAGGAGGCAACTATCCATTAAAGAGTGTGCATAATGAGGATCCAGAACTTTCCATCTTGCTCTTTTTCTTCTCTTTCTTTTATAAATATGAGATATTCTGCACATTTGGTATGATCTGTAGGAAACAGCGGTGATCCTTACGATTTTCAGTTATCAGTTTTTAGGTTTGGGCATAACTTAGTAGCATGTGTACAGTCAGTATGTGAGACATTTCAGATGACTCGCTGAAATGCAATTGCACTTTAGATTCAGCTCCACAGTAAAACACATTAGCCCTTGGCTTCTGCAGTACTCATTGAGTTAAAATATGAGACATTTAAGGAAACAACAAAAAATCAAGGTTATCTTCATTGTGCTGCAGAAGCTTGGGACAATATAAACAGAAGAGCACTTGAAAGAGTGAAAGCAAGCACTCTAAAGGTATATATGTTTTCAGAAAAGTACTTTAAATAAACAGCCATTAAAAATGTTATATTAGAAAAAGAACAAAATAAAAACTGTTACAAATTACAGATTCAGGGACATTTATGGGACAGTCACTTCTTGAGGTCGTGAATGCAATCAAAGCCTATTACCATGTCAGCAAAGAAGTCATACAAGTACTTTTTATCATATCATATCATTGTTTTGGATAATGCGAAGAAAAACACATTAAAAAACTAAAAAAAAAATTAAAAATCCCTCAAGTTCTACAAGGACAAGAACAATGACAATAGGACATATAGTTCTTGTACTGAATCTGTTTTTTTGACCAAAAAATAGCAATTTCTTGCTATTCTTTAATGTCTGCTGTTTTTCTATTTTTACAAAAGCATTTATTTTTTCATATCAATTTTAATTAAATGGCATACAGTGGCCAGAGTCTACAATAAACTTGTGGAGATTTAAGAAGGAGTACTTGCTTATTTGGTGACATCTTATAGCCTTGAGGCAAACTGATGGGGAAACTGAGATAATTGCCTATTCTGTTCAAGTCCAAAAGCAGCTCTAAAAAAGTTTAGTTCATGGAAATTGATAATATTTTCCTTGTTAAATAATCTACATCTTTGAGAAGGACAAAATACCAGGAAAATAGTTTGCAATAGTTTTGAACTAATATTGCCTATTCAGTAAGCATTTGAATGTATTACAGTTTTGTGGAAACTATATAGGTAGGGGAAAAAAAGGTAGAAAAGACAATCACTCTCTCACTATGACCGGTATGTTCTCCAAATCAACTGTAAATGGAAAATATGATGATTTTTAGAGTTTTGTGAAAGATAGCATTTTTTTAATGCTTGCAGAGAAATGTTCTCTTTTCCAAATGTATAAAGAAATTCTGTTGAATGCTCCATGGAGAGGAGAACCATGTGGAAATTGCTTTCTAATTATTTCAACTATTTCTGTGTACCCTGGGACACTCACTGACTTCCATTAAACATCAGAAAATATGTATTTGCTTATCAATTGAAGTAGAACTACGTATCAGCTCTGGTATTATGATTTATCTAGTCATCTTAAGAAGAAAAGCCTTGTTGTTCCATGATTTTGGAATATAAATGAAACTAGACTTCAGACCAGAAAAGACATTACAGAATTAGAATAGTACTGTTGCCAAAAGCACTGATGTTTCCCAGAGATGCTGCACCAGTGGGGTAGTCTAGCACAAGCTGACCCAGATCCACACTCTTGCTGAATAATGAAGCATCCAAGTCACACATCATTTAGCCTATTCTGGGGATTCTAAGAAGTAGGAAAATTACCTGTTCACATATTTCTTGACTCAAATTTTTTGTCTGTTTCCAGTGTCAGCACTAACATAATCAGCAGATTAGATCATGTAACTCTGAACAACCAGAAGATTTGGATATTGGTTTAAAATATTTAAAATATACATTTCCACAAGAACTTCATCTGATGAAATAACTTACATCATACCATCCAACCTTGGTATTATTTTGGCTTAAGTCATTATTGTCTTTTAAAATTTAAAGGCTGATATATCTTTGCTTATATTGATGTTTTGATGTTTGACAAAAGTAATAGTGAACTTTACGATACAGGGTATTCATTTAATTTGGGTTATAAAGAGGCTATGGTGTCAATCTGTCAATAGGCAATACTTAGAATCAGGTGAGAATCAGTTTATTTCATTTCATATGTTATGTTTTAAAAAAGAATAACAGAAAGCAGATATGAAAGAACATTGTACTTACATGGATTATAGAATCCAACAGATATTAGAGTATACAGAAAAAAAAGATCAAAGAAACCAAATAATTTCACATTTGAGTCTGCAAACTGACTTATAAAAAAGTGACACCGAAGGAAAAAGCATCTAAAGAATTTCCAAATCATATAGTTGTTGAAATATTACCCCAAAGAAGCTTTATCCTAAATAAGTCAAATGCAAGGAATGTCCTCCAATGAAAATGAAAAGATTTTATATGCTTTGAAATTTGAAAAATATAGCAACAGAAGCTCTGCTCATTACATAACATAATATAACAGAAAAACAAGCAAAAGAAATAATTTATTCCCTAAAAAAACACAGAAGACATTGATATGATGCTATAAAAGACTAAGAAGACAGAAATTAAATTTAATCAGGAAATCTAAGCAAATTAAAATTGATCAAAATTCTAGGAAAAGGCAAACAAATTATTTTCTTATTTAATAGGAAGAAAGGTAATTTGGGTGAACACCAGCAAAAATTTAATGAATAATGCTGCCAGGCTACATACTAAACTAAAATTCCTCTGTCAGTCTAAACACAAATATACAAGAAGGCCATTCTAGGTTTCTAGTTACAGCCACATAAATGCTATATATATTTGTGAAATATGATTCCTCTGCTATTATGTAAGGCACCTAGAAGATGTAAAATGTACATGTCCTTGCCCCAGAGTCTTTTCTTGATGAGTTCCACAAATTCACAATAATTGTACCAGTCAATGTGCACATCCAACTGAATGAGTATAAACTTGAATTTTAGCCATATAACAGTGGACCTTCAGATCTATCAAAAGGATCTTTTTGCCCTTTTGCATTTGATGGATAAAATATAACATGACCTACAACAGCTGGAGTTACATGACAAGATGTTCCATTATGTTAGAAGGCAAAACATACATGATTTTGACCTTAGTGCCATGGTCTAGTTGACAAGACGGTGGTCAATCAAACATTGGACTCGATGATCTAAAGGTCTTTTCTAACCTAAATGATTCTGTGATTATTAATATTGTACATATTATTTCATATCCATGCACATAGCTCTTTAGCTGTCTGCAAGGTTTTTTGCAAGGGGATTTCCGGTATAGGAATCTCCCTTCTTGTCTAGATGAGAATGTTCCTTCAGTTGAAAATTATCTTCAAAGAAACAGACTCAGAAAACTTTCTGGACTCAGTATTACACACATGCTGAGATTACACCCCAACTCTATATTGTAGTAGGGTGTGGATGAGATGCTCAACAAGAAATCCCCATTTTATCATCTAAGACATTCTGTTTTCCCTCCAAAGACATCTGTGCACATAGGATGTGCTAGAGTGTGCTCCTCCTGATGCCTAATGTCAGTGCAAATGTTGTATTCCTTAGGAGATAAGCCTGGAAAGAAACTTCACTATGCCCTTCTTAAATTTTTCAGAAGTTGAACATGTAGTGGACGAGGTTAAAAGAAAGCTGAAAGGTTTTGCTCATGAAGAGATTTCAAGCAAACTATTCTGCCAATGGAAACTTTTTATCTACATCTCTTTCTTAGCAACAGCCTTAGAACTATGGAGATCAATTATTCGGCTTACTATGTATCAAGAATGAAAGTCATCTTATACAAAACCTCTTTCCAAAATCAAGAATTAGTTACAAATATTCATAGTATATTTTCTTTTTTTTTTCCTGAGTTGCATTAAAAATAAGCTATATTTCCTCGCAGAGAAACTTGCAGAATACCTACAACTTCTTATAGCTGTAACAAGTTGGATAATTTGGAATATATTATGCCAGAATATCTTTGCTGCTAATAATCAGTGTTAATGAAAGAGTAATAAAAAGAGATTATTGAGCATCTTCAATGCTGTTGTGCTTATGAACGATATGATTTTACAGTCTTCTTAATTAGATTCTTCATTTCTCAAAGTCAAACAAGCTATTTCATGATTTCCACAAGGAAAACTTAGTGAACTGAATTATATGAATTAATGAAAAAGATGCAATACAGCACTTAGCCATGTCCAGCATATGAGACTACTTGTATGCATAATTTCAAAAACCTCTGTAGTTTTGCCTTAAGATTTCTTAACAGAGCTTTGCTTCATGATTATGTTAAGCCAGCATATGCTACCTTTCAAATGTGGAAAAACAGATGTTCTCTATTAATTCTAAATTCAGCAAAACTGATGTATTTTATGCTTTGGAATGAACTTATATGCTGCCTTGGGGGTATCTTTTATGTAATACAGGACATCTTGTTCACAGTTTGAGCAAGCTAGAATAATTTTGCTTGTTTTATAGCTTTATCCTAGAGCTAGAATAAAACACTCTAGAGCACAAAAGATTTTCCTTATCAACATGATATATAATATTATTGTTATAATTCTCTGTAAAAGGCCAGAGCCATAAAGTGTGTACATCAATATGTTATAAAATCATTCTCAAACTTCTCATCTTAAGTGATCCTTAAAATTTTCCCAAAATTGTGCACTCACAGTTTATGATTGCATATGCCAAAACTTCAATTACCACAGCAAATTCCAAAGTTTACATTCCCAGTAGAGCTGCCTGGCTTAGGACCATGTTAGGTTTGGCAGAGACAAGTATATGGCTCAGAAGGATAGTTCTATTACTTCACTGGCTAAAATTCCTGCTGGAGATATTTTAAGAATTTGAGTGTGGTAGAATGCATTTAGAAACTACAATTTTTTATAACATTTTCTTCTGTAAGTCCAGGCCTAAACTGAAATATGTTGCCCACATGGGGACATGATATGAATTAATAAAATAAACTGAAGCATAAAATGAACTTTTATGTCTCTTGAAACAAAATATTTCTCAAAAGAGATAATTTCAAAAATTCTGTTCAGAAGTCTTATCTGTAAAAATTTGTTTCCTCTTCAGAATTCTTCAATCCAGGCCCAGAACTGGAATTTTTATTCTTCCTGAGGAAAATACAGGAGCTTAAAAAAATGGTCTAGTTGACACCTGTAGTGTACAATCTGCCAATAGAGTGCACTATGTCCTCACACATGTGGTCTCCCATATTTCACTCAACCAAAACAAGCTGAAAATCAATGCTTCAAGAAATAACAAGGAGTTTTCTCCTCTATAGAGACATAAGATGACAGGGTATCCTAAACAAAAACTGTTACCATCTTTATTAATTGTTATTTTTAAATACAATTGATTTATCTTTTAAAGCAGATCTAACCATGTGGACCCTTTGAAAAGATAGAAACAAACTATTTCTGTATGTATAGGAATTCAAATTACAATGGCAATATTTCAAAAGAGTACATTTAAAACATATAATCAGAAAAGCAAAAAACCCAACAAATATCCATGTTCTTCAAGGTCTAGAAGAAAGTTCACCATAGTGTTAACTTTTACAAAGATGAAACAACGTTAAGGTTAAAGTAAACCCAAAAGCCCCAAAGAGGGATTTGCAGACAAGAATGTTAGCAATTATAGATCCAGGGAGGCTCATTCATTCTGCAATATTACAAGGCAGTCTACTCCCAGTAGAACCATGCTGAAATCAATACAATCTATCTGGAGTAGTTCAATTCACTGTTTTTATGTGTTAAAAGTAAAGAAATGCAGAAGAAGTGCTTTCCAGAAGTCAAATTTTACATATGTAAAGCAGTCAAATAAGTAGAATATACTGTTTACTAGTTTATAAACCACACCATGGACATTTTTATTCTTTATATTTCCAATTTCTTTGCCAAAACCTCCTCAAAATATACTTTGTCCATTCTTTGATTTAATTTCCTGTCATTTGCTTACCTAACTTTGTCATTATATATATACATAATATACGTATATATGTAATATATGTATATGCAATAACAGATACCAGGATTTTCAAGAGCAAAATATTTCAATCACTGCAAAGCACTTTGCAAGATATTCACATAAAACCTTTTGTTTCTGTAATTTATTTTATATCAGCTCAACATATTTACAGGAAACTGCTCCTTTTCATCAGTACCTAGGAAAGGATCTAAGGTTTCAGCAACCAGGTGGTTGTGAAGGTGAAACGGAAGGTTGGACTTAGATGATCTTTAAGGTCCTTTCCAACTCAAACCATTCTACGATGCTGTGATTCTCTGATTGAGGGAAAATAAATGATATCTTATTTAAATCAAGTATATTGTGCCATTTTAATGTCTAGTGTGATCTCACGAGGTCATATTGAGATGCATAACTTTTTTCAATATACCTTCACTTGTTCTTCATCAGCTTGTGCTTCAATCCTCAATCAAACACAATCAATTCATGACTGCACCATGAAAAAGTGTCTGGGCTGCAAATCAATTTATGAATTTTGCTGAGCTGAGAGGGCTAATAATGACAGGACACTGAATAAACCATTACCTGCTTAATCATTCCTTTCTGAAGCAAATCAAGGGTGCCCAAATGAAACTTTGGTTCCCATATCCACAATTTACTGCTAAACAGCAAGCGATGTTATCACCTGGCAGTGTGGAGCAGCAGGAAAATACCACCATAGTGTAAACCAGGGAGCTATTATGGAGGGAATGAAATGTTTCCTGTGGTTATTTCAAGTGTATTTCAGTTTTTATAGCCTTAGTCACTTGAACTCTCAGCGTGAATTATAAAATATAATGCATGGCTGTCAGGCTTGATTAAATGTGTTGCAGGGCTGTTAGGCCAAAGCAAGAGATAATAAGGAAAAATAAAATCAGAAGTGGCAAAGAGCCGGAAAGTCACAAGAGACAGAGACAAATAAATATTTGGGTGTTTTATGTGCCAGATTTTATAATTTATATATTAGAAAGTTATTCCTTACAATTGGATTTATACCTTTTAAGAATACAAATATTTAGTCTTCTCTAAGTACCAGTTACTCCAATAGACCAGAATTTGTTTCTTCTGTTTTGTATGAGGCTAAAGAGGTCATCTGCTTCAAGGAAAACTACTAAAAGTAACAGTCATTTGGAAAGATGAAAAAATGCAAGACCAATTTGTCTATACAACTCTCATCTTCTGACATGATTGAATCATGTTGTGCTGTCACATCCTATTTCTGTTTTAAATGTGTACATGGGGTTTCAGTTGTGCTTGTTCACAAAGGCAAACTTTGACTTCAAAAGTGAAAGTTTGCAACGGGTCATTTATTGGAGCTGAAACAAAATTATTAAGGTAGAAGAACCAGTCAAGCAGCTATTCTTACAGGAATTGTTTAGTGTTCTTGATACAGATAAAAAAATTAGCATACCAATTTAAGTTTTATTTACTGCAAAAAACTTGATTCTTTTTCCATTTAGAAACCATAGAACTACTATGCTTCTTTTAAAAAGCTACACTTTTAGGATGTTAAGGTGAAAGTTTAAAGAAAAAAAAAAAAAGATGCTTATGTTTTTTTCATCCTAAGGTTTTGAATATTTCTTCCCTATTTTTGATACAGTCAATCAAAATACCTGCTTTTTGCAGAGGTCTAAGCAAAATAGAAAATAAAACATTTGTATATATGCCCTGGATTGTGGGGAGATGGAGGAATACTGCTGGTGCTTAACCAGCTGGGTTCAGCACTTGCCAAAACATTGGAATGTTATCTTTCTAGCTACTAATGCAAAAGACAGCACTGTGAAGACTGCTGGGGGGAAATGAACACCATTTCAGCCAGACTCAATACAATAGAACATAGCTACTTTACTAATTAAATAATTGCTTTGAATTTTAAAACTTTATTGTTAAATGTCTCTGATTTCCTTCCTCATCTCTAAATAATCTCACAGTTTGGATGACCTATCCATTACCTAAAAATATTATCTTTTTTATGTTGACAGAGGAATCAGAGGAATATATAGGATATAGCGTATGTGAGTGACAATGCATGTATCTGCATATGGTTGTGTGTGTGAGAGAGTATTTTCGTGCTGTGCTTGTGTCTTTCATTTCTCCTTTATATATACACAAACCTTTGCTTTCTACAAAGACATTGGATAACCAAAGCATGAAGACATTAAAAAAGCATAGTGTAATATGTACCTCTTTCAAAATCTTCTCTCTTTTGCAGCAAATACTTCTACAGCACAATGTGTTCCATTTATTTGGAAGGAAGTTTCTTTGTGAGATTTTTGTGGTTTTGTTTTCTAGCTTCTCTGTCTAGGAATTAAAACTGGATCATTGGATAATGATGTATAATTTAGAATATGAAAATATCACAGTAAACCTATTTCAAAGTTATTCCAAGTGGAATCCCTCGTTTTATAAGCTCTAACCCTAATACATTGCCATTCTGACAGTCTTGTGCATAGGAAAAAAAGAAAAAAGAAATTTATTTCATAAGATTATTTATTGCTTTAAGAAGTTATTTCAAATTAGAGGGAAAAACCACTAGAACACTAGGGAAGAGTCTTGATAACTTTATAATACAACTTAGTCATGACCTAATGGGATCACTAGAGTTAATTAGCAAGAAAGATACATTATATATAATCACAGAGGCCATATACTGTACCAGCACAATAGCATAAAGATTAATTGTCACCAGAAACTATTTCCATATATTCCATCTGCTACAAAATATTTTAGTATAATTCATTTATATATATATATATATGTGTGTTCCTTCAGAGAGGAGGACAGAATAATCACTAGGGAATTGGTTGCTTGTCTAAATGTAGAAAGAGGATCAGATACAGTGATTAACACCAAAATTATCTCAGAAATAAATTACAAAACTCATGCAGGAGCTAAGCTTTCATGGTTTAAGTCATGAAAAAATTCTCAGAAAATAATCCACTTCTAGTGATGAAAACCACTTCCGCCAGTACAGTATAATGTCTATGTTTTTTTTCTCCCACACATAGCTGTCAAACAAATGTCCTGAAGCAAGACGATAACATAACCAGGGACATCCCCTGCCCACTACTGCAAGAGCTTCCTTGAGATGGAAAAAAGCATCAGGGCTGAATTGTAAGAATGAATGGGATGTAACTCTTGGTTAGGGCTCCTTTTTTAGGTTATTTAGCTTTATCTTCAAAATATTCTCTATTCCCTCAGTATTCTTGGTTATTCTCTCTGTAGAGATGAATTTGTATTTATTGTCTGGATGCATTAAAGCATGGAAAAGTATAATGTATAGTTGTAACCATAGATTTACAGCAAGGCTATGTATGACACAGAACTGCTGCAGGACAAGCAGGACTTGTACCCGTGTGATTTAATGGTGGACAATCTACCACTCTGGCAAGTTTCTCAAATATTGATACAAGCACTTTGTGCTTTTTTAACAAAAAGTGTTGGCTGATGTTACAGCTAAGCTAGTCTACTGACCAGCAGTTTCCAACCAGTGAGAGGCTGGGATAGATGATGATGATCCCTTCCAACCATTTTTTTCTACATTTCTACTATCAAAAAAGACCTCTTCGGCCCTCACATTCCTTAACCCCTAACTCTTCTCAGATCTTACCCTTTAGTGAGTCCATTTAGGGACTTAAGCCATACAAAATTACTCCGACACAAAAAAGATAAGAAACCCGTTTATGCCATTTAATTCCCTGTATTCTACAACAACCATTCAGGCAAGATTTATTTCTGACACAAGTGGAGTGAACGGTGGATTTTTCTGCAGCAGATAGCCTTTAGGTTGCACAGCTGTACCACCACCACATTGCATTCTAAGGATTTTTTCTTATCATGGCAATTCAGAAAAACACTCAACAGGTGAAAATTTTCACAAATAAGATATACCAACTTAATCAAGTTGCAATACTCAGTATTTTGTTAACAACACTTATTAGCTATATTGTTTGAAAAAAAGTAAATGTAAGAGACATATCTCCTGCTGACTGTTAAATGTCACAAAACTGTAGTGCCATTTCTTTTCCTGAACTGTTCCAAGTTAAAACAGTTCCAAGTTAAAAAAAAATTAAATTGTCAAAATCTGTTTGTAAAGATATTTTATATATTTTATGGAGAATGCAACATTTTATTAATTTTACTTTATGTGTTTGGTGAAAATTAAATCTAAAATTGACATAGGATCAGATAGGAGAAGGACACAAATCTTTATTTCCCTTTCCTTTCCCTTTTTCCCCCTTAAGTGTTTATCCTTTTGCTTTTAATTGTTTCAGAAACTATCAATACTCTTGTTTAGTGTCTTCTCATGGAAGATCTGTTCAATTTGTTTAAAGTGAGAGAAGAACACAGGAAGATAGTATCTCTGAAAAGTGAACTAAATCTAGCTATAATGTGGATTTATTTAAATCTCTTTAATACTAAATTTAGCACCTAAAATGAGGTTAAGTTTTAGAAGGATTCTATTTCTAGTTGGTGTAAGAAAGTGGAAAATTAAAAATTATAAGTCGACTAATACTCTGTGATTGGAAAAAGCAACATAATTTTAATTAGTTTCCAATTAGGAAAAAAAGGTAGTTTTTAAAACTTTCTTCAACTGAATATTACTCCTGTCACTGGATTTGATTTCAACAATTTCCATGGCAGTTTACAGCTTACCTCTTGCATTTCAGTGTTCATAGTTTATCCATGTTAACCTAAGTAAAGTTTGGGCATGGGACTAACATTCTTACAATATTCATCTAAAACACCTTGTAAAATTTACCTGCAAGAAATATTAATTCCTTTGGAAAAACATGTAAGACATCGAAAGACTCAATCGTCTGCTTAACAATGTGAACAAAAATATTAATTTAGGAGCAAAGTAGTAACATGTTTAAATAGGTGCATAATTAAATTCTGTGAGTAGCTTAACATTTCAGTGGCACTTAGCACTTTTTTTAAGTCAGGCTCACATTCAGAGGAAAACTGAAGCACTGTGAATTAAGACACAAACATAAAGAAATCCTGACTTTTATAGACAGTTTATGTTGATTTTCAGTGTAATTTCAGTAGGGATATGTAAGTAGAGAATGCATATGTATATATGTATACAAAAAAACCCTATGGAAAACTGTCATTGTTTACTCATAGTGATGTCTGTTACTTTCAAATTAAAGATATATGTATGTGTATATAACAAATGATTTTCCATTGATGATAAAATGAAGTAAGCAATTTTGTATTCTAAATCCTTCTGATGTATGAAAAATATGCATAAAATAAAAACTAACATGTTCTGTATCTACAAATAGGAATTATATGCACTTTAGCAATGTTTATTTTCTTTTTCCATAGTCTAGCTTTGCAAGGGTCTATGTCCACATCAAGGTTCAATGCCTGTTTTAATCTGTAAAGCCTTAAAGTTATTTTTAACAAATTTAACGTTCACAATTTAAAATGTTAACATGTTGAATTTAATAATCAGTAATTTAGACCAATATTGATATAGATAAATCTTGTAGAAATGAAATAAAACCTTAAGTCACCTATAGAAGTGTTAATTCAGAAGTTACTTTTTTCTTCCACTGTCCCTCTCCCCTCCCCCCAGTACCAATAGGAATTAAACCAAGGTTTTATTTCATATGTAACTAATTACTTCTTGACCTGTGGATAAAAATACCAACTCTGATTATTTCAAAAGAAGAAAATAATATCGATGATTTGGATATATTTGTTGAAAATATTTTTTCTTTTGTTATGATTTTTCATCTATATATTGTTCAGCAAACTTTAAGCACTCATGCTGAAAATAAGAATTACATCATAAAGCTTAATTTTATTATAGCTAAATTTTTGTCCTTACACTCCCTCAACCTATTTATGTATTTTCTAGGAAAAAAATTAAGGCAGGATTTCCCAGTAGCCCTTTCCGCAAATTAATGTGGCGAAACAGAGCTTAGGATATAGGTCAAGTTAATTCCTGATATCAAAACAAGTAGGTAACCACGGAAAATAAAATCTGCTTAATAAATAATAGTAATCATCATAAAAATGCATTATCTTGAAATGTAGTGAGGATATACTGTCCTTATTATACAGGAGATATTATTCCATGTACTGTTAATTATTTTTACAATCTTCTGTTAAATGAAAAAGCATTTTTCAGGCTTTGGAAATACTGGGTAATATTGTTACAAATAAAATAGTCCTCACTACAGAAGGGAACACAGCAGCAAGAAAACTCGGAAAATTAATCTGAGAAGCAAATCCTTTCTGTAAATTTCCTGGTGCCCAAGTATTTTTCTTAATGTAATTTGGTAAAGGAAAATTAGTATAGTGACTCAACATTGCTTCTTAGTTTTTCTCCTATTCACAGTCATTTCAAAAATCATAAACGCATCTCCACCTGTAATTTTCAGTCTCTTATATCTCACAAGAAGGTAACTGAGATCTCACAAGAAATGAGATATGAAAGATAGAAAAGGCTTTCTACCATTTCCTTCCTAAGATCATCTAAGAGTTTGTAACAAGTTAAAAGTAACAAAGTAATTACATTTTTATTTAGTATTCCAATGACTGGGGAGAAATTTTCAAACATCTTTGCGTACTAATATTTTTGCAAAAGGAAATTTTAAAAAATACATATTGCAAGCCTGCTGCCCCAGTTTCAGATAATGTGACATGATACTTCATTTTATTTCCTATTTACAGAGCTGCTAAGTAATTCACAGGCTTACATGAAGTATTCATGTCCCATTGTCTACTTGGCCAAAACAGAGATGTGAAAAGACATCTTTACTACTCAGCTGTCAGGGAAAAGTCTGCTGCAGAGAGAGGGCAACCGCTATATAGGAGCAGGACCCACCCAGCAAGCTATAAACACAATCTTCAAATTTTGCTTCCCTGAAAGAAAACAGGAGTCCCAAATCCAAACAGTCCCACAGTTTCTTTATTCTGTGTCTGCTTTTAGTAGTCTCTCTTCATACCAAGAAAAAGGAAAGGGTGGTGTTGTTTGTAAATCAGCCCTGTGTGTTCTGCTAAGAATTTTGAGTTGACTGCTTGTCTATCATAACTGGTTTGGAGGCTCTGAATTCTTGGAGGCTCATTCTGACAAGTGCTGCAGAAAGATACAGAGAGCACTAAGTCCTGCCCCAAAGAGCTTGCTCACTAAAAAGCAAGGCCCCTTTCCCCCTCTCCATCTCCGATTAGACAACTAAAGCAAGTTAAATTTAATAACTAATACAATGTCCTAGTAAATACTAAAGCAGCGGTGGGAAATTAAGCAACACACAGCAGCAAGCTGAGTTCCTATTCTGACTTCCTCATGTTGTCAAATACACTCTCTGTATGCACATTATAAAATTTGGTGTTTACCTTCATTCCATTTTTGTTATGTCATTAGTTCCCAGATGAGTTGCATACTTCTCTAAAGGAAAACTTTATTCAGTAAATAAATAGGTCATTCTATTGCTGTGCTAATGATATATTCAGATCAGCTTCTTTGATCATTAATACAAGCTGTGGAAAACTAAATAAAGCTGGGATGTCATTTCCTGAGAACAAATGAATAGTTCAGATTAAAAGGAGGATGATTTGAGTGATTTCTTCCATAAGACATAAAATGTAGTGGGAAAACACCTAGTTCTCCCTCTGATGGTCTATTTTTATTTATGAAAATTTTCAGTGTGCTGAAGGAAATTCATGTGGTCAATTCTAGATATGAAATATTCTCATATTTCCTAGAATCATGCACTAAGTCTGGAAATGTAAGACCTATTGCCACAATGATTGAGACTGATCAAATTTGTTTATAGTTTTAATTTAGTTCTCTATTCTTTGATATATAGTGAAATATTTTTCTGACAATCAAATGCATAAAATAATTTAGTTACCTCAAAATGAAGAATTTAATACCTGTACAAAAGTAAGTGACTGTATATATGCAGAACAAGATGGAGAATTATGATGATTATATCAAAATGTCTTGTAAAGGTATTGAAGGGCTCTTATATCTGGAATATGCTGTCCTCAGGGCCTGATAAATACTAATCATATTTCTTTTTATGGTATGACATGAAAAACTTCTGTTTATAAATGTGTGTTCTTAAAGCCAATTCCCATTAATATTTATATTGGTCAGTTCTTTTTTATATAAACTAAAAAGACAAGAAATAGAACAAAATTTTAAAAACTATATACAATTTTTCATGTTTTTGTTTCAAAAGTGGTAGGGAAGGCTATTATTTGAATACATATGTGGAGAACTGCAGAATAGTTTTGAAATAGTGAAATGTGATGCTTTATTCTGGGCAATGTAGAATAATACACACAAGAAGAATCTCCTTCTTAAGGTTTCTATAAATTCCCAACTCAAAATTTCTCTGTTGTTTTTGTTGATTCTTGTCAAATCAAGCTTAAGGAGCTCAGTATCAGCTATTCCAGATCTAATCTGTTCAGGAAAGAAAATAACTCAAGGGTCTTAAAATGACTGTAAGACCTCAGCACAGAGGTATAAACATTTTGATCCAAACTAGAGAAGGTGATTGCCAGCTTCAGTAGTAGTTAAACTGCTCTCTGTGCCCAACTAGATAAACAAAAGTTTAAAAAGTTAAGGAAGTGGAGATCAACTCCTTGCACTTCAGCAATGTTAAAGTAGATATAAAATTTTACAATTTCATATCTGAATTATTTTTCTATTTTAAGTACCAACCCTTTCAGAGTTAAGAGGAAATTACGTTTAAAAACACTTCACTGACATATATGATTTCTTACCTATACTGATGAGTGCAGAAAAAAGATTGACATTTTACAGATAAGAAACAAACAGGAAAGAATGGCAAAAAACCTCAAGTAGAAATATAATTGAGATTCTTATTGCCCATTCTCTGTTCTACCTCGTTTTCTTAGCACCAGGGCACTATCTATGCAATAATATATCCACTAATGTATACAATGTTGAGGTCTCATGCTTCATATTTGCATAACAAAGGACTCTAGTGTCATAGTGGATCTTCATTGAACACAGCATACAACTTAGAAATTGTTTCTGGCACTTAAATACACTCTACTATTTATTTCCTCTCACTCCAAATTGTAAAGTGTTCATCATATTTACATTTTTTTTCTTTATATCAGATGTATCTCTGATCCTTCTTTCTTAGGACTCAGTGCACATAGAAAATCATTTTGCAAACATTCTGAGAAATTAAAGAAGGAGTTAAATATTGCAGCATCTTTGCCTTTACATGTTCACATTTTAGGAATATCAACTGCTTCTGTGAGAGTATGATGAATTTCAAGTTCATGCAAGCTTCCTTTGTGACACAATGCAATCATTTTCAGATGGAAATGCAAATGGGTTTTTTTTGTTTGTTTGGTTTGGGTTTTTTTTTGCAAAGGCTCAACATTATTGTATACCAGGAGCAGTTACAGACTGTGGTGATAAAACTGCACTGACAGAACTTGTTTTGTGAGTGTCCTTCATCATGTTTTTTACAGAACTTAAACATATCTTTGGCAGTCCCTGGCCTCTCGTCACCGCTAGTATTTATATTCTCATTGGACTTACGATAATGCTAAGCAGGAGAACCAGCCCATGATAGAACAAAGGCTAATTGGCAGATCAGATGGGCAGAGAGACCTGTTGAAATGTTCTACAGATACCTGGCCAAAGCCCAGGGCACAGAGGTTGCTATAAGGTCCAGCCAGAGTCCCAGCTGACCCTGGACTCATGACACTTACAGCATGAGTGAATAGACATACAGTCAGTAACTGGGATATGTGACACATTACACCAAGACATGTTATTGTGCAGGAGTTGGAGCAGGCAGGTGAATTTCTTGTGGTCCATTCTAAGAATCTTCCATTTGATTTGTATAATTAAATGAAAATGCCCTATGATGTAATCTTCTTTTGATGTGCATGGATACAATTAATATTTGGATCACCCCTTTCAAAAATACTAAAATAGTGATTGGCTGAGACTTCTAAGCTAACCAGTCTCCCTGGAAAGTCTATAGAAACAAAAAGATACCTTCCAAGGAAAATTGTTGCAGATGCCTACTAGTTATATGGAATGATATCCTAGTTGATCTTCCACACCCTCTCACTCAGCTATAGAAGAGTCACAGGTATAAACGTTTGTCTGGAGGAAAAGTTCACTGACCTCCAATAAACTTAGATACTACATTTACTTTTTTAGCTGGTATTGAAAGAATTCATGCATGCTTCTAACATGAAACAGTCTAATTGCAACTTTAAATGGTTTGATTTGGTTAGTTTACTGCTTCCAGCATTAAAAAGATTAGAAGGAATTGAAAGAGTTTTGTTTAGCTGCTGCACACCCTTATGTAGCAGAGAGGAGTACAGGAATTCTTAAGCAAAACATACCTGAGAAAGGAAAATTCTTAACCTTTTTATAAAATCTGCAAAGTCATATAAAATTATTAATTATTCAATCTGATTTAAAATGTAATTTTCTTATAACTTCTTTATTCTGCTTTGTCTCTGACTACTCCATGGAATTTTCCCTTATGTTTTCTGTGCTAAGTAGAAAACAAATCCCTGGAAAGGAAAGGAACTTTTTGCCCTACTGAAAATAAAGGATCTTATAAAATAATAGAAAAGTAGTAAAGGAAAAAAATATTTTTAAAGAAAAACTCAAAATTCAGAAAATCTATCATTCGAAAGGCTTGTTTCAGATAACTTTAAGTACAATAAAATTATGTATAACAAGTGCAAGTAATGAAGTTCAGATGAAATTAAATTTAGTTAACTGCTGGTTATTTTCCACCTTGTTTGACATAAGTTTGATAAGTGTTCTAATAAAATTCTGAGCTGACTATTTTCAGTCTATTTCTATATACATATATATTTTTAAGTTTATAATCACACACTAAATGTCCTTTTGCCTCCTTTTTATGGCACCAACTGTTGACAAGAGAAAGAGTGGAAGAAGTAAAATTTTATTACATACAGAACTTTTGGGTCCCTGTCCCTTTGAATTGCTCTTAACTTTTTACTCTTCTCCCTTACACTTTGATCTAATTGTTTTTGCAATTCTTGTATGTTAAAATAACAATTTATTTTAAAAAGGTGTTAATAATGTCAAATAATTCCAAACACAAGGAAAAACACAATTTATTTTATAATGGCTTGTTGGTTTCTTTGCTGGTCATTGACAATTCCTTGCCAATACTGCTACAAAGGCATTTGGATTTTTAAATAATTACTTGAGTTACTGAAATCAATGTTTGCAAGAAAAAAAAGACTGAACTTATTCCACATTTAAGCGAAAAGATGGTATTTGAAATTTATTTTTCTTTTTTAAATGTTACTTAAACATCTGAATCTAACAAATTTAAAATACCTTTTACAATTTAATGTTACAATCTGTTTGATTTATACTCCACCTTTGATGGCATGGAATTTAGAAGACTGATGAAAGTTTATTGCTTCAGTAATCTGTTTTTTCATTATCTTTGAAGACATTTTTGATGTGGATTCCAAATAAAAACATTTCCCATCCAAATAAAGTCAGATGTTTTTGTTCACGCATTATTTCATAGTCACATATTTTATTATCTTACTGTCTTTATTCTCATTTATCTCACAAAATGGACAGGCTCTGGATATGATAAAAACATATTTTTCAAGTGTTAATTGACATTGATATTTTTATCACCCTCCCACTGCTGTCATCAGATGCCTTTCCAGTGAAATCTAGAATGAGATCTACTGAAAGCCACAAGAATTGTAATCATCGGCCCTCTCCTAGGTTTGCCATTCCTGTTCAGGAAGTTCCTGAGCTAAAAATAGGAAGAAAGTTTATTTCTAATGTTAGCAAGAATTGTTGTTCTTGCCCTTTTCTGGCTTTTTCCTGAATGGATATTTGATCCTACATGACCATTCTTTACTTTCCTAAACATTTCTATGGCAAGTCTATCGCCTTTCACTGTCAAGAATAAGTGATATATTTATGTCAATAAAGAGAATCAGGATAGTACTATGCAACATGGAATAGGCTAATAATGAATTAATCAGCTTTAAAATTTGCAAAGCACATCCTGTTGGCCAACAGAGGCTCAAGAAAACTTTGAACAAGTTTCTCTTAGTGTGGTATTCTGCATCACATTGAATGGAGATACATTTTTTAAAGTATCTCTCAGCTTGCTGTCCTGAAAGCTCACCAGTCCTGTGAAGACAAAAGTTTGACAATACCTCCTCTGCATAACTGGAGGGTAACTTAAATGATTAGTTTGCTTACTTTTATTACATACTTCCTTTTCTACATTAGGAAAAAATTCTTTGCAAAAAAAGTGATTTGCCATTGGAATGGGCTGACCAGGGAGGTGGTGGTGTCACCATCCCTGGAGGTGTTTGAAAAAAGACTGAATGTGGCACTTAGTGCCATGGTTTATTTGATAAGGTGGTGTTAGGTCACAGGTTGGACTTGATGATCTCAAAGGTCTTTTCCAATGTAGTCAATCCTGTGATTCTGTGATTCTCTACATTGGTTAGACTTGCGTCTTGTTTTCCTGAACTCTCAGCTCAGAAATGAAGTGGAGGAGGTTGATTGGTATAAACGAGACAGTCTGGGCTCATTTTGTCTGTGAATTAAAATATAACGAGACTGAGGTGATGACAGTTCATTTTTTATTATTTCATAACATTATGTAACTTACTAAAATTACTGTCTTTTTTTTTTTTTTTTTTTTTTTTTTTTTTTTTTTTTTTTTTTTTTCGTTCCATTTTACAGGCAGAAAATCCTTAAACTGCTTAATCTACACTACCTGTCTGAGAGCTTGCCTGGTAAAGTGTATGAATTTCCAATTAAGTCAGACTAGATTAATTTGCTTTTGCAATCAACAAAATGTGAAAATCAAATTAATATTCAACTAGTGACACAATATAAGAGCAAGCTGGTATGCAGCAGGGTCTTTGTTATCTAATTTGTTAGGGTATTTGTTATCTCTGTAAGCTAAAAATTGTAGCTAACAATAAAGGTTACTAGGCAGGAACTCTCAATTCTGTTTCTTTGGTCTGGAACAGTGGTAAAATATAGCTTTGAAGTTGATCTGTAAAACAGCTTTTGAAAATTAAATAACTAAATGAGCTGCCTGCTTTATTCCAGGGCACAGACCTGTTCTTTTTTACAGCTTTCAGGGTCTTGAAGAGCTATTGCTATCATCTAAACCTGGATTTCTATCGCTCAGTTCCCATCAGTATGCCATTGCTAATGCCTTCAAAAGTCAGACAGCTATCAGCAAAACAGGTACCCCAGCTAGCATCAGTAGAATTCATTCACTTCAGGACTAACAGAAGCCCTTTCCCTGCTTCTAGAGTTTTGATGCACAGGACATGAAAAACAATCAGGATTTTTGAAGTGGGAATAGAAGATGTTATTAACCTTCACAAAAGTGTCATGCAGAGGCATATCTGTGCTTGAGAAGTTGACATATAGCAACCAGCTTCCTTTGAACTACTGGCTAGGCTACTTGCATATTCTGTTTCTACTCTGTTTTAGTCAAAGTTAGTCACATTTGCCAATAAATATAGATTCAGTTCTTTCTGTAACTGAATCTATTTTGACTTAAGTGATCACTCAAGCAGTGTGTTTCTGTGCACAGCTGAGTGGGTGAAAAATGCTTACATTTCAGCCAACGTTTGGGGATAACAGATAATAGACACAAAAAAGGATGTTTGCTGTGATCTTATCATAGAAAGGACATGAATAAAGACAACATGATCACGACTGCTTGCAATACCTGTCATATAACGTCAAAGGAATCTCTCCATAACCTCAAATTAATTACTTTTCCAAAGTTCACTTGGAATTCAGCAGAAAGCAATTATAATTGTTCCAATTTAGATGATGGCTTTGCAGGAGCACCTCTGCTTCAGAAGTTCTCATACAACAGTTTTGGTTATGGAAGAAAATAAACATATATACAAGAATGTGAAGCTAGAGTGCTACAGATAACCCATACTCACTTCCAGAAATATCTAGACTCCAGCTCACTCTTTCCCACTGGATCTCTGTAACTAAAAGTCTTCCAGAGAAAATTAACTGATAGTATGGCCGAATAAACAAACTTTTGCTTAAAACCCCATCAATGGACCTGCATTTTGACAGAAGAAATTATGGATATTTTCTAAGAGAAAACAGGGGGAAAAACGGGAGGAAAAGATCTGCAAATTCAAAATAGTTTTGGGTGATATGACAACTGCAGTATATACATTATGTGGCCACGCTGGCACCTGTCATTTATGAGTACATTAACAGTTGCGAATGATGAACTTGAACTCCCACAGAGGTGTTTTTTTGGCTGCAGGTCAGACATAAGAACAATCTTTAGCTAAGAGCATTTCAAATAACCTCTTAGACCACCAGGTACTCCAGACGTTTTCGAAATTTCAGACAGTAGTAAAAAAATATTTATTAAAAACTGTCAAGAAAGGGAGTGAATCAGATCAAAGTTAAGCCAGAAAAAAAGCTTCTAAGATGTGTCATTGGAGAAGGTTTTTTTTTAAGATAAGATTTTATTCTAAGTAAATGTATTGTGGGCCACTGCAGAAGATACTGCAGTAAGAGATAGTGATTTCAAGCAGCATCTAGGCAGAGTTTAACCATAGCCGTGGTTGCAGAGAACCATATGTCAGTGTGAGTGACCACTGGATAACCTGAGCTGTGATACTGTGACGTGCTGCCTGTAACAGTACCACTCATATGTCTCTCTTGTAAGATCTATTTGTTTAGAACTGGGTAAGGGCATAACATTTTGTGTGAACTTTGGTGTGCCATCATGAAAGTTCAGCATTGTACAGATAAAAGACTGATAGTTCTGTTCACTTGTCAGATTTCTGTAAAGATGTAAAGAACACTGGGATTGGAGAACCTCACCAGATATTGGATCTGAGCAGCACCATACAAGGAGGGACTCATCTAATGTTAAAACAGCTGGGGTTCCCAGCAATAGAAGGGACATAACACTGCTAATATCTTTTCTGTAATTTCCGTCCTTTACTCAGTAAATCAGTTAAGCAACCTTGAGTGTCCATGTCTTTCTTATTGAGATCCTAGAGGATAATTCTCTCCTGTGCAAGACAAAATATCAGCACTCCAAGACTAGGACCTTTACTGGAAAAGAAAGGTCAGTAAATTAAAAGTTATTGAAGTTGATAATAAATTCAAGAAGCAAATTCAAACTATTACTTTTGGCATTCAAGCTCAGATTTGTTGTAAACTAATTAAAGTGTTGTCTTATTCTGTTATATTGGTCAAATGATTACATACAGACAAAACCCAGAGGACAGACTTCAGGTTCTAAGTTTTGTTAGCTTTATTGCTCCTTCATATTAAATGGCTATGTAACAGAGTACCAGGAGAAACGAAAACTATCAGGCCCATTTATTACTCCATCCAATATATGTTTTGCAATGAAAACTATAATATTTGCTAGGGAAAAAAAATTCTTATCTCCTTTTTTATGCAAATGTGGACTTTCCTAGGAGTTTCTGCTTAATTTATTTTCCCTGGGATATTTTATTACCACACTACACAAGGGGCTTAAATGTAGCTGTACAGCTCTGAGAACGTATCTCTGTAGTTTCTTTTCTCTAATAGCTACAAAGTGTTTCCTTGTCTTAGAAAACTATTAGAAAGTGCCCAAAGAAGGACTACGAAAATCATGAAGGTCTTAGAGGGAAAGCCGTATGAGGAGGGGCTGAGGTCACTTGGCTTGTTCAGGCTTTTCCAACCTGGACAAAAGGAGACTGAGGAGAGACCACATTGCAGTCTACAACTTCCTCATGAGGGGAAGTGGAGGGGAAGGCACTCTCACTCTGGAGATCAGTGACAGGACCCAAGGGAATAACATGAAGATGAATTGGGAGATTCAGGTGAGATATAAAGAAGAGGTTCTTAACCCAGAGGATGGTTGAGTACAGGTTCCCCAGGGAAGTGGTCACAGCACCAATCCTGACAGAGTTCAAGAAGTGTTTGGACAAAGCTCTCAGGCACATGGTGTGATAATTGAGGCTAAGAGTTGGACCCAATGATCCTTGTGGATCCCTTCCAACTCAAGCTATTCTATTCTATGAGTCTATGAGAATATCAGTTCAAATGGCAGAAATTACTCTTTCAATAAAATTGAGACAATTCTGCTAATAATTTTCTTACACCATTTAATGAATCATTTTATTATTTGAAGTGTTTTAAACCACTTCTTCCTCATAGCCTTCAAATAAACTGTGTTTTATCACCAAAGTATTCTAGGAGCAAAAGTAGCAACACGTTACTGAATCCCTTCCCTATTACTTCAAAGTAGACCAAAGAACACTTTTTAAAATTTGCAGATAATAATGAAAATTGGAAATTTCATTTCAATGGGAAATAGACAATTTTATCCCTATAAATTTAATGAAAAAACAAAATTAACTGTGTGTATCAGAAAAAACATGCAAAAGTAAAGTCACTCTGAATAACACTTGGAAAACAATTAACCTATGAAGCAATACCTTGTTTTAATGTGTTTACGTGGTAGTGGTGGGGCTATAGGGATCACTTCAGTGAGAAGCTGCTGGGAGCTTCCCACATGTCTGATAGAGACGATGCCAACTGGCTCCAGGATGGACCAGCCACTGGCTAAGTATGAGCCCATCAACAACAGTGGTAGCATCTCTGGGATAATAAATTTAACAAGGGGTAAAAAGCTGCTGTGCAAGAGCAGGCTGGATAGAGGAATGAGAACATGTTAGTGAAACAGTCAAGTGAACACCAAGGATGGTAAAGAAGCAGGAGTAAGTTCTCCAGATGCTGGGGTTGAGATTCCCTTGCAGCCCAAGATGAAGACCATGGTGAAGCAGACTGTCCCCTTGCAGCCCATGGAGGTACACAGGGAAGCAGGGATCCACCTGCAGCCCATGCAGGACCCCATGCTGTAGAAGGTGGGGGTACAAAGGAGGCTGTGATTCCATGGGAAGCCTGTGCTGGAGCAGTCTGCTTATCGGACCTTAGTATAGAGGAGCTCAGGGATTAGGGAAAACAGGAAGTGAGGCTGAGGCTGGGAAGAAGGGAGGGGTGGAAGAGAGTTGTGATAAAATTTGATTTTATTTCTTATTATCCTAATCTGATTTAATTGTTGATAAAATTAATTTCCCCAAATTGAATCTGTTTTGCCTGTGATGGTAACTGCTGAGTAATTTCTCTCTATCCTTATCCACAAGCCTTTCAATATATTTTCTGGGCACCTGGCATCTAGACAGGGTCAATCCACATCACTTGCAAAGTCTTTTGCTCAAGTACTTGAACTTATGACGCAAATCTCAGAAAACAGAAACTACTGATTGCTCAGTGTTGACTAATAGATTATGACTGTTTATCATAACATACCTTTGCTTTTCATGCAGTCTAACAAGAAATATCTATTTTTCCAAAGCCTGTGTTTTGATTTTATATTGAACTTGTTATTAACCACAATCAAATATGTAAAGTCATATTCTAAATTTGTACCTTTTTTCCTCAATGACTGTTATTTTCCCATTAGTCTTATTGGTATAATCAAGAACTTGTCAAATTATGTTTTGATTAATGATTTTTTTTTCTGCTATACTTAATAAGCACACAATGGCAATCATCACTGAGAGAAACCTTCTCCCATCTGGGTTTTCATATTATAAAGAATGAATGTGTTATTAGCTAGCTACAATTTTGCTCAGAAACCAAGAGATATTATGAAGCACAGTCAGAAAGTATGTATAATAACTGTTTGCATGTTGAAACACAAGTGGGTACTTTGCAGCATCATTTTATGATTGTTAGCCTAACTCTGAAGACAGTCTTCCGGTAGTCTTTGAACATATGTTTGAGGAACTGGCAGCAATAGTGGCATTTCTTGAAATAGTTTCTTCAAAAATGAGCAAGTTCAATTTTAAAAATATGGATTCCTTTCATATTCCTGTCTAGCATGTTTACAGGAAATAAAATGGGAGTGGAAAATGCAATTAGAAAGTTCTTTCACATCCTTCTCAACTTCTTCTTGACAAAGAAGAAAATTGCAAATAATCAAATAATGGCTGGAATTGCTTCTTCTGAAGACTTAGTTTCAAATTGTTTTTCAGAATATTGGATATGTTCATTCAAAGTCATATTGTGGGCCTTACTTCGCTGTTGTCTGAGGTTCCAATTCTATTCTGACTAGGTCCTTTGTGATCCTGGTGGGGGGTTTGGATGGTTGTTTTTTTCAGAACAGAAACTGAACAAACGGTAAATTTGGCAAATGCAAATACCTGTGGATCAAAAGCAAAGATAATTTATATCCAAAATCATAAATACTAAAATTGCTGAATTTTATAGTGTTTTGTTCTTTTTCTCCCAATAATTTATATCTGCTTTAATTGAAATTTACTTGACCTATTCAAAGTTTAACCAGAACTGACATGCCTCCATGAGAAGTACAGATCCTGATACACTAAATTCAGCAAAAAGACATTTTATGAGAAAGTCCTCTATCAGATGTAAAAGTAAGATCCTTGAATTTTACTATAATGTTAGAGTAGATGCTCTGCATAATTGACATAAAATATACAGATGTGCCTGATACTATGTGCTTATGAAGAGCTGGCATGCTTTTTACCATTTACTCTTCTGAAGCAGACACCTTAATCTTATATATGAATCACTACAAGCTCTTGGGGGCAATCAGTTAAGACAGTTAAGACAGTTTTGTACTTCAGTGCAGCATTCTAGTTGGGCTACAAGAAAATTACGGTTTAAAAGAGTATTTTGTAGCTGCCCAAATCAAGATATTTAAACACCTGAGGATGTAGATAGACATTAAGGAAAATTTCCACAGTAGCATATGCAAATGACAATTCTGTTGCTTTATTACCAGAACTAGTTAATAATTATATCTGAAGTGAATTGAACACAGTAAATATCTTATATAAGACTCCACAACCTCTCTGGGCAATTTGTTCCAGTGTATGGTCACACACAGAGTAAAGAAATTCTTCCTCATATTACGGTGGAACTTCCTGTGCATCAACTTCTGCCTGTTTCCTCTTGTCCTATTGCTTGGCATCACCAAGAAGAGCCTGGATCCATCTCCTTGGCACCCTCTTTTCATATGTTTATATACATTAATAGGATCTTCTCCCAGCTCTCAAGGCTGAACAAGTCCATCCAGGTCACTGATTAATGAGTTAAACAATAGTGGGCCCAGCAGTGAACCCTGGGGGACACAGTTACTGACAGGCCTCCAATTAGAATGTATAGAAATTAAAGTGTGAGAAAGATGTAGCTAGAACATGTTCTCTATAAGTAGATGATTTATATATCTTGTATAAACAAGACTGCAAGTGTGAGTGTGTGAGTCACTGAACAGTCTTTCCAAAACACTGCTGTTTGTGTGCTATTACTAGAGTTTACTGACACAGTCTATAATTCCTGCTCAGGGTACTACTAAACAACTAGTATAATGGAACAGGAGCGGTAATTGGGGTTGGGATACATTTCCAATTTGTGACTGTATATTTATGACTATATTGTGGACATTACCACTACTTGGAAAAGGGATACCTATCACTGTCTTTCAAGCTGCTCTGTCATTTCTGTGGTTGTTCAAATGTAAAAGATTGCTTGGATGGTAATATCATTCTGTTCACACTGTAATCAAAATGGCTTTATCATACCATATTGAGAAAGACTAATAGAAAAATCTCACTTGATACCTTGTTTCTTTTTTTGGAGGGGTTGATAAGATATAATCCATCTTATTTTCAAATTTGAGAGTATCTGATAAAATGAACAGACAGACTTTATGGCTGATGGCTTTTATTCTGATCAACAGATGAATGACATCAAGTATATAAATAGAAAGCACATATCCATACTGTGGTTTACAATTCTGTGTTAAAACGAGACAGCTCACATTTGAGTAAGTGAAGGAACTCAATGTTCCATCAGAGAAGGGGAAAAAATTATTCTTAGATGAATCTTAATACACACACATCTGAAGTAGGTTATGAATTTAGCAAGCAGCTTTCATTCTCTCAACATGTTATAATTGTAATTAATATGTCTCTGACTGAGAGATAGTCTGAACATTTTTTCCCCCTCTCTCTCTGTGAAAGACAGATGGGGATAGAAAGCTTTGTTAGGCTTAAATCAGTAATATCTGCTGTCAAAGGAAGGAGCGGCAATTTGGGCAGAGAAGCCAAATAAGCATATAATAGAAATCTTCAACTTTCAAGGTTCGCTTGAACCTTTAAATAAAATGAGCAAATTCATATAATTTCCTCTTTTTCTTTTACAAGATAGATACATTGGCCACTTTATCTTCTGTTGTAAAGGCACTGATAGGAAAATGAATGGGAGAGCAGGAATGTTCCTCCTGGTTGTTTTGCTGGTTTTTAACCTTAATGTATATAATGGTATAATGATGATATAATAATGGATGCTATTTTACATGATTTTGATTTCTCTGACCTTGGGACTAGAGTCCTCTATCAGATGCTGCCCAAAACAATTATCTTGATCTTGAACAAAGACTATTGGCTCATGAGGTATTGAAGCAAAACAGGATGCTGACCTTTACATCCAGCTAAACTGTGGTTAGAGTGCCCTTTTAAAGTCACACTGTCAAATCTTATAAGCTATTGCTTACTTAAAAGCTATAGTCTAAACATATTGAATGCAGCAGGTACAATGAAGAGGCTCTTTGCTTACAGGTGCACATTAATTAATCGCCAAATAACTGAACAAACACACCTCTCATAATAGGTAACAACAAAAATCCTGGGCGAGGCTCTCTTGGTTCTGTTGGTGTAAGAGGTATTTAGAGAATAAAACAAAAGCAGTGCAACATAAAGAAGCTATGCTATAGCTGCATCTGTACTGGTGGGATAAATAAAACAATTCCAGAGGCAAATCATTTTTGCCTGCTAGATTGCCAGTATATTCCCTAGTATAAATCTGATTTATGTCAATCTGAACTCTTTCAGACAATGCCTAGGAATGATTTGAGGTATTGAGTGATGGACTGTTCCCAGGTTGCAGTACACATGAGACCGCTCTGGGTAGTGGGTGGGAAGTCAGCTGCACGAACATTATCTAAGGTGTGCTGTTTGTCCTCAGAACAAGAAAATTATGTTTGAACTATGTTAATTACTTGTTTAGATGTAGCTACTAGGACCATAGCTAATGGCTGTAAAAGTTTAGGTAAAATAAACAGGTAAATAAATGCTTAATTTCTAAATCTTTCTCCCCTCTAAATCTTTCTCCCCTCTAAGATGTTCTGTTACTAATAAACATACGTATATCAAATCACCATACCTTGCATTTTCCAGACAGAAGTATGTGCTTCCAAAACGAAGGCTATGCTTTGCCAGTGACAGACACCTGGATTCATTCCCCATATTTACAAAATTACTTGTTTGCAAAGGCTAACTCAACCCGTATTTGAGTTTAGCCACCGTTTTATATGTCCCACTATGCTTCTATGCTTTAAGTTATATGTTGAGCAAATAAGCTCTAGATGTTTCCCCTTTGCATTGCATTTGATCTGGGAACTAACTTAGAGGAGTGAAACATCTCCTTAACTGTTCAAAAATCTCCTTCTAGATTATGCAAATTAGTGTTCGATTATGCAGGAACAAAGAGATAGACAAATGTCTGTATTTTTAAAACTTCATAGGGAAGCAATAGTAACACAGGTAAGGTATGATATTCCCTAGCACACTACTCAGAACATAGAGATCATAATTTATTTCATAAATGCCATGGATTTCTTTCTTTCTTTCTTTCTTTCTTTCTTTCTTTCTTTCTTTCTTTCTTTCTTTCTTTCTTTCTTTCTTTCTTTCTTTCTTTCTTTCTTTCTTTCTTTCTTTCTTTCTTTCTTTCTTTCTTTCT
>VXBA01001178.1:113212-148777 GCA_013399895.1 Serilophus lunatus
CCTTCTTTCCTTTTTTCTTTGTTTTTCTTTCTCTATGTATACTCACATTGGCACTTACACATATTTGCATTTCTCTTCAAAATAGCTTTAAAAAACTGTTTAAGTATTACTACTATTGGGGAAATGTAGGGAAATATCATTTCACCTTGAACTAATAAAGAATAGTAGTTTTTCATTTGATTATGTGAGCTGCCTGTTCATAACACAGGGAGAGGCTTGATATGGGAGGGATGTTTATACATGTCTACCAAACTCATCAGCTTTTCTATTTTTATTCAAGATCACTGAACACTCACAGACATAGACAATGACAAACACAGATTCACACAACCTATACTACCTGTGACCTTTCTTCCACACTGTTACTCAGGTCAGAGCACTTTTCAGTGAATCAGCATTAGAAAATAAATAAATTTTAAAATTACATTAATTACATGGAAAAGTAACAGAAAGAAAAAAAGTGAAATTAACCTTTTTCAGTGCTGTTTATTCAGCATGTTTTTAAAAGGAAAAATTTGTCCTAAACATTTTTCAATTCTATCAAAAAAAAAAAAAAAGAAAAAGAGAAACGTTACAGTAAGAAAGACCATTTCTTTTGGAGAGCATAATCACAGAATCACAGAATTCACAAGAATAATTACAAGATAAATTTCTGTATAATTGAAACCTATTTTTATTTTTTTAAACAGAATCTGAATTAAAAGGGAACAAAAAACAGCCTAGGAATTGGCAGATTTGGGTTTTTTGTGTTTTTTAACTGATGGCAATTTGGAAATTTTCATACTTCTACATAATAAAGCTATTATAGAGCAAAAATTAATTTAATCATTTCTACAGTGGAAGGAAAAAGATGATGTCAACCTTGATGTCTACAAGGAATTATAGAATAGAAATGAACGAACTGAAATGTTGCTTAGATGTAGAGATCAGTGACAATAAATTAGTCAGGGGCAGAAATTAGTACTAGACCAAAAAACACTATCAAAAAATTTAAATTATTTAACATAGATTTAAGATATTTTGATATATCAGTAGGGGAATATTTATTTATTTGGTTTTTAATCTACCTTTTAAGGTTAACATCTAGGAAAAATGGCCAAGCAAAAACACGAAAGAAGTTAAAAAAAGTAATGGCAATAAACTAGCAATCACAGAATTACAGAAGCACATACTATGATAAGTTGGAAGGGACTTATCAGGATCATCAAGTCTAAAGCTTAGCTCTGCACAGGAACATTCCCAAGAGTCACACCATGTGCCTAAGTGCATTGTCCAAACACTTGTTGAACTCTGTCAGGCTTGGTGCTGTGACCACTTCCCCGTGGAGCCCGTTGCAGCTTCCAACCACCCTCTGGGTGAAGAATCTTTTTTTGATATCCAATTTTAACCACCCTTGACACAACTTCAGCCATAACATCAGGGAATAGGTAACTCTGTGTGTGTGTGTGTGTGTGTGTGTGTGTGTGTGTGAGAGAGAGAGAGAGCGTGTACATACAAAAATTAATATAGATTTTCCAACAAATAATTAAGAATATCCCACTGTTCATGCTATCAAAGACTGAGGAATTGTATTGATGAAAGACAATAAATTGTATTTCTGTGGTTTTTGAGGTGTGATTAATGCTAATTGACTTCAGAACTGAAAGTAAATTCTAAACCAACAGAATATGCAATAGTCTTTTGTCTTTACCTGGACCAAGTATTGATGTCAAATGTGAAGTCAAATTGACCAGTCAAGATCATTTGCTTCCAGTTAATCCATCCCAACAGCAAACATTCTGCCCTCAGAGCTATCATTAACACTAACTCTGAAACTGTTTAAAAGCAAACAAAAACCTGAAACGTCACAAATTCCATTAAGAACCTCAGAAAAAAACCCCCTTTTTATTTCCTGGTGAAAATCCATTGTCACAGTTCTGTTCTAAAACCCTAAATTAAATAAACATCTTTGAAATCACTCTGAAAACAAAGAAAAAGTCAGGATGATATAATAAATTTTGTGAGCTGTTCTGCCCTATTTTGTAGTCTACTGGTATACCTGAATTACTGATAAAAACACACATATACTTCTTTACTGTTTAGATAGAACTAACATAAAATGGTTAGAAAGTGTCATCCTGTTTCTTACATTATGCTGATTTCAGATCTCGGCCATATGCAATTAACTCTGTGTCTTTTATTACTCAAAAGTGTGGGATTTTATTTTTTTATTTTTTATTTTTTTAAATATATTAAAAAAGCAAGGAAGACTGCATTTTCAGATAAGTGTTTTTGAAGTTTTAGTCAAATCCTTTACAACCTCTCCTATGCTGGAGATTTTGGATAACAGAGTCAATATGCCATAAATGATAATGTGAGCACAATATATAATCTTGTATCATAAAAAAGTTCAGTCTATTCACTACAGGAGGGTGATTTAAGTTAATTTGCTTTATGAACAAGGAGAGATTTCTTAATGACATAGTGCTCAGAATGCAGAAGTAGTTATTGAACAGATGGGGACAGTAATGCTTTATATCACTCTGGCCAGCTTGGCAAAAATATACTTGTGCATAGCCTATGTAAGCTGTATATTTTGATTCCTGCCTTATACAACAAAGGAGGAATAGTTAAGAATATGCTGCTCTGTAGAATTTTATTCCTAGCTGACCAATAGGTAATTTAGAAGTTATTATTGTGAAAAAGTCACATTTGCATAATCAGTATTCTTATGGAAATGCAAAAAGTGAAGTTTTCTGAGGACAAATTTATGCAGTAAATATGCCAAAGGCTGTTAAATACAGAGATATGTTCTCTAGCTCCAGAAACCCACAGATGGAAATTGGTGGAAGCCATGAGTATATTCTGGAGAAGTAGTCCCATATACTTGACCTGTTCTTAGGCTCCTCTGTGGACATTTGCTTTTGACTGTTGGAAAGAGCTAGAGCAACTTCTTGAAGGTCATACTTCTCTGAGCACTGACAAAAACCTGCTGAAAACTTCTCACAGTTAATGGCTTGTATAACCATTATCGCCTTACAGATAGAATAATGACAATCACAACCCTTTAAATAACTGAAGATAAACTACAGATACTAGTTTTCTGTGCAAATATAACCATAAAGCACTACTTCTTTCATTCACATTAACAGCATTCTCTTCTGTATAGCACTAATATTATTCTGCCACTCTAAACTGCAGTATTCAAATTTGAGTATGTGACCAGAGTAAAAATAAACCTCAGTTTTTATAGCATTATGTAGGTCCATAATTCCATTTTTAGAGTTCAACTAGTTCATTAACATGTCTGTTTTGCATCTTCTTCTATTCTGTAATGAGCATGATGATATGTAGCTTTTAGAGAGGATTATATAGAACAGAATAAATTTCATATTGTCTAGATCCTATTTACAGCATTATGACTGCCTGCAAAAAGACTTACTCAGGTATAAAACCTATTGGAAAATGCAATGTATGGAAGGATCATTGGAGTAGGCCCATAGAATTAAAAATACTACCTGGACTTTATTGCAGTTCTACTAGAGATTAGTTTGACTTTAGATCAGTTATTAAACCAGCTCACACCCAGAAAAATTTTATAAGTACTTCACAAGTTACTCAATTGGAGTTGCCCAATGGCACACTAGTGATTTAGTTAGAAGGATTTCATATAAACAGCAGTGTTGCTTCACAGAGATTCAACATACTAAAAGACATGCTAAATAATCTGTAAGATGTTAGACTTATTCAAACAAATATTAGATAAATTTGTTAAATGGGAGGTCATGAGAAATGTTGTTAACTAGAAAATGCTACAAAGTTTTAAGTGTGCATCCAAAAATATTATCTAATGTCTGAGTATTTTTTCCTTTAAACATTGAATTTGCTGTCTGAAATTCCTTAGTATTTCTTCCAGGCAATTATGTACTTGGAAAACCCACATCTTCCTTGGAAGTAAGCTTACTCAACAAGAGCCAAAAGGCAAAATCACTTGTTACTGTGTACTGCCTAGAAAAAACAGCATTTCACCACAGCTTTTTTTGATTGGTAGTGTGTTTAAATTTAGAAATATAGATTGGTAGGGTGTTTAAATTTAGAAATATATGCATGGTTTCCACTTTTCAAGCTTTAAAACCTGAGTTTGCTTTTCTCGTGTGTCCTATTGGTCCCAATAATAACTGTGCATTCATTCTGTTTCTTCTAACAGAAAAGCAGGTCTCATATAAGAAAATTTGGCTTACAACTCTTTGTTTCTAACCATAAAATTTTTCAAGGTTTGAGTTCTGATGTTATCCCCTGGTAGTCCAAAATGACAAACCAGGATTCACAGACAATTTATTCCCTTGACTGATGAACTCAAACAATAGTATTACACTGAGGAAAATGCAAGTCCTACAAAACATCATTGTTTATAAGAGCTATCGCATTTAGTTTCTGGGTACATTTGTTGCCTAAACCTCAAGGCATCACAGGCATTTGCCTAAATTTCAAATATTTTCTGTTTAAATGAAAGCAACAATATGAAATTTAAAAAATAATTTTATGAAAGACCTATCATCCATACTTCAATAACACATCCAATATTTCTGCTTCATAAGAGAAATTTGCTATTGCAAGGAGTCATATTGCACAAATTTGGTATCTTATCAACTGGCAAGACAACAAAAATTTTTAATTATCTTTAAATTTGAAAGCATGCTTTACTTCTGTTGTGTTACAAGTAATTAAAATTCTTCACCAGCTTTGAGAAACAGAAATCTCGTTTTTCATTAATATTCTTCAAAAGTAATTTTATCCTTCTCAACCTTTTGTTTGGTTTGGTTTGTTTTTTGTTTTTTGTTTTTTTTTTTTTAATAAGGAATTAATCAAGAACAAGTAATTATTAACTTTATGAGCCTATGTGCCGTTTACAGTGCCCTGTAGTGTAAGGAATGTCTGAGTGCACCAACTAGTGTTGAGAATCAGACTGGCATGTCCCTTTCATCACTAAGTTTTCTAAGGGTTTTCTCAGAATACTTATCTTTGTGTTAATGGAATCTCAAAAGTACTTTTTCTCCTTGCTTTCCTCACATTCATAGGACAACTCAGCACTAAATTAAGGTGCTTGTTCATTCAAATTAACAAGAAGGTCCTCTAATCTCTAAATGCCAAGAACAAACCTTCGTGACTGGGACCCACATCTATGTTTTTATGGAAACACTTGTTGAGAATATTTATTCGTGTGTAGAAAGAGTGCCATATCATGTTCTTGAAATACATTTCCTAAATCATTCAAAGTGCCTTTCTTTTAATTTTTTCCTCAGATCTATTTGCCATGGATAAAAAAGTACCCTGATTTTTTTTTCTAGACAAGATTTTCTGTAATATAGCCAATAAGGATACCTCTTCACTGAACCATGTGTCCTCTGCTTTCCAGTTCAAATTTGGTTATATCATGAACTGATCAATACAGCTACATTGATGTTTATGTACTTTGAAGATTTCAGCAATCATTTTTCTTTATTGGCTGAGTTACTTTCCTCACATAAATGTTCTTTCTAATAAGTCCCCTTGAATTATGAACTCGATAATCTGAAAGCTCTGTAATTTATTTCATTTTTCACTACATAAATCAGTGAAAATCCTTCCAAACCGATTATAGAAAAACAGAGCTTGAAAGAGGAACTAATACATACAATGAATTGTTGTTTATTAGAGAAAACAGATCCATTTTGTTTGTGATATGTCCTCATTCTGCTTCTCTGTATATGCAGAAAAGACCTACTTCTGATATTATCAAAGATAAAAAACAAAAATGTTAGCTACTGCACTGCATAGCTTCCTATTATCTTATCAGTTCAACCTCCTCTTTGGTAGGACTAGAGGAATCCAAAATTTTTTGAATGTTTTGAATTAAGCTGTGTTTTGTACTTGTAATTATGAAACAAGAATGAGAGAGAATAATAAAAAAATGAGGTGAATGTAGAAAACTCAATGCTTGCATGTATTTTTAAAATATAGGAAAAAGTCCTGAACATTCTGAAGGTCAAAACCCATAATACTTAAATAATATAACTGCTGGAAATCAGGAAAAAAGACCCCACTTGTAAAGAGAGGAAAACATATTACTGATAAGCATGTAATTGTACAGTTCTTTCTATCTCTAAACTAGAGATAACCATTAGAAAACATAAGGAAGGATTACAAAAGTTCTGGAAACGCTTGAAAGAAGAATACAGTGTAGAAAGTAAAGAAAAAATGCATGTACATCATCTGGGAAAGAATGGACACCAAATGTCACTGATCCAAATTATATCAATAAATAGCAGAAAAGTAATTGTGAGATATAGAAAACGTGTGAACTTTATAAATTTCACTTTTTGTTGACTGTATATGAAACTTAAATAAAGATTTTATTTACAGTAGAAAACAGTTACCACAAAAAGAGTATTGGACAAATCTACCTCTACCATTGCTGTTCATGTACAGGTTACAAATATTTCTTGTGGTGGCTTTGAAAAGCAAACATCATAGAAGTGTTAAATGAAAGTGGCCCTGATAATGACATATCTACTTTAAACTGTTATTACTGTAATGTGCCAAGCCACAGTAAAGAACAGTTTTGGAATCAAATAACCATTTATGCAAAATAACCCTATGCTATAAGACAAGCAGAAATTGCAATATCAAATTATTCTCCTATTAACTTTCATTTGACCCTTTCCATGAAGGAAAAAAAACCAACAAAACAAAACCAAAAACAAAACCCCAAACAAACCAAACCAAACCAAACCAAAAGCAAAATCAAAACCCAACTCAACCAACTAAAAAACAACCAAAAACCCTAACCCCCAGAAGAAATATTTACGGAGGGCTAATAGTGTCTTGACACAACTGTGCTTCATCAAATCATTATCAAACAAATTCTGTTAGCAAACAAGGCTCTTCAGTTTCCCCTTCAGAGCTCCTCATGATCTCCTCTGAAAGCTCATTAGGTCTCTATACCGTGGAGTGCATCAACACAAACCAGTTCTCTAGGATGCTGAAGCCTCTAAATGTTCTTCCAAAAAGATTCTTGGAAGAATCAGGATTGAATTTGAAAATATTTTCACAGAATGAACAAACTAGGTTGGAAAAGACCTTTGAAATCATCAAGTCCAACCTTTTACCAACACCATCTCATCAAGTAAACCATGGCACTAAGTGCTGCATCCAGTCTCCTTTTAAACACTTCCAGGGATGGTGACTCCACCAGCCCATTCCAATGCCCAATCATTCCTTCTGTGAAATTTTTTTCTTAGCATCCAGCCTAAACCTCCCCTGATGCAGCTTAAGACTGTGTCCTCTCGTTCTTTCACTGGGTACCTGGGAGAAGAGACCAATCCCCATGTGGCTACAACCTCCTTTCAGGTAGTTGCAGAGAACAGTGAGGTCTCCCCTGAGCCTCCTCTTCTCCAGACTAAACAACTCCAGCTCTCTCAGCTACTCTTCACAGGGCTTGTGTTCCAGACCCCTCACTATCCTTGGTGCCCTTCTCTGGACACGTTCAAGCATCTCAACATCTTTCTTAAATTGAGGGGCCCAGAACTGGACACAGCATTTGTGGTGCAGCCTAAACAGTGCTGAGAACAGGGGAAGAATCGCTTCCCTAGTCCTGCTGGCCACACTATTCCTGATAAAGGCCAGGATGCCACTGGCCTTCTTGGCCACCTGGGCTCACTGCTGGCTCATGTTCAGTTTTCTATCAATCAGCATCCCCAGGTCCCTTTCTGCCTGGCTGCTCTCCAGCCACTCTGTCCTCAGACAGTAGTGCTACAGGGGGTTGTTGTGGCCAAAGTGTAGGACCCAGCACTTGGACTATAATATTTAGTTCTAGTTGAGATACCTGATATCAAATATATTATTTAAAAGGTTGTATTGAAGTGAATACTTGCTATAGACAAAACATCGGAAAAAAAATATGTTTGCTAATTTTGGATTTCTGATCAGAGAATTCATATAGTACTATTTCTATTCCTGGAAAGAATAAGTAAGTAATTATGTCCCACATATTTCTGTTTTAAACTTTGGATATTCTGGTTTATGCAAATTTGTGCATACAAAATTATCAGACAACTGTCAATGGACAAACAATCCAAAAGGGCAGGAGGCATAGACAAAGCATAGCCTAATTATCAGTCACAGTCAATATACAGAGTATGACCTGCTTTTGAGCATTTCTTAAGTGTGCTCTATTCAAACAGTAGCACAATTCAAGCATTTTTTAAGTATTGCAACTGAGTGTTGTTGAATGGAATATTATAAAATATAGAGTAACCATTTGGCTGTATTTTGTCCTGTGAATCTCAGAACTTGTACTTCCTTTTTTCCTACCTCCCAGGAAGACAGTATATCCATGTAGTGGATAAAAACACAGGACAATCTACAAGATGAATCTTGCAAATAGTTTAAATGATACACTATTTTTTTTTTCTGTGACAAGAGCATGTAGCAACAGGACAAAGGGCAATGGTTTCCAATTGACAGAGTGGAGGTTTATATTAGATATTAGGAAGAAATTCTTTACTGCAAAGTTTGTGAGCTGCTGAAAGAGTTTGCCCAGAAAAGTTGTGGATGCCTCATCCCTGGAACTGTTCAAGGCCAGGACAGACAGGGCTCTGAGCAACCTGGTCTAGTGAAAGGTTTCCCTGCCCACTAAAGGGTATGGGAGACTAAGTTGGAACTAGATGTTTTTTAAGGTCCAAATCAGTCTATGAATTTATGATTCTACGACAAAGGGTTCATTCCCTTAATAACATGACCTGGTTGGCCATTACTGTCATTGTGAGAACAGGAATAGTACAAAAAGGACTTCTTGGCTGGATTCTCAGAATCCTAAGATCTAGATTCATTTGAATGAAGACTTCAAATGAGACATCTAAGTGACATTTCTTAGGTGAAGAGAAAGAAATTGAGAGAGAAATTGGTTTGGCTTACTGAAGATACGGATGCATTTGAAGCTGGACCCATTTGTGCTTAAGTCCTTGGGCTAAAAATGTCCGTAATTCTCAATGTATGAGTTATTACACGGAGTCCATTGACACCTATGTCACATAGTCCTGCTGGACCAAATCCTGACATTTGACCCTTTTTGTAGTCAATTTTCCTCAATTAGATAGTCTTGGAATTTAATGTGAAATTGCCCAAGTAAAAATGAGAATCATAAGAGTTATATATGTGGGATTTGCATCACTGATAGCAGCAGCAGAAAATTTCTGAGAAGCAGAAGTGTTTAACTAATCTGGTACTAATTAAAATAAAACTGAATATATGAAAAATATTATTTATTTGCTTTCAGTGTTTCACAGACACAAAAAGAAGCATTAATTAGGAGGAGCATACAAAAGAGAAGAGCATGCTTTTCTCTTTTTCTCAGTTGTGCTCACTGTGCTACTGTCTTCAAAAGCAACAAATAAAATATGATGAAATACAATATTAATATTGTAATAAACTGAAGATTATTATGGTACCCATTCAAGCAGGTACGATCACTGCCAAGAAAATAGTTTGCAGGGCAAGAAATTGAGTGTTGATTACAAAGGCATGATGGGTTTAGGGTTCTAGAAAACCATTCACTGTTCCACATGGAATTCCTCTAATAAACAAGGATTTCAAGTTGTGACGAAGTTGTTTGTCATTGAAAGTAGGAAATTTTCATTCTTTTTGATCACTTAAATGAAAAGATGGTAGCCTAAAGTACTTTTATCTGCTGCATGAACACAGGAAATTTGTGAAAATGAAAGTAGGTGTTTTTTTTCTTGCAATGAACCTGGATAATGAAAGCTGAATAAATTTAAACACTACAAAATTCTCAGAATTTGTAAATTTTGAAAGAAGAACTTCCCAAGAAGATCTCCTTTGAAAAATCTCTTGGAAGTTGTAAATTACTCGATAATTTTGCTATTATTTATAGATGAAGGGCATTGATTTATGACTTAAGAACCTAGCAAAACCTATAGTTGAATACAGATGGACTTCCACATTAGAATTTATGCATTTGTCTAAGATCGAGAAATTCACCACAGAAATGTATAAACTTCCTTAAATTCATACAAAGATACTTTCATCCAGCCATGCAGTATTTTTGAAGTAAGTGGCAAATGAAACATGAACATGAAACATGAATCATGACATGAAACTAAGAATTGACATTCAAACACCTCCCTTTGCCTCTAAGAATACTCAGCTCTTTTACACCCCCATAGATAATAAATATTCAATGTAACAAAATAAAATAAAAGTGAAAAAAATTAAGATTCTGGTAAAATTAATAGTTCAATGTTAATGTTTTATAAATCTCTCAGAAGAAAAAGTTGTGTGTCTCAGAAAAATATGATCTTTTCTTAAAAAATAAGCTAGAAAATATTTACATAGATTGTAGTATACACTCAAAAATATTTCTGTTATCTTACTAAACAAATGTACATTAATATGATATTGAAAGATAATTTAATTATCTAAGTGTTAAACTGGAATATTTCTCTGTTGGGGTCTTCAGTCCTGGAGGTCAAAAAAGGAAAGACATTTAATAATATACAAAATTAAAAATCTTTATCCTACAATTCTGATTTTACAGTTTGCCTAAGTTGTGGTTCCAGTTTTTCCTACCACTTTACATCTTTCGCTACATATGTATGAATAGCACTTTTATATTAGAGAAGAAAAATTTGTGGCAGATAACAGGACTTAGTGGTGCAGTATTAGAGTTAAAAAATAGCTGCACACAGTATTTCTTAACATTGAGACAAGTTAGAGGCTATATTCATGTTTTAAGGCATGAAATAGTCAAAAGTTGAGAAAAATAGAATGGAGAACCATTATTTTCTGTTTATCTGAACTGTACTGAAGAGGAGTTTTATATTGGAGAAGTATTGCAAATGAGGTGTAGTGGATAATCTGGTGTCCATCATAAATCTGAAAGGAAAACGTCAATTCAATTAGCAAATGTAAAATAAGTATTGATGCTTTTGAAATCCATTAGAACTTTATAATACATTCAAAATTATCTAAGAATCTATGGGCTACTCTATGGGAAATTCGCCTTATTGTCTGGATGATTCTTCGTATTTTCACTTCAGTACAGGGAGTATCAGTAACTATAGTAACACTGCCATTTGAGAATGCATTTGTTTTCTGAATAGTTTTGTATATTTGTATACAAACTGCAGATCCTCACCTTTCAAATTGAATATCACACCGTTCTGAATTCAAAATCTATGACAAGGAACAAAATATAATGCTTAAAATAAGAGAAAAAAGATTAACTTAGTTCTTCCAAATACACAAAGAAATTTCTACCAAAAACTTGTTCTTTTTTCTTATCTGTTCATTATTCTGCCTCTCCATAGAAGGAGGTTTCCACTCTCATTTTCATTTCAGAGTCTTCTGAATCCATAGGAAACAATCAAAATGTAATTTAACATTTATTGTATAATCAGTATAGATAATAAAGAGAGAAAAGCCTATGTATAATAAGCACTTTGATAATTAGAAGTAAGGTGATGCTTAATAAAATGTCTATATCACAACTGTTTAATCTATTGAGCAATAATATTGTGAAATACAGTTTATCAGCTACGTAACTTTTGCTAGAAACTCTAAAACAAATCAGAGGGATAGAATTGAGCAACTAGAGGACAAACTCAAATTGTTTGCAATCTAACTCTCCAGAAAATTAGAATAATACTTGGGAAAGTTAATGGAGTTTAAGTTGACATCTTTGCTAAACTTTGCTAAAAGATGATAGAAACCTCCCAGCGTTGTTTGTTTAATTCTGTTAATATTTTCAAACACAATCTTTCAACCTACTACAGAGATATTTACTAAAGCAGTGTAGTCTTTACAGACATAGATAACAGAATGTGCCTATATATAAGATGTCTGAAGTTAAACAAGCTTTCCTAAGTCTCTGTTCTGTAACAGAATCTACAAAAATCATCATTTCACACTCACTGCTTCTATCATATTGCTGGGCTCAGAGTTCTGTAATTCATGGATTAATAATTCTGCAGAGCTACAACAGCACTTTATTGCAAAGATTAAATAGTGCAGTACTGTGTCTCAAGGCCCTACTCATTCAATTTTGGAAAAAGTTGCTAAATACAAAATAAATTATAAAATTAACAATTATAACAATTCCATATATCAAGTCAGTGGCAGTTCTAAAACTGGTAAAAAAGACTTAACCATGAGAAGCCTGTGGTGAGGACATCCTTTCCCAGGTATTTTTCAGGTCTCTGTGAGGGGAATTCTAAGAGAAGGTTATCTGTAGAATGGAAAATGGTACATCAATTGTCTCCACAATAAAAATTACTTTTATTATCAAACAGTTTATTTTCTGAAAGCACAGATGGTGTCAACATGCCTCAGTAGCCACCTTTCAGTAGCTGAGAACAGAATGAAATTGGAAAGTATTGAAATAGACCATGTACAGAAAGCAGAGCTGTGTAATTTTGATAAACAAAATGGAGTTACATTTCATTAAGACCAAGAAGAAAAAGCTTGAGTTCTCTCTTTTCCTTGTTTTAATTTATGAAAGCTTTAAAACAAAATTATTCCTGAGTGTCATAATAGTTTAGTGACCATTTTCCAATTTTCCTTGGGCAATAATAATTGCTCAAAGCCCAAGTTTCAAAATAATGTTGCTACCTCTAAAACTATTCTTAGCTTTCTGGTTATTATCTTCAATCACACATCCTCTGAATTCTTCACTCTCAGAAATGAGATGGTTAAGTCTTTTCTAATCAAGCTTATAGTCAGAGAGGAATAGGTATTGCCACTGCAGATAATCTTGCATGATTGTCTCTTGAAGATAGTGGGGTTCAATTTCAACTGTTTTACAGACTTCAATAAGTTGTTTTTTAGAAGTTGTACCTTAACAGTGACATCCAGTAGCAGCACAATGACATGGAGGTCTAGGAGAACAAATCGTAACAAAATACACAGGGTTCTATGTAAGTTATTAATTTCCAAGGTATTATATATAGGGCCAAGGCGTTTAACTGTTTTATAGCAGTGGAAAAAGAAAAAATGGACATTACCTTTCAAAGGACATTTTCGTTTTGCCCTATATTCTCTCTTTCATGAAATTGCTACTGAAGGATTATGACCATGCATTTTTCTTCTATGTATTTTCATGTCAAATTGCTGCAAAGGTGAACTGAGAAGAACATATCTTGAGAGTAGGTCTTGGTCAGCCCCTCTACCTGCAAGCTTGTCTTTTCAAAGTACAGAAAAATGTCCCACTGTAGTCAGAGGTGATTTCTCTGACTACTCAGGCTTGCAGAGATGAGCATGAAGCAGCTGCGGCTGCATAGGAACAGGGGCATGGGAAAAGTTACAAGGTCCTTTACAAAGTCATTAGCAGTTTTTATCTTTTCCAGTATATAACAGCTAAATATTTAACCTTGTTAATATTATCTTATTATCTTAAAAAAACCAACAAACCTATACCATTGTTGTTTTCTATTATGCTGTACTCTTATTTTTTTCCCATAATACATGCATGTATTCAAGTGCACAGACACACAGACAAAATGCTAACCAACTTACTGAAATATTATTCTTAATATTCCCACCAGCTAAAAGCCACTAAAGCTACCACTGAACAAAATATTGCACAAACCTCTTTACCACATCAACTGTGATGTGTAAAATGCACCTAATCTTGCACACCCACTGTACGCCTAATCTTGCACACCCACCCCTGCACCCCAAATCCAAATATTAAGCCATGAACTCCCATACCCTCATGAAAAGTCTTTTCCCCCCAAACTTACAAGTGCATTGACTTTATTTGCACGATCCCTATAAACAACACCTCCCCTTAATCCTTGAATGAGAGTATGTTGAAAAGCTCTCACAAATAAAACCATAAAACTTCTCCTCAAGGTATTGAGTTTTACTCTCAACATTTGTGCCTGACTCTAAGATGTTTGTTTATGTAGGATTTTCGAAGACCTCCCTGAAAAGAATGACTGATTTTAGACTAATGGGATCCTAATAAAGTTAAGCCTGGACATAAAAGGACCTGTAAGGAAAAATGTTCATGGTCCTCAACTCATCTGACCTGAAAGGCCACACCACCAGCTATAGCAAAATTATTCTTAGCAGTGCTTAAAAACTATGCAAACATTAAAAAGGAAGAAGTTAAAATTGTTTAGACACAAAATCATCAGAAAAAGAACATGATGAAAAAACTACAGCTGATGGCCTCCTCCTTCTCTCTCCCATTGCCATCTACCACTTTCCTTTTGCCTGCTCTGTCAGATGGTATCCCTCACAGCACCAGAGTCATGAGGAAAAAAAGGCCTTTTCCACCACTGGAGGGTATTTGGTCTGTCTCTCTGGCATACTAATGTTGATGCTGTCGTTCAGGGTAATCACACCAGTGACAAGACTAAAGGGTGAATGATAATATTTCCAGAAAATTTGCAAGTGAAGTGTAAGTTAAAAGTACTCCTCACGGAGCAATTTTTTTTGTCCTTTACTATTGTGAGGTGGTTTTAAAAAGTTAAGCACTGTAGTGAGCAATATCTTAAGAAATACACTGATGTACAGCTGGACAACATCATCAGAAGGATTAGGGATATTCAGGTCTTTTTGCAAGGACAAATAAGTTTCATTCATAAAACTGGTGGCCACAGTGCCGTTCGCTCCTGCAGTTATCATAATTTTTCTCCAAAAAATTTTCTGAATTAAATTCTTTTCTTTTTATGTTGCAACCCTGAATGCCTTTTTAGAGAGACTTTTTAAAAGTATAAATATTGTACTTCTCCTTAATTTTTCTGCTGGAAAGTGATTCCCCATTTAACCTACAAGAAATAAAGTATACGTGCACATAAAACAACTGAAATGACTGTAGAGGATAAAGGTGGTGTTATTTTTGGCTTAAGTTGAATTATAAGAGTTTTTGGATAGAAAGGAAGGGAAAAGCATAATAATTCTGCAACTTCACATCGCTTATTTAAATTCATGCATATGTCAATTCCAATATTCCCAACATGGTTTTCCACAAATACTAATGAAAAAATCCAAAGAAATGGAATTGCATTCTTGGCATAGGGTGACACAAATAAAATCTTGAAAGCAGCAGTATGTGGGCTTCATATGGACCTGATTGCCTTCACTGGGGATGTTTTTACTGTTAAGATTAGGTTAACATTGGTTGATAACTCATACTTCAAATAGCATTGAAGTATTAAAATTTTAATGCTACCGCATTTGTACTGACTAAATCAAGGAAAGTATCTGCATCAATATAGAGTTATAATTTTATTTTAGATGTAAGATTTTTTTGAGACAATCGAGTAGTTGTGAGAAACACTGTTTGTCTTTTTTGTCATCTCTTATGAACCTGAAGTCAAATTTTTCCAACAGCAGTAGATCCATAGATGTAATTAGGATCTTGCTGTTTCCATAGCATTACTAGGAGTCTCAGTTTACTATGCATTGCTAGCCTCTAGTTTGTTACAACTGTGCATGACATTCCCTTGATTAAAGACAGTATGTAAAGATATTTCAATGGTAATTGTGTGCAGAAGGCCCTTAGTGAGGACTGCAGCCTAACCTCTTAGTCTTAGACATGTCCTTAGTGAAAACACAACGTCCAAAACCCAACCACCAAAGGGGTACTCTAGAATAAAGTTCATGAACAGAATATGTATCATCAAACATGCATATTGGCACAGGGTTTCCCATCACCATTGCTCATTGCTTAGTAACATAAGAAAAACTTTACAGGATTAGAAAAAAGTATAGAATAATTTCTGTATTAACCTTTGTGTCTCAATTTCCCACCCTTCTGAGCAGTCACCAACCTGCAGTAGAGGCCATCTCAATTTTTTTAAATGCCTTTGGAAATTTGTGGTTTCTTTTCTGATTTTTGGAACCCTTCTATCATGTCTAATTTTTTTCTGACTTCAGCTGTCTGGTTAGGTCAGGCTATTTCTGACCTCGTCCTAAGCTCCCTGTGTTCTGAACAGTGTTTGCCTCTTAAAGATTCTTGTTTGTTTTTCCTCCCTACCTGCCCTTTCTTTATGAAGTTTCTACCAGCATACAACACCCAGCAGATTGCAGACTTCTCTGTTCTGCTTTGGGTAACTTTCTGTTGTTTCAAAATAAACTCTTCCCCACAGGCAGAGAAGAGAAAAGAACACTGCCTCTCCTGGGCTTCTGCTAACACATCATCCCAACTTACTTTTAACTACTCTCTCTGGTCTGGAGGGACAGAGAATAGTCCTTGCCAGCAATACTACATGGACTTTATTATGGAAGAATTAAAAAAAAAAAAAAAAAAAGCAGCAAAATAACTCCAAACACCTCCAAAAAACAAGGATTTTTGTAATACCTCTACCTCATGAAACTGAGTCTGTAAATTGTGTAAATGCAATTATTCAAATCATCACAGCCAATTAACTTGCTTTCATTTGGTACGTTTTTTTCTCCCAGTGGAACTATTGAGTTCACTAGCGGGGGGAGTCCTCCTGGGACAGAAAATAATATGAGATACAGATAGTCTCTTTGCAAAAACCCCATGGCACTTTCATCTCTCTAAGTTGCTTATATACAATGAACTACATTGAGTGTGGCAGGCTAACAAAACAGTCATACATTTTCATCCTTCACTCTTCTGACGTTCCAGAGAGCAGAAGGGAGAATGAAAATCATATTGTATGTTTTCTGTAATTATGGAAAGGGCTGCACATAGTCATTATTTATAATCCACAATACTAGTGAGATTTAGCAGTTTGTAGATCTGCAGTTTGTAGATCTGCCTTTTGTTAGCATTTCTCGTCATTACTTACAAAGGATTTACTGGTCAGAATTTGGATGGATCATGCTTACATATATTCATCTAAACACATATATATGTTAATGCAGACCAGAACATATAAAACTATCCATATAAAATGAATGAAACTTAGCTGGGTTTTCAGTTTAATTTTAATAAAGTAAGTTATAATCCATCAAAAATTAGCTTTCACAGTACCATTAATAGGAGTCCATATAGTCAAGTTACTCTGAGATCACACTTCCACAGAATCATTAAGATTAAGACTTCAAGTTACATACTATTTTTCCCTTGAAACTCACCACTGTCATATGAACTGCAGAATGAATTTTAGTTGAAAAATAGCAGGTCATTGAACTAGAACTAGATCTCTATCTCCATTTTGCACAGAAGTTGACTGAAAAAAAAAATATAAAGAGAATAGTAATTTTTCCTCCTTCTCTGTGAGTCTTTTTTCCCTGGGAATAGAAAACAAATACCTTGGTCTTGCTTTCCAAAAAGTAAGCAAGGTGATAAAAGCAACAGCCACTCCATTAAACTTTACCTCATACAGAGGGAACTTTGGAATCCTGTAGATTTATGCCAAGTACCTTTGCTTCAGTGCAACAAAAAGGCCAAATGAATGCACCATAGTTAGTCCCTAACTCAGCAGGAGGGATCACAGAGCGAGGACACTGACTGGCAAGCGATGACAAATCTTGCGACAGTCCCCAGCTGGCGACTCTGCCCTTCTGACAGAGGTCAACAGCAGAGTCAGCAGAGATAATGCAGGCCAGCTTGTCAGCTGCCTCAGCACAAAGTCCTTTGCTGGCAGCCTAAACCAAGACTTCCAGCTTTACATTTACATCTCTGAAAGGGTGAGAGTTTGTGATAAAGCAGAACCAATCTAATGGCTCACTTCCAGCAAAATTGGCTGCCCTTTTCTTTCACATTCTCTCCTCCTAGATGCTGACTTTGGCACTCATCTGACCGCAAAATAAGAGTTCAACTTGCTTAGCCAAGGGGAGTCTGACAACATTAAAACTGGAATGGACACCATGTGTAGGTGGCTCAAAGGAGGAAAGAAAATCATGCCTTTGAGTGACCTAAGAAGGACTGCTCTCTTTGGTGCGAACAGTTGATAGGTTGGCTCATTCACATTCTACAGCCTCACTCTATGGAGTGGAAATGGAGAATTTGCCTCATACACCAGCTGCATTAGATAGTGACTGTCACCAGACAAAAATTAAAAAATAGTTGTGAATGGTAAGGCAGCCACAGCATGATCTGCTAGAATAATGTGCTGCCTGGGTTATCAAATGTTCAGATTACATGAGAGTTAGCCATTAAGTGAGTGCATTTCTGGGATTTTCCACTGCTACTATCTAGCATGCAGCATCTTTACTGTGCTACTATCTAAAGCCACCACCACTTGAACTCCAACTACTCCCACAAACAAGCCAGGTAGGATGAAACTAAAGCATCACTTAGACTTGTGCATGCTGTAATTATGAAATGCAACTGCATATGCAGGATACTTGAATTAATCTGCCTAATTGCATCTGTTAAAAAGAACAAAACTGAAGTGCTATGGCTTCTGCAAGAGACTTGAACTTTTCCAAAACAAATTGCTGTTGCTCCCCATGAACTATCAAGAAAGCTCTGCTTGTAGGTTCTCAGAGCTGAATAGGGCAAGGAAAACTTCGGAAGGATTACCTGCTTTCTACCAATTTTCTTCAGCAAATTAGAAGCATTCTAAAGAAAAATGCCTATTTAAACCAGTCATTATAACTGGGCAAATAATTTCTGACTAATTTCAGTTTATTTCTGTTGGTTAACTGTCATTTGGTCCTTGATTACAAGAACAGCAGAATTATCCTCTTAAGTACAACTTTCTAAGCAGATGGGGTTTTGGAGCTCAGAACATAACAGAGCCCGAGTCTTAGGATGCAAAAATATTGTCACGGAAAAACACAGCAAAAAACAGGAAACATCACTAAGGCTGAGTAGTTCTTACTTTAATTTAACTGGCATCAAACCCAATTATTTAACAAATTTATGATTCTCTGTTTTGGATTGTAACCAGGCAATTGAAGCAATATTTGCAGGCAGGTGGGGGGATGGGATGGGAAAGAGATGCCACTCAAGTTTGCTCTGAACATTCTGTTCAGCTTCTTGAGTCTAAACCATTTATGGTCTGATGATTTTATGTAATTCAGATTTTCACTGTGAATGTCAAATACTGCCACAAGCTAGAGCAGATCATTTTCCATTCATACACCTCAGCCTAACCAAAGGACCAAATCCATGTCCAAGCCTTGCATCAATTTTGGTCAGACCTGTAAAGAAGTGTCATGTATTTCTAGTTGAGCACCACCTCCTAATTCTAGGATTAATTAGCTATCATGTTAGCATACAGGGCCTGGGTAGAGCTAGAAGCTGGTTAATTTAAAATGATGAGATTGCCCTGGTGAAAAATAGAAAACTTTAGACGAAATAGCCTCACCCAGGCTAAAATGCTCAGTTAGCTTCTGAGCTTGCATCTCAGTGAATTATGAAAAATAAAAGACAGGCATAACATCAACCTCTTTATTTTCCTACCACATTAGTCTAGCTACACAAAAAAAGACTTCTTAAACACTTATGTTTCAGGCATTTTCATACCTACTTTATAAAAGGTCATGATTCTATGTGTCCTTCCTATGATGCCTCTGATGAACATAACCACAAGAAACTGTGGGAGAAGCACATTTTATTTAAAAGCCAAACAAAATCAGATTAATTAAAAAATGCCTTCTGTAAAATTTAATCCTTTCTTCAAGAAACCAGAGTATTCAGAATAGTCTACAGAGGGTTATATTTTCTTCCTTCCATTTTAATATAACCTGTGCAATGTAAGCAACATATCTTCTTTATCACCCCAAAGAACAAGAGACAAACATCACATAGACATAGTATAAATATTGCTTGGCAATTGCAATATTAATTAACACTAACAAATAATGAATAGCCCAGCTAGATATATATAAACATCTATTTGCTATCAAGCTGTACAATCTAAAGTCCTAGTCAATATTTTTTATGAAGATCCTATGAAACAAAACCTGCTGAAGAATCCAGCTCTTCTTTCTGTCAATACACAATTTCAGAAGAATGCATCGGGAACTAGATATAACAAATACAGCAAGTTCAAACTAAACTATGTTAAAAGTATAAAGCCAAAAGTCACTGAGAGTAATTTTATGATACCTGTATGCTAGTAATAATTATCTCCTCAGCAAGAAGTTTCCAAATCTCTATCCCTTTTTCCTTTAACTTGTACAATGAAAATAGTAAGGTGTATGAAATACAAATCCAGGCATGTTTTAACAGCAATAGATCTTCATGTAGACTTTCATTAATGAAGTTTTGTTCCTTGTTTTGTTGCTGCATCTCATCTTTAGCTAAGACCTTTTTTGGACATTGTGTGAGTCCTGTATTCTTCCATTAATCAGTTATCAAATATTCCCATAGAAACATCTGGGGGTTTTATCTGCCATTATACTTCGTTATTTTCACATTTGTTTAGGTTTCTCCTCTGCCACATTTTCACCTCCAGATCTCCATCACAAATACATTTCCTAAAATAGCTGACTCATCTAAAGATGTAAAGACATAGTTCAGTTACTTAATTTCAGTTTCTGGATAGATGGCAATGAGAAATAAAAACATTAATCCAAGGCCTTCATATCCATTGCAAACTAAAGTACTAACCATGGACAATAAGACAGATCAAGGAATTATATGTATAAAAACTCTCAACACACTTAATATCGACCTGCATCAGTCAAAATAATAACACAAAAATGCAGTTGCAATGAGTGCAATATTTTAACTGAGGGAATAAATTATCACTTGGACCATTAACCAAAACATGCGGTACATTCTGCTGTTTGCAGTCTGTATTATTGAGCTACTAGTGTCTTAAAAAGGGTATTTTAGCCAGAAACATATTGAGTGGCTTAGACTCTTGCATCAGATGAAAAACTCAAATGTGCTTAAAATTTATGCAAGAAAGAAGTTTGAAGAGGAACTCTTGCGGGCAAAATATTCACTTTTCTTAAATTACTGTCTTTAAAACAGTTTGACTGCTTGCAAACTCTAGGGAAAATATCTAGTGAATACAAAAAGGAATGAATGGGATTTAGCAAGATTCAGGGACTTTCCAGAACCCAAAACAGGAAGAAGAGATGTAATTGAAAAGGCCATGCAAAAAGTCTTCACAGCATAGAACAGCCTTCCTTCTCATGGTCCTTTGCAGCCCAAAAGGGAGAAAATACGTGTTGGTTCAGGGAACATATAAAGAACAGGATTTAGAGAAGGGGTTAGTAGAAACAGGTAGATGCTACAGAGGCAGCACAGGTGTTTTTTGTAATACTGTTCAGTGCCTGCCAACCTCCAGATAGTTTTACTAATGTTTTGTATAAAAGCAGCAGACTGACAGCATCATAGATTACAGCTGTCAGAGATGGCCCCTGTCTGTATTGTTGCTGTAGGGCCTGTTGGAGGGTGATGCTACATTACATCTCTGCCGGGAGCTTATGTCAATAAACAGTATGCATAATACTAAGGAGAGAAAAAATATTGGCAAAAGGGCTATGTATTTGCCTTTGTAGAATGTAATATTCACAACTTATACACATAGATTTGTTCACACATAAAATTATGCAGCAAAATTTTGAGGCTATTTTCTTTCCATTGATTTCATTAAAAAGTTGGGATTATCTTTAAATTTTAGCACAGTGATCTCTCCAAGGATATAAAAAGCACATTCTTCTTGCTCAGCAACTCAACCACCACTATAGCATAATTGCTAATAAAGTTCAAGGAGAGTTTCAGTTAGACAACAATAAGAAATATGAATTTATTCCCCACCAAAATTTATAACAGCAGAGGCTTCCCCTTCCTCTTAAATTCACTAATATAGCAGATATGTCACCTAAATATCCTTCCTTAAAGAATGAGCTGTTTTACTGAAACCTTCATGAAAAAGCTAGCTAAGCACCAGATTTTTAAGAGCATTTAAGGACATGGAGATACAAACAAGCCTTTAGAGAGTATTTCTTTCAAATCATGTCATTCTCCATCAGATCAGTGGATGTCAGATTCTTTACAGCAGAAGCCATCAACTGGTGAGTTTTTAAGCAACTCTCCAGTAGTTTGCTTACAAGTCTCTTGGGTTGCTCCTCAGCTGAAGTGGTGACACACATTCAGCAACACAGCTGAGCTGGCACACAGACTTTTGGGTAATTTGAATGTTGGACTCTAACTCACAGTAATCAAAAAGCCTCTCCTACATTTCCAAGCCTTCTCAGCTGAGGTCTCTGTCTTCACAGAGGGCTTTGATATATGACACTTAGGTCAGGAAGACTGGTCACCTTAGCATTGGAAAGGTTTTCAAAATGCAACAAGGGTTCTAGTATATCCATGTTTTCCTTGTTGAAAGCAAACTGTATTGTATATACAACATCCTGCAAGCTTGGTATATTCCCTTGAAGCTGTGTCAGCTTAGTAGTGAGCAGGGCGGGCTGCAGAACATCTTGCTCCTCCACCCCCTTCCCCAGCATTATGAGACTACATCTGGCCTTACTCAGAAAAATAAGAAAAAAAAAAAAAAAAAAGAAAAGGTTGGCTATATGTCTGAACTTCTGTCAGTTCCATAGTGAAAGCTGAATTGGAAATGAACTGGAGTAATTTTGTGGACGAATTGGTCTTTTATAGGAAAAACACTCTTTGACAAGATGCTTGCAAAGTGGTTCAGAGACCCTGCTACACCTCCAGAAATTTATTCTGCTGAATTTATGTCAACAATGGTCTTGGCTGCCCCAGACAATATTTCATTCTGGTGAGTGCAATATGACTACATTCAATAGTATCTATATCACCCTTACATATAATGTTGATGATGGATACTTTCATGTGAGACTGAAGAACTAGGATATGTGGTCACTAAAAGGGTCTTTCACTCTTCCAAAAGGTCAGAGGAAAAAAACAATATCTGGAAGGGGATACCTCACCACCATGTTTGAGGGTGGTTTTGCCAGTTTTCAAGTACTTCTCAAGTGTAGATTCACATAGGTTTTGATTTTCTGTGGAGTCATCAGCTCTTGGCTCAGTTGCCGCATCCCTGGGACAGCCTCTAAAATCTGGATCAAAATCTTTTGAAAAGCACATTTATTAAAGAGAATTTATCAGGAAATATGACACTGCTGTATGCAATATGCTCATTCCTTGTGAAATTGACTGCACACCTCTGAAATGGGGGAACCACACTTTCTGTCTAGAAAGTTCCTAAATATAACAACCACTCTCTGTGGAAGTACAGGGACCGCCATTGCCGTAAAAACAGTATGTACAGTTTGGTACAGTAATCCTTTTCTTTCCATTATTAAACTGTTTCTTAACCACATAATACTCCCAAATTCAGTCTGAAGTTAATAGATCTATATTTAGCTGCTGTTTCATTTATTAAAAAAAAAAGTTTAAAAAACTCCATCATCAGGTTTAAAACTATATTTTGCAGACTTCAACAGCTTTTGTAATGCAGAGGGTTGCACACTACTGTGGCTAAAACCTCTTCTTAGAAAAATCATCTGCTTTTAGTGGGAACAGATGCTTCAAATTGACTTTCAGATTGAAACATAAACTCCTCTAAATCAGGGTCATGTTTAACTGTAGGGAAGCTGAACTGCTTTTCTATTGCGTATGGAGGGAATAACTGGAGCTAAGGTTTTTTCAAAGCAATGATGTTTTGTTTTTCAGAGCTATACTCAGTCTGCAGGGAAATTTTTCAAATAATTCTAATCACTCAGATGAAATGTCCATTTATCTGAGTAAACATGCATTAAGTGTAGCAGTTGAATGCTTCTGGAAATTTATATTCATTTCACTCTTTGTTTTTCTTGTGAAGCAATACTTCTGTAAATGGTTCCGGTTCCATCATTTAGTTTAAAGCTGCTAGATGCTGTATTAATTTAAAACTAATGTTTTGGTTTGACTAATCAAAATACTATTGCTCCAAAGTCAAATGTTAATGGCCAAAATGAAGGCCACATGTAAGTGAAATAGTATAAGAAGCCTCTAAATAATTTGGAGTCTGTGTAATTGACCCTATAATTTTGTTTCATGAATCACTAAGTCAAACTGACAAAGTGCATAGTAATGAAAGTGATATTTATCATGAGAAAGCAGTAAAAAGATATTGTGTAAAGTATATTGTGTAGTTCTCTATTCTTAAATAGCATTGTCTTATTCAAATATCTCAGCTAAAATATCGCACTATCGAAAAGAATTAGTGACAGCTACAACATCCTGTTACAATCTCATTGTTAAGGATGTTCTACTAGCTTTATCTTGGTGGTAAAAGGATGTGTGTGTGGTTTACACAGGAGACAGCAGTGCATTTTGATAAAAAACTATATTTGGTTCTGGTTTTGTGAAGGAAAAATTATATCTGTGAAACTTGTTCAAAGTAAGCTGTTAATTCCGTCCTATTATCATACTTCTGATATATTTTTATAAAATGCTAATGAGCTATTGCTGATGCATTCATTTGGAGCAAGAATACTCCAACTTCTGCTTGAAATTACACTACATGGCCCACAGAGAGGAGTATACACCTCGAACCATTCCAACAATTGTGCTGAGAGACTGGGCTTCCACTTAGCTAAGGACTTTCCACACCACAGTGGGACATAAATTTTAGCAGAAAAGGATCACTCATCCCAGGCTTAGTCCCCATCAATGTGTTTATAAATACCTCAAACTCATTTTTACTTTGTTGTTTTCTAAGAATTCACAAACCTTGCACAATCCCCACCGTGGAACTTTATTACAAAGCAGCAAAAGTGTTTGGAACTGGTTTTGTAATAGCGTGCTTTGCATAGGCTGGTGCCTGAAGCAGAAAAGGCCCTGTCATTAACCAAGTAAGAAATGTATCAGAATGGCCAGGCTTTTTCTCTTTCTCTCACTTTTTCCCTCTCTTCAACCCTCTCTTTCTCTCTCTCTCTTCCCCATGGTTTTCCATAGAAAGAGACAGAATGTAAAAAAGATCCTGAGCTGTACATTTCTTCTCTCTGACTCGTATGTTACAGACCAAGTCAGTATAGGAAAGAGTTGACAGTGTTATATCAATTTCTTCACAGAGAAAGAAAAGGATGATGTAAACCAGACAGACTCTTGTCTTACCTGACACAGAGCAGCAGAATGTCTTTGCTACTGATCTGGATTAGAAAAAAAAATTGTTTCATATTAAAGCCAAAATGTTAAGATGTCCTGCAAGACCTATTCCAGGAGTGACGTGCTAGCAATTCTGTAGAAGCTGAAAGATCTGTGTAGGGATTTCTTCACTAAATTCAACATTATTTCATATTTTAAAGGAAAAGTCGCAATTCATAGAATTATTTATAATTATAATAGTGAATGGGGTAACATCAGACTGCTGACCTGTCACTAGGGGGATTCCACAGGGCTTCACCTTAGGCCCAAAGCTGTTCAACATCTTTATAAATTACTTGGACACAGGATTGGAAGGGATGCTAAGCAAATTAGTGCATGAGAAGAGTTGTTGAATCCCTCACAGGCAGGGAGGCTCTGCAAATTAGAGAACTGTGCAATCACCAACCATGTGAAATTCAACAAGGGAAAGTGCTGGATTCTGCATCTGGGATGGGGCAACTCTGGATGCACGTATAGACTGGGGAATGAGATGCTGGAAAGCAGTGCCTTGGAAAGAGACCTGGAGGTCCTGGCTGATGGCAAGTTGAATATGAATCAGCAGTGCCCTGGCAGCCAGGAGGTCCAATCGTCCTGGGGGAGCATCAGGAAAAGCATCGACAGCCTGTTGAAGGAGGGGATTGTCCCACTTTGCTCTGCACTGGTGTGGCCTCACCTTGAAAACTGTGTGCAATTTGGAGCACTACAATATAAGAAAGATGTTAATCTCTTAGACAGTATCCAAATGAGTGCAACAAAGATGGTGAAGAGCCTTGAGGGGAAGCCGTATGAGGAGCATCTGAGGTCACCTGGTCTGTTTAGCCTGAAGAAGAGAGGAGACTGAGAGGAGATTTCATTGCACTCTGCAACTTCCTGGTAAGGGGAAGAGGAGGGACAGGCACTGATCTCTTCTCTGTGGTGACCAGGGACAAGACCTGAGGGAATGGGCTGAAGTTGTAGCAGAGGAGGTTTAGGTTGGATATTAGAAAACCATTCTTCAACCAGAGGGTGGTTGGGTACTAGAGCAGGCTGCCCAGGGAAGTGGTCACAGCACCAAGCCTGACAGAGCTCAAGAAGCATTTGGATGATACTCTCAGGCACATGGTGTGACTCCTGGGGATGGTCCTGTGCAGGTTTAAGGGTTGTACTCAATGATCCTTGTGGGTCCCTTACAAGTCAGTGTATTTTATGATACTGTGATTCTGTGATTTTAATCATGCTTCAGTTGATCCAGAAAGAGAAAATAAAACATCCAGAAGAACTTCTGCGTACTCAAATCTGGAAACATTTACAGATTCGCATATTTTTTAATTTTCTGTCATACAGATTTTTTTATTATGTTTTCAATAGTTTTTGAGAACAATTCCTTGTATCAACGAGCATCAATGCATACACTTTGGAAGTTTGATCTCAGCTTACTGCTTTCATTTAAAGCTCAACTCATATTTATATATATCCTGAGACTTAGGACATTACCGAGAGGCAATGAAATTTCCTTCCATATACCTCTCATCTCCAAGTACGGATCACATTTAACACAGTGAAATATCATGGTATATTTAGAACTAGTTACCTTAAAAACTGCTCTTCAGATGTTTTTAGACCAAAGTAAATAGGCTCTACATAGGTTTGACCTAGAGACTTATTGTTATGAGCCAGTATATTTCACAATCCTCTTCATAAATTTAATGAAATATGTTAACCCTTTTTATCTGAGTTAGAAGGTTGTTTTCCTTGCCTCCCCCTACTCAACTTTGTTATTCTGGTGATCAGAAACTAATTTTCTAGCCTACATGTATTCATGACCTGTTGTAGTGGTTTAACCCCGGCTGAGTGCCAGGGGCCCACTACAGCCACTCTCTCACTCCCCCATGCCCAGCTATAGAGGAGAGAGAATATAACGAGAGGTTTCTTTATTTATGATAAGGACTACAACAAATTCTTTCTTAATCTCCATCACAGGCAAAACAAGACTCCATGTGGGAATAATAGTCAGGTTTATTACTAACAAGATCAGAGCTAAGAGTGAGAGACAATAAGAGACACCTTTTACCCCCCACCCCCTCCTTCTTACATCCAACCTATTCTCCCACAGTGGTCAAGGGAAAAGGCGAGGTGGGGGGGAGGTGTTGCTGTGGTCAGCTGCTGTTCTCAGCCGCTGCTTGGGGAGAAGAGTCCTTCCAGCCACATTCCATGGGGTCCATCCCTCACAGGATACAGTTCCTCTCACAAACTGCTCCGGCGAGAGTCCATCCCATGGGCAGCAGCCCTTCACCCACAGCTGCCACATGGCTGACATTCCACAGGGTGCAGTCCCTCAGGCACAGGCTGCTCCAGCGTGGGCCCCATGAGCCACGCATCCTAACAGGAGAATCCTACTCCAAGTGGGCTCCTCTCCCCACAGGCTACAGTCCCCTGCCAGGACCCAGCTCCACCTTGGGTCTCCCACGGGCTACAGCCTTCCCCAGCATCCACCTGCTCCGGCGTGGCTCCTCCACGGGCTACAGGTGGATCTCTGCACTCCTGTGGTCCTCCATGGGCTGCAGGGGCACAGCTGCTTCACCATGGTCTGCACCATGGGCTGCAGCTGGATCTCAGCTCCGGCGCCAGGAGCATCTCCTCCCCCTCCTTCTCCACTGACCTTGGTGTCTGTGTTGTTGCTCACAGGCTCTCACCCTGCTCCTCTCCGGCAGCCATCTTCATTTCCCACTACCTTTTTGTTTTTTCTTCCTTCTTAAATATGTTATCACAGAGGCGTTCTGTCAACTACTGATTGGCCTGGCCTTGGTCAGCAGCGGGCCCAGCCTGGGCATGGGGAAACTTCCATTTTCTCGAAGAAGCCTCTCCCTCAGCCCCCCCCACTGCTACCAAAACCTGGCCACAGAAAAACCAATACACCTGTGTATAATTATTTCTTTTTATACCAAAATTACCTGTTGCATATGTGTTCATTCCCCCTCATAACCATTCCTGGCTACTCTCTTGCTAAAGTACAAAACTTAGTATTGGATCCTCTAAGGCATTTGTCTGCCTAACTCTTATTTAGCCCTCACAGTGCCAGTGAAACCAATTAATTCAGTGTGCATTTGGCTACTCAGTAGGAGTTCAGTGTCTAAAGTACTTGGGAAGGCTGAACTGAAGCACTTCTTTGCTTTCCTTATCTTTCTTGGACAATGACAGCACTTTACCAAAGATAGCAACTTCTCACTGACTTGTAGAAAGATATCAATATTTCCCCAAGCCTTTAGGGTAACTTTGCCTTTATCTCATGTTAAATTTGCCTTCTTACAGGCTGAATCATGCTTGAGGTACTATGTCCAGCTTGGTTAATCAAGCCTTTCTAACTATAGTCATTGCCAGTAAATGATCTATGGTAAAATTATTGTTACTGGCCTTTAATTCCATACATGTAACTACAAAATTTCATCCCAGTACACCCATGCCACTTGAGGACGCTCAGTTCCTCCTACATACTATTAACATTTCCATAGCTTGATGTCATCAATGAAATTCTTATACCTCTCAACTCTGATCTTTAATTCCACTAGTAGAGTGTCTCCAGTCTTGTGATTCAGCTTTCCACACATCTATCTCATTGGTATTTGCTCCAAGATGGGCAGTCGTGGTTTTGAGCAAGATTTGGAAAACAGGAAAATACAGCTGCATAGGTGACACATTGTTTGGTCATGCACTGATCATTGCTTTGTAATTCTTGTGCTATTGCTCTGTTTACCAACCCATCTAGTGTTTTCCCATGTGGTACTATATCACTGCTTTACCAAAGTATCTGTAGATTAAGACTATTTGGAAGATTAGTTATCAAAGATAAAAAGGGGCTTAGTCTGACATGATCTATCTTTACTTCCATTGTCAAATACTTTAAGTCTTCTTTTTGTTTGATCTGCTTGATCTAAGATGTAAGTGATCTTCTAAATGGTAGATTTATCTGCGTCTTCTTCCCCAGTAGGTTGACTCCAAATTTAGAGTGATTCATCTATCTAAAAATGTCACCCTGGCATAGTGGCTCTCCTGGCTATTCCATGCCTTCAGACCATCTCAAACACGTGCAACTTGCTGCTCTGAAACCAGCCAGAGTCAAACTTGTAGCTACTCTGTTTTAACACACTAATGGGTTGTTAAAGATTTAACTGCACCAGTCAAGCAAAAGCATTTGTGTCACTGTTGTCTTTATAAAAGGTTAGAAAAATTGTCCCTCCATTAAAAATGAAATGCACTTAAATACTGACCAAGTTGTTATATGGATGAAACTTAATTACCTGTTGTCCATGAAATGTAATATACTGCAGAATAAACCCCCAATCACTGAGGCACAGTCAACTCTGTTCATGCATACTAAATGTATAAACTGGAATGCTAAAGGACTTTCATTATGTCCTTGTCTATATGATCATCAAACAAAAAAGTAAAATGTTTTTATGCTGATCCAAAGGACATTCCAAAGGGCAGCTTGAATTCCTATTTTAAGTACACATTACAGAAGATTTTGTCTTTTTGTTTAATATTATAAACCCATGGTGCTTCCATTCTATTTGCCAGTGAAAAATCTCTGGTATGACAGTCTTTTAGTACCTAAACATTCTTCCAATTAAGTCCAATTATCAAATACAAAAAGATGGATGCTTTTCTTGTTCTTACAATATCCTTTCTTACAAGAGTATGAGCAACACTCTTAGCTATATTTTGCAAACACCAAAAAAACACAGGTTTGGTTTTTTTTTTTTTTTTTTTGCTCCCGTTATCATAGAATCAAGAATCAGAGAATGACTGAGGTTGGAAGGGACCTCTGGAGGTTATCTGGTACAACTTCCCTGCTCAGGCAGGGCCACCTCAAGCTGATTGGGACCAGGTCCAGATGGCTTTTGACTAATTCAAAGGATAGAGACTCCATAACCTTTCTGGACACCGTGTGCCAGTTCTTCATCACCATCAAAATGAAGAAGTCTTTTCTGATGTTCAGGTGGAACATCTTGTGTTTCTGATTGTTCCAAATATCTCTTGAAGTATGATGAAGGATTACTTAATATAGAAGTTTTGGGGTTATTTTTTGGGGGGGATTGTTTTTTTCCTGGGGTTTGTTGTGTTTTTTCACCTGCTATTTAGACACAAAAAGCAGCATGAAATTCCCTTGTCCTTCAGGAAAATAAACAAGGTTTCTCTTGAAGTGCTGAAGTGCTGGATTTCTCAGTGTATGATCATACCTATAACTCCATGTAGGTTTACAGGGTTTTTTCTGAGGGTAGCTTCTCACATTAGCACCACGTAACCCAGGGCAATTTCAGGGGACAGGATAAGATCCAAGAACTTCCTTTGTTCAGTCTCTAACTTGCTAAACATGAGTAGGGGCACTGATGAAATGTCAACAAAGAATCTGTAAAATCCTCTGCAAACAGAAACAATGCCTGTCTTTGTCAGCTGCTTTTCTATTTTATTATCAATAAATCTCATGAATAATTAATTTGAAATTTTGTTACCTCAACCCCTAGAACTTGGCCTAATAATCTTAAAGCTAGCATCTATGGAATATGTTTTAGAAGTTTATTTAGTAGGGACAGAGCAAAATAAAAACTTGCAAGTAAGTTTATGACTTTTATAGCTTCATGGGGAAGAATATATTAAACCGAAATCGAAGAAAATGCTGATGTCTATGCTACTTTTAATTTTTACATTATTTGTTGCATTAGTTTTAAAAAGTTTTGATTTTTAATAGTGCTTTGAGCTAGCTACTAATAAATAGTGTGGATAATTCAGTATATCGCAATCACTAAGTCAGATGTGAATTTTAGCACAAGTAATAAGGCAGATCTGTTTTTTTTTCTCCTCACTCCTATCCCCCTTTCCCACTCAAATAGCCTGTAATGAGCTCTCAACATCTGATGACTGCAGGAGACTGATATCTCATTAATAAAATATTGCAACTAGTGTTATAAGAAAAGCAGAACAGATTAAAGTAAAAAGATTTCCAAAGCTTCTTCTTGTGCAACTATCAGTTTTGAATATACAGATTTAGCAAGGGTAACAGGAACAAACTATGCAACTACCTCATATATATTTGTTCATTTACACTTTAATGAATAAATTATTATGCTGTATCAGTTCTGTTCTGCTGTCATGATAAAACTTGCATTTATATAACCTGTAATCAGTTTCACTATGGGCACAAGGGAAAACTTGATTCTGGGATGACAACCACAAATATTTTTTTTTTACACACAGATTGGTTTTGAGACTTTACAAATGGTTTGTAGCAACATGCAAAAGGGAAAGTGCTTTTGGAGGTGTGTCTACAGCAATTATTACTGTGCTGAGAACTAAAATGGATAGAATGAATAGGCTATGCCATCCATCTTTCACTGAGCTATAGCACAGATTTTGCTTCTTGTGATTTACTTTGCTGCTGCTCTGTTTTGTCAGAAAAAAACCCAATTTTTTTTTTATATTTACACAAGATAAAAAAGTGTATGTGAATATGAGATCAGTTAAATCCAACAAGTCTGATATATTTTTCTAAATGGTCCTCATGCATATTCATTATATAGGTGTCACTTCCTCCATTGAGAGTTTTTCAATGTCTATAAATAAAGGCATTAAATATCATTTGTCCCCATCCTTGGGAATCTTTTAAGTCCTAATTTTTAGGTCTTCAGTGAAAATAGAAAAACTGTATTAAACCTCACTTTGTCTTCCCCTTTATAGAACACTTCCTGGTTTTCTTTTTCTATTGGTAATTGACAGTTACTCAAAGCAGTTGACAAACTTGAAGGTCAATTTAAGATTATGAGGGGAAAGCATCTAACTTCCTACACATCACACTTAGGTCTTTTACAAAGTGGTCACACTTTTTTCCCCTCACATTAGGAAAGACTAAAACTTATTTAGATCTGTAGCTTCACCTTCATAAATGAATGATACAGTTCTCCTAGCGGTAGAGCAAATATCTTCAACATCTCTCTGTAGAAGTACTTGCAGTGGCAAGAAGTTGGATAGAAACATGCAGATGTGCAGTTTTTCCAGCTTCTTTTATGGCAGGATAGTATGGTATACTTTAATATCCAACATTTTTTCAGCACCTACCTAAGCTCTCTTTCATTATATTTACAACTAAGCATAACCAGTATGTTCAAAAAAGAGCTTCAGTGACACAGACGAGCAAGAGGTAGGACAAGAATAGGAAGCCTAAGTTCTTTCAACGATTCAACAATGCAGCCCTGAGTGCTTTCCAAATAAGATGGATTTATCTTTAAAACATTCCCATGAAGTAATATAACTCCCAGTCCCTAAACAGATCCCGGAAGCCCGGGACTTGCTTGAACTCTCCTTCCATCAGTTCAATAGTATCCTAGTAAAATGTTTATGTTACATTATGGTCAAACCAATATAATCTCATTCTGTTGTTTCTTTTCTATCTTCACTATTATAAAAGTTAGTAAAACTGCTAGATCTAAAACTACAGAATTTTACTTTGCTTATTTTACTTATGCACAATACAGTGTCAAAATCTGAGTGTATGTATCATACTTATGTATAACTTCCATTTTTTATTATTGAATTTGCTTAAATTTTCTTTCCTTTTATTTACATTCAGAGTGTTTGCTGGAAATCTAAGATATAGTAGCTAACAGCAATTCCCATAGAATAATCTTACTGTTGATCAACTTTTCTTGGAATCTGTATGCCCCATTCTGAAGCAAGTTTTAACTAATTTTGTAAATTTTAAATTCATAAAATGTTGGCTAGTTCAGTTTTAAATACAAATTATCAAACACAGTGTCAACTCATGGTAACCCACAAAGAGAACCCACAAAGATTTAGCATTCAGGCAGTGATAGTTTCACATCATTCAGCAAATGTTCTTTACTTAAATTCCATTTCCACTGCTAGTAACATTTCAGTGATTCAAATCACGTCAACTGCTGCCACAGTGGCCCTCTTGAGATGAGAGGGGGTGTAATAAGGTTTTCAATTTGTCTGCACTGGTTTAGCTGAGTGGAAACACCAAGTAGAGCTTTCACATTTATAATGGATATGATTAAAGAATGTATTTGTAAAAATGCATACTTGAAATATGAAAATAAGATTAGAAACAATGTTGTGAGCATCAAACCATATTGGGGAAGACAGCTATATGTTTCACTAATATCAGAAAGCTACTACTTACATTTAAGTTTCTCAGGTATTTAAATAATTTATTTTTCTTTATACGTTGATTAACAGCTGGCAAGCACATCCACATTTATTCCCAGATAAGACTTATGTTGTCCAGTAGTGAGTAATCTTTGCTTTTGTGGTTTAGTTCTTTCAAAGAATAGCCTTTGAGGGACAGGGAAAGAAGAACTGTAATGCCATGCAGAATTAAATTGGTTTGCATATCTGCCAACTTGGCTGATCTTGGACATTCAAAACAGAAAAACATGCAAAGCAGTTGTCTTCTATTGAAATTTAAATCTGAAAGGTGATATGACATGTACCTAAGGACACAGCATCATTGTCTGAGGCACAAGATAGTTTTTTTCTTTGATTGACTGTACTTCATTAACCATACCCAGTGTACATTCAAGAATATTGGCAAGACATAGATGATTGATCATTTGAATTATGAATGATCATTTGAATTAATTATTTATACTAGTGACGTATTTGGGTCATATGGACAAAATTCTAGGTTTAGCCACTGTCCTTTGCTGAGGCTGCAGGAACTTGTCCTCCCCTGCTTGGAACATTTCCGTGAGGTTTTCTTCCCACTTCAGTTTTTCAGCACCAACACAGCACTGTGCCTTGGATGCAGAGTATGAAAGCAAAGTGGCATCAGAGGTCTGAAATCATTAATACAAAGAGTAGTGAGGAGGCTGGAGAATGACAATCAGAAAAGAACATAAAACACATGTAGAGAATAAATGGATTTGGTTTACTTTATTACCTCTTCAGTAACACTAGAAAACGATATGTGAGAATGCAAAGTATAGGTTGCATTTATGCTACTTGTTCTAGAAATGACTCCATGTGCTTGCTTCTGAATATTACCTTTGCAAGAATACAGAAAAGAGAGTAACAAGAAACATGATCAGTTGCAACAACCTGCCTTCCTTCTGTTTCACAGCCTGGCTGAGGATACGTTTAAATTTGATGAGGTGTTATAAATTGGGACATGTTCTTAGGAAATTAGAAGAGGACTGAAATACTGTAGAATTTTCATAGCCTTATTTATTTTCATCATTTTGGACAGATTAACCCTTTCAAATAATTTAACCATCAACTATTACACTTATTGCTGTTTTTCCTCATCCCATTACTGAAAGATCTTGAATGTGAAATTCCACTTTAAAACAAGAAAGTAAACTTAATTAAGCTACACAATCATTACTTGGTAACTCACAGCAACGTTAAGCTATTTATATAGCAACCTTAAGCTACTCCCAAATTCAGGTTAATAATACAACAGAAGCTAAAACAAAACATGGCCTGATTTTTTCATCTTCTATGGAAATGATAGAAAGACAAATAAATAGAGACTGTATTCATTAAACATTCTTCTACCTACTGCATAAACATAAGTTGACTGCAGGGCCATATTTTACTTCAGAGCTGGAACCACACGAAATTTTAATCTCAAACATGCACATTCTTTCTCACAATTTCCGTCTTCCCTTCCTGAGAGCATTCACTACCACTACCACTAGCTGCTTCCATCTTCCAAACAAGTATCCAAGGAATTCTGGCAAAACCACCTCATGCACCTCTGTCTTAGAAAGTTCTTTGGTGCGCGTCGTCTTTTAACCACTCCCTCCTGCTAGGGTTCTACTCACAGACAGAACCAGACTCTGCAAGACTGACTCATTGTTTAGGAAACCTTTGCTTTTAAGGATGTCATTTCTTCATGTGGTACTTTCAGACCCATGTCACTGCATTCGATTAGCAACCGTATATTAAGAAGGAAATAATCCATTTGGATATTTATCAATCATTGAAGAAAACTTTACATCTTCCTTCTCTCAGAAGACACCCTTCACCAGGTAAGAGAATCAGAGAATCACAGAATTAACTAGGTTGGCAAAAGACCTTTGAGGTCATCAAGTCCAACCCATTACTTAACACCACCTCACCAAATAAACCATGGCACTAAGTGCCTCATCTAGTCTCTTTTTAAACACTTTCAGGGACAGTGACTCCACCTGGGTAGCCCATTCCAATGCCCAATCACTCTTGTGAATTTTTTTTTTTCCTAATGTCTAGCCTAAACTTCCTCTGGTGCAGCTTAAGACTGTGTCTTCTTGTTCTATCACTGGTTGCCTGGAAGAAGAAGCTGACCCCCAGCTGGCTACAACTTCCTTTCAGGGAGTTGTAGAGAGTGATAAGGTTTCCTCTGAGTCTCCTCTTCTCAAAGCTAAACAACTGCAGCTCCCTCAGCCACTATTCATAGGGCTTGTGCTCCGGTCCCTTCACCATCCTCATTGCCCTTCTCTGGATGCGTTCAAGCATCTCAACATCTTTCTGGTCGCAGATGTGGCCTAACTAGTGCTGAGTACAGG
>VXBA01001178.1:149499-160979 GCA_013399895.1 Serilophus lunatus
TCACATTGGCCAACTTCCAGTCATCTGGGACCTCTCCAGTGACCCAAGAATGTTGATAAGTGGTGGAGAGCAGCTTAGCGAGCTCATCTGCCAGCTCTCTCAATACCCCAGAATGGATCTCATCTGGTCCCATAGATTTGTTGGGATCCAAGTGGTTCAGCAGGTCTCTAACTGCTTCCTCCAGGAATACAGGTGGACTATACTGCTTCCTGACCCCATCTACCAGTTCAGGAGGCCTGTTGTCCTGAAGACAATCTGCCTTATGGTTGAAAATTTAGTCAAAGAAAGTATTAACTACCTCTGCCTTTTCCTCATCTTTAGTTACTACATTCCCCTGCATGTCTAATTGAGTGGAGGTTGTCCTTGCCCTTCTTTTTGTCATTAATGTATTTATAAAAATAATTTTTATTGCCCTTCATAGAAGTGGCCAGTTTAAGCTCTAACTGGGCTTTTGCTCTCCAATTTTTTTTCTACACAATGTAGCAATGTCTTTAAACTTTACCTGAGTTACCACCCCCTCTTTTTAAAGCTGATAAACCCTTCTTTTTTAACTTAGTTCCTTCAAAAGCTCCTTGCCCATCCAGGCTGGTCATCTTCCCCATCGGCTCATTTTTTGGCACATTGAGGCAGCCGGCTCCTGCGCCTTCGAGATTTCTTTCTTGAAGTGCATGCATCCTTCCTGGACCCCTTTTTTTTGAAGGGCTGTTTTTCAAGATACTCCCTTGAATTTATTCCCTTGAATAAGCCAAAGTCTGCCCTCTGGAAGTCCAGTGTGGAAGTTTTGCTGATGCCCCTCCTGGTTTCATTCCTTATTGAAAATTCTATTATTTCATAGTCACTGCACCCCAGACAGCCTCCAACCATCACATCTCCCACCAGCCTTTGTCTATTTGTGAACAGCAGATCAAGGAGGGCCTCAACCCTGGTAGGCTCGCACACCAGCTGTGACAAGAAATTGTCCTTCATACACTCTAAGAACATTGATGACTGCCTCCTCTCTGCCGTGTTGAGTTCCCAGCAGGTATCTGGCAGGTTGAAGTCTCCTAAAAGAATAAGGACTGGTGATCTTGAGACATCCACCAGTTGGTATAGAATAGAACATCTACCTCCTCGTTGGGTGGTCTATAACAGACTCCAACCAGGATGTCAGTCTTATTGGCTTTCCCTCTGATTCTTATCCATAGCACTCAGCCTTATCATTAATCTCAAGTTTCATGGTGTCAAGATCCTCCCTAATATACAGGACCACCCCTCCACCCCTTCTCCCTCGACTGTCTCTCCTGAAGAGCTTGTAGCCATCCACTGCAAAGCTCTAGTCACGTGAGTCATCCCACCACGTTTTCATGATGACGATGACATTACAGCTCTCCTGCTGTAACAAGGCTTCCAGGTCCTCTTGCTTGTTTCCCATACCACTTGCATTAGTGTATATACACTTCAGCTGGGCTACTGACTTCATCTTTGATTCTGGCTCATCACCCTCAGTCTCAGCTCTGAGAGCCGGGTTTTATCCCCTTTCCACTTCAAACCTAATTTAAAGCCCTCTCAATGAGTCTTGTCAGCTCATGGACTAAACTACTTTTGCCTTTTTTATATAGGTGGAGCCCACCTGGGTCTAGCAGACCAGGTGCGGTAAAGGATGCCCCATGATCAAAGAACTCAAAATTCTGCTGATGGCACCAGCCCTTAAGCCATTTGTTGATAATGGGGGTCCTCCTCTTCCTTTCAGTATTCATCCCTGCCATTGAAGGAACTGAGTAGAACACCATCTGTGCTCCTGCCCCATCAACAAATTGACCCAGAGCCTTGAACTCTTTTTTAACTATCCTGGTGCCCCTCTTATCCACCTCATCACTGCTGGCCTGGACAACCAGAAGTGGATAATAATCAGAGTGCTGAATTAACTCGGGTAGCCTTGGCCCCAGGGAGCCAGCAGACTTCCCTGTGGGATGGGTCTGGTTGACAAACAGAGGCCTCTGTTCCCCTCAGAAGGGAGTCATCTACTATGACTACTCTTCTTTTAAATATCAGTGGTTCTGATCCATCTGACAGATGAAATGAAACTGAGAGATTCCTCAGACAATTTATTTTCTTCAGGATCATCAATCTGCCCCTCCAGATCCAGGGCCTCACACTTGTTCTGTAAGGGCACCTGGAAAAATGGTGAGGGACAGGAGGGAATTTTATTACCTCCACAAGAAGAGACCCGCTTCCATTCCCTCTCGTCTACTAGGTCTCCTCCTTCTTCCTGATGGTAAGAAGTGTGGGGCTCCTCAGACTCCTGGTGAGTGTCTCTTAGAGATGGAAGAGTGGAACTCCACCAATCTATTTCCCTTTCATTCTCCCAAATGCTCCTTAGCCTTTCAACCTGTTCCTTAAGCTCAGCAACCATACAAAGCAGATCATTCACCTGCATGCAGGTGGTTTTTTTCACTGTCCTCTGGTAAAACCAGGAGGCTTGTGCATTCCCTGCAGTCAGGGGTCTGGACAACTGCGTCCTACAGCAAAGGCACTTCTGCTAGCAACAGATTTTGATCATTTGAAAACCATTCCTGATGGAGGGGAGGGAGGGGAAAAAACCCACCTAAAACATCCCCAAAAAACCACTACCAGGAGGGCTCTTGCAACCTTGCCTGCTTGCCCTGCCTGTGCAAACTGCTGTGCAAACTGCCATGCCACGCCTCTGTTTGCCCGCTCCTGCTCCAGGTCACCACACTCCCTAGACCCGACTTAACACAGTAGCTGCAAATTGCCAGGAGATAGAGCCCCTCTGTCCACCTCCAAGGCTTCCCCATATTCCATGTACCATTTAGTTTTAAAACTTTTTTTCAACTTCTCCTGAAAGAGATTGAAATTTTTTTCTGTAGTTTTGGAGTTTACCTGAATTGCATTAAGAAATAAATTAAAAGTGAGCTTATGAAAAAAAAAAAAGGTTTGGTTATACGATACAATATACAATTGCAATTGTTTATTGTGAAATCGTGTCAGCTTCCTCCCCCATCTGCCCACCTAGTTGGAATCCCAAAAGTTAAAGAACACCGGTTGAGATAAGAACAATTTACTGGAAACAGCCATGAGGTAAGGAAACAAACAGTAATAGCAACAATACTTATAACAAAAGTGTACAAAGAAAGGCGATTTAGCTGCAAAATGCTCACTAAGCCTGGGACAAAGATAAACAATGGCAGACCCACCACACTTTTCCTGCAAGGCAAAACTGAGCCCACATTCTTCTTGGAAGTGAGAATCCCTTGATGTGAAATAATAACCTAGACACCCCTACATGACACCAGGCTCTGCCCCCTCATGGCTACTGCCAAAATATTAACTCTGTCCTGGCTATTGTTCCATAGGATATTGTTCCATAACATAAATAAGCCAAAAGAATAAAACACCCTGCTTTTTATTTTCATAGAACTTCCAGCTCTAGGTAGTAGGAAATTTTCTAAGGAATTCGGAAACATACTACTATTGGATGGTAGGACTTGAAAGGTTTAAGTTTCATTTGTCACCTTTGGACTATGTAAATCTTATTGCAGTTGATGTAGAAGAAAATAAATCTAAAAGGCCTGCTTGGTTCAGAAATTTTTGAACTTTTTTTCTTTTCTCCCCCCTCCTCTCTGCCCCCACCATTGTTTTAACCTTTAAATAATATCAGATGGCAAACTGATAACTTAATGTTTGTTTTGTGGGTTTCCAAAATTTGCCTTCATACAGTAGCTTTTATGAAATGTAAGCATATTAGTATTAGAAAATCTTCTAGTGGATGCTTTTTTTAAAAGAATAGATGGACTGTGATGCATGTCAGGCAAATGATTTCTGGATGCTGAAAATCATTAGAACACAAGCGCATCTATAGGCTGATCTAGAGTTGTTCAAATTGATTTTTCCATTGATAGGCAAGAAAAGAGAAAAATCTAATATATAAAACAGTTTCAGGTTGAACACTAAATATTTTTGAAGGGGAGGGAGGGGAGAATTGAGGGTTTTTTGGGTTTTTGTTTTGTCTTGCTTTCCTAACACACAAAAATTTGAAAAGGCTTCCTTTGTATAAAATATAGCCTTCTATTTAAGATGGAAAGAAACATTTGTGTATTTGTAACAGAAGAAATACTAATCTAAAAATTTAATACTATTTAATTTTACTGAAACCTAGAAGTTGCAAGAACTGGAGACTCCAGGCTCAGTTTCTTCTTCTGCCTGAGACATGTCTACTGTGTTCTACAAAATTATTCTAGTTCAAATTATTTTTAAGAGAGGAATGCATTCATCCCTGGCGGTCTTTCAAAACCAATCTATGCTAATTGAGCTTCCCTCTTCTGCTTTCTCACTGCATAAACACTTAAGACTTTAATAGAAATGATGAAGCTCCAGCAGGAAGAAAACAAGATTACCCATAACCGACTACTCCATAACTGCAAGCTATAACTTTCAGATGACAACTGTAGCAATTTGTTCAACTGTGAATTAGACAGTTGATACATTTCTCTGACATCCCAAAATATTTCTTAATTTGCAGATTAAGGCTACTCTTAATTTTTAGAGTTGGAAGGAGGAATGTCAGGATTTCTCTGTCATTATATTGAAAGTGTTTTGCGTTACTGATTAGTAAAAGAGAGTAGGAGTGCAAAACAACTTACTCTTTTAACTTTATTCTGTTTCCCATATGAGATGTTCTGGTAAATTTGATATCAATCTGAACATATTTTGGCATAATTACAACTACCCCTCAGCAAGTACTTTAATTACTGGAATAAAAATCATGCTTACTTCAATTTTTTTGTAAAGCAGGTCTTCATATAGAGTGTTACTTTATGTCAAATTTGTGACAAACATTCTACTAAGAAAAATTGAATCCATAGCTGGAATATGCCATGATCATAATTATTTCATGCCTATAGAATTGAGGCAATATAGAAATTCTGTTACAGAACTAAATGACTTTTATAGGGATGATAATGTGATTGATTACATGGAATTCCAATAAAGTAGAATCAATAATAATTAGAATAAAAATAAATTAATTATATATCCTTTCATATATGATCAATCTAATTTGATAATATATTTTTAAAAAATAAAAATGTGTGGGATAAAGAAACACCTGATTAAGTACTGAATAACACAAATGTATAAGAAACATGACAATCTCTTAGGCAAAACTGAACTCCTCATCTCCATGAGCAAGCTGCAACCTTTACATCTTCAAGTGCCACCAAAGTGTCTATTTTAGATAGCTCATTGTACATCAACCCTTACTGACAGGAGCAGTATTGCACTAGTCCTAAATAAATACTTGCTCTGCAGAGAGGCAGAAGAGGGGGGTGGAAAAAAAAATCATTAATTCCGATCAAACAAGTTTTCCGATTTGTTAAATCTTTTCTGTTCTTTATTATCTTACATAATTTTACATTGAGTGAACAAAGTTTTCTAATAGCATATCACAATTTGAATGTATTATGTCTCCATCTGATGCTCAAAAAATATACGTGAGCAGAAAGCTCTTTGACCCCAGTCAGGCTGGAGATAACATAAATCACAGTGAAAATAAATGACTACCTATTTATTAATTGACAGGAAACATAAGGATCTGTCCATAGTGAGTACAGATAACCTTTCCATTATTCTACTTTGAAGACCAGGTGAGGAAGCACTTTTTCATGTCTATAGAGCAACATGAATCAACAGATTTGAAGAAACACAGGATCTGAAAGTAAGCATGATAACCAAGGCAAATCAGGTGCAAAAGGATGAACAACTACTAAAGTATTTTTAAACCACATCTTTCTGAGTTTTGGTTTTGTTTTGTTCGGGCTTTTGGCTTATTATTTTAAATGAATACTCTGTTGTGGTCAGAATAAAAAATACAGTGTTGACATCGGAACTTGAATCTTGATACTTTTCTGTTTGCGTAGCACAAGACTAGTTTCCAGTGCTGGCACAGTAATCAGAGTTGGCAAAGAATGAAAATCTGGTTCACATTTTCAGAAAATTGGAATTTGAAACAGACCAGCTATCAATATATATAGCAAATATTCCTAACAGTTGGCTGTGACATGCATCTGGCTGCGAAACCTTCAATGTACTCTAAAAGACCATTTTCTCTTCTAGATCTAAAACGTTGGAAAGTAATTCATTCATGTCTTTACAAAAATAAACCTACAAAAGTCAACAAGGCCACTTATGACTGAAAGAACTGGCCCAGTGGAATCAGGAGAGTATTTACTTGTCCAATGCCCTCTGTGTTATATGCTTTGGATAAGTCTGTTTTGATGTGTACATGAGTGATTAGATGCAAATACAACTTGTTTGAAAGCCATGACAGCTCACTGAATGCCATACAGTAAACCTGCTGAGTGATAACCAGAAAATATCCATGACTGTAACCTCATTGGAAACAGCAGCATCTTTTATATGGAATGAAATAGAGTTAAAACAAATAACACATTTAATTTACATATGATAAAATCTGCAACGCAGTAGTAAATCCCAGTGATTGTTTCCTCAAAATGACCTGAAGTTTCTAAGTAGAATGCAATGAACAACAGAAAAGCAAGAGAAAGCATTTTTATGCCTCATATTACAGTTCTTTTCCATTATACTATAAGTTACAGGGTAACTATTAGTTGTAGGACTATAAGTAAAGTTACAGAGTGTTCACTATTGCTGTGTTCTTCATTCTGCTTTTAGCCTTTATTTTATTATACCTTCTCTGTGGAGTCAGGGAAAACATTGATTGCATTTGGAATGACAGAAATTTCAGGAAAAAAATAGGCACTTCTGGACATATGGGAGAATGAGGGTAAATAAGTCTTCAAACTTGAAAAAAATACCATGAAGAAACTTAGTCTTCTTGGCATTTGCTTGTTCATAAAAAGCAAGTCTATGTATACTTATACAAGAGTCTCAACAACACTACAGATGCTAGAAATTGAAATCTCTGTTATGTCACAGTATTTACATGCTATGCCCTCAACTTTTAGAAAACAAGGAAAAAGTCAGGAAGCGATGGAACTAGTTTTGTGAGAAGTTGCTCAGCATCTTTCAAATTTTTGTTATGTAAACCTAATTGAAAAGCAGAAATGAGATTTTTGCATTTTATAAACTAAGTAGGGAATGTATGTGATGAGTCTACAGTCTCTGTTCTAAATAATATTCTGGACTCCTTGAGCAAGTTTCTACTACCTGAGTTTAAACTCCCTTTCTGTAGCTAGCAATGCTTCCTTTACATCTTCAGTCTCGCTCTTGTCTACTTAGAACACAGGCTTTTCAGATCTGAGAACATCTCCTACTGCAATCTCTCTGGGATCTCTTTGAAGGTTTCTAGAGAAATGATACCAAATATATAGCAAATATTATGACAAATGGGAACCAAAAGGATGAATGTAAGCACGAACAACACAGATCTTTTGATAACAGCATTTGAGAAAATATTTTTGAAGAAGAGAAGCCAGTGAGAAAGTAGAAAGGAAGGAATAAATGAAGAAAAATATTCTGAGGAAGCCTAGAAAGAATTAAAGTTAATATGAATGAATTAGAGAACTCTTTAAATGCTCATTTCAGGTTCTACATAAAATTGATAAGCAAACCTTAAATAGAAAAAAAGAAGCTGAGATGTGATTAATACTTCTCAATATCAACCTTTGCATTCTAACTTCCACAGTATCACAGGATAAAATTCCTATGTGAACTATCTGCTGTGCTGCAGGCAGATGATAGAAGCTGCATGCTGAAGAGGCATAGGTTTTTCTAAATGTGACCATGCATGTACCTATTCAGCTTTTTTTCAAGACACATAGAAACTAAAAGAAAACCTTCCATAACAGTCTCAATTAAAAAAAATAAACAAAACAGCCAAAAAAAAAAACATACAAAAATAAAATTGACTCAATTTCTGTTGTCCAACCACCACAATTTAATGAAAGAATTCAAGCACAGTGTACTACTAGGAAACACAGAGCAATTTGCAAGTGCTGTTTTGACAGATAATTTGATTTGCATCTACACAGTTTCAAACCTCTCCTCTGAGGTTTGTTTAGGCCCCATAAAACATGCAAGCAGGCCTTGCAGTGAAGTACATGACTCAGACCCCTCTTCTTCCTCATGTTGTTCACTGACTGTCAGATTACAGAAGCATTTCCCTTTTGGTTGAATCTGAGTTATTTCTGTTGCAATTGATAGCATTTATTACTCAAACTGGCACAAAGAGTAGTGAGCATTCAGCTCAGTTAAAGGCAAAAGGTTATGGTGCTTCTCTAACAAAGGTGCATGAGAATCAAGTCACATGTAGAAAGATAGAGAACTCAGTTCTTCCAAATAGTGGAGATAAACCCCAATTTTTTTTTCTTGAAGACTGTGCTGCTGAAAATTTTCACAGTTATCTTGTTTTTTCATGAGGTAAACCCTAATTATTTTTTTATTGAAGACATTTTCCTAGGGAAAATTCTGAAGAACTGCTTTTATGACAAAACAAAATGTTCGTCATTAACAGGACCATATTATCAGATCAAAAGGTATAAGGAATAAGACTATCGAAGACAGGTCTTTTTTCTATAACCAAATCTAGTAAAAAAATATATCTTTCCTCCTAAATTATTGCAACATGAAAGAAGTCTCAATTTAAGCTAACTTTCAGCAGTTTGTGGAAACAACCCTTCACACTCTTGTAGGCAAGTAATAAAATTATATGCATCTGCTTTCTGTGCCTCTAAATTATCCTCAAGTGCCGCTCATAATTTTTTTCAAAACAGATTACTTATAGTTTTCCTGAATGTACAACCATCTAATCTCCTTCAATATTTTCACCAATGACAGATTTTGTTTGTGAGAAAAAAACCCTCACATTATATCCACAATATTTGTAAAGGATAACCATATGCAGAAGTTAAAGAACTGGGACTAGTCCAGACTCTGTGTTACTTTTTAAAATATGTAAATAATATATATTTTTTAACCTAAAATATATGATTAGCTAGGAAAATGTGCCTGGATCTGAACCTTCCTGAAAGGAGGTTGTAGTCAGGTGGGGGTTGGTCTCTTCCACCAGGCAGCAACTGACAGAATGAGAGGACACAGTCTCAAGCTGTGACAAGGAAGGTGTAGGTTAGATATTAGAAAGAACTTTTTCACAGAAACAATAATAAAGTATTGGAATAGTCTGCCCAGGAAGGTGGTGGAATAACACTCCTGGATATGCTTAAAAGAAGGCTGGATGTGGCACTTGGTGACACAGTCTAGTCGAGGTGTTAGGGCAAGGGTTGGACTCGGTCTTGGAGTTCTCTTCCAATCTAGTGATTCTGCGATTCTGCGATAAGGTTTGAAATAAAAATGTTCACTAACATTGTTAAATGACAGAAAGATGATCTGCTACTATACAAATTATTTGCTTCTCCTTCCCTCCTCAGTCATAAGACTTCCAAGGAGAAATAGCTCTCTTCCTACTTGATTCAGAAGTTGCCACTGTTAGTAATCTGTCTTAAATGTATTGACTTCCACAGGACACCGTCTTACGATGAAATCTGCTGATATAAATGCCTTCTACTTAGTTGGTCCTCAGAGATGTTTTACTCAATTACACAGCAGAAAGTTTTGTCTGCAGATTATTAAGGAAAGAATGCGTTCAAGAAAAAAAAGAAGAGTTTGTATCATTTACTTTTAATCCTTCTCTTAAGTAGCGTCAGAAACACAAGTAGTGCTGTGGGGAATGAAGGGAACTCACTAAGAAATGAGATTTAAACAATCTGAGAATGAAGAAACTGGGTTGAAGAGGAAAACTGCAATACAATATTTATTATTATATTGTGAGGACAGCATTAAAAAAATGGTGAAGGAAGTAAGATTGAAAAAAGCATTAGTTTACTTCCTTTTTGTTGGTCTGTTTGCTTATAAACTATTATATTTAGATATAGGTTTGACATCACAGGTAGTTTCCATCTCAGTTTATATTTTGCAAATCAAATAAGAAATCTATCAGTAAAGACATTAAAAGTTTGTCCAGTATAACCAGATATGCTGGGATTATGAGTAGCTGAAGCATATTTTTCTTGCTTCTTACTTTGATCACTGTAAAAAAATTTAAACCTATATATTTTAAAAGAAGGAAAAACTGTCAACTGTATCATTACCGTTTTCCTTGTTTCCTTGTAGGCAATTTGCAATTTCCCTTTCCGAAAAACTTTGAAGTACTTCAAAGTGTCTTAAAGTGTCTTAAAACTTAGAACACCCTGACTGTAACATACCACCAAAGCACAGAGGCATGGAGTGTAAAAAGATAGGAGAGATGATATGTCATATCTATCTGGTCCCACACAAGGTGATACTTAGATATTGATGATTTGTATCTTTTTAGTGTGTCTTTTGTGCCAAAACTGTACTACAAAATTCACATATTTTTTATAACAGCAGGGGAAAAAAGCAAATTTATCTTTTGAAGGGGCAATAATTTTAGAAATGTTAGATTGTGTAAATATCTATGTATATATTATATATGTGTATGTCTGTTGCTTCTCCATGGACACCTCCTTGTTGCGGGGGAGAAACTTGCGTGCCCTTATGAGTTTGCAAGCTATGCTGGCATTGGTATATGCCTCTGGTAGGGTCTCCCATGCCAGACAAGTCTCAACTGAGGAGTATGTCCATGGGTAGGATGGGCTTGCTAGCCTCCTGGCAACCATCCTAGGAGAAGGACAACTCTAACCCCAAACTCAGGCAGACGGAGCTCACTTAGCCCTGTAAGGCCATCCATCTCAGAGAAGGATACTCCAACTAAACCTACGTCCTGAGGTTTTCACTGTCACCATTCAAGCTTGCTAGGCCCAGGCAGATGAATCTTAGGAGTAAAGGATAGGGCCAGTTCTGCGCACAGTGAGCCTCATAAAAAAAAAAAATCCATTGTGCAGACTAGAAGGGTATGCTCACTTTTGTAATGTCCTGCAGCAACACATGAGGGATGAAACAGCAGGTGATAAGGTGCACTGGAAGCCTTACTCTGGAAGTTGGGAAGACTCAACTCTGCATGCAGGTAGATCAGGACATTGGTTGCTCAAGACTGACCCTGGAGATGACAATCTTGTCTGGCAACATCCTGAATGACCAAGCAGCCTTTTTGAAGGAGAGCACTGCTTGCTCCACACGGAGAGAGGCCTAGAAAAGTGGCCAAAGGCCATCTCCACCTCCCACCCAGTTGGCTAACCATGGCCAGCGGGCATCTTTTGATGCGGTCAAACAAACAAAAAGAACAAAGGCATACACCTCCCTCCAGATGTTTGTCCAGATTGACCCTCGCATGTTGGAACATTACAATCTTGCTTGATACTGCGGATAGTGGACGTCCTGAGCATCGTTCTGCTCTAATTGCCCATGACCTATCACCACTTAACATCAGAATTGCTGCCCTCAGTGAAGTTCATCTCCACGAGGAAGGCAGCCTCCAAGAACATGGACACAGGACACTCTACAGGTCAGGCAAACCCAAAACTGAA
>VXBA01001179.1:0-38630 GCA_013399895.1 Serilophus lunatus
CAGACAGACCCAATACACCTGTATGTATTTTTAACTATGCAACCTCTCTGTTACCTCAACAATGCATGATCACCAGACTCCTTTAATAAGAACACTTCTCACGATTCACTCTAATAGTTTGTATTTTGAAAAGTTCACGGAGTTCTTGTGACGTCCATTTCTTTCTTGCTAATGACACAGCACTTGGTTGTGTTTAGAAATCTTTGAGAAAATGAAAATACAAGAGGTTCCTGTTGTGGAGAAGCATTTTGTAACTGCAGTATACTTGAATATTTATATTATCCTTCAATAAGAAGATCTTATGGGTGCAAAGCTCCCAGGGGCTTGAGGACAGAAAGAGATGCGATTTTTCTGCAAATCTACATAAGAAAATGCTTCTTCTCTAGGGAGAAGATGCATTTGCATTTAAAATCAAGGGGATTGAATGATTTGGGGATTAAATTACTATATCTATTGATTATTTTAAAGAAATGTACCTATAAAAGAACTGAAGTACCACAAATGCATATCATCTGGAGTATAAGTAACAAAGTTGGAGTAGTTAATATCTGATCTTGTAATAGTAAAGGATAGGTCTAATATTCATGCAGTTTTAGTTTCAGTGGTATACCTGGGGGCACAATAACCCTCAGTAAGAGATACAATTACTTCTTAATCCCAGTTCTCTGAAAATTGCAGCTGAAAATATTTTTAAGTAAATATCCAGTGTTAAGAGCTGGGCTATGCAAAATTAATGTGCTATCAAAGCCAGACTGTCTTTGTTTTCAGAGGACACATAAAAGCCAGCTAGTGACAACTTCTAGTTTTAAAAAGTCCCATGATATTTTTATAAGAGGAAGAATGTTAATTTTCAATTGTCTGCCCAAATCCAGTGTGGATACTTATATTCCTTCTATTTAAGAAATCACAATAGTCTTATTAATTGACTACAGTATAATTTTCTTCTTTCCCTAAAAATCAAGACAAGGTATGCTGTTATCCGCCACCACGTTCTTATGCATGTAATTGCATTCCACTTGCAGTCAGTTCATACTTTAAACTCAAATAATCCTAAAACCTACAGTTTAGAATGCAAACTTCAGTGTGTATACATGAAGATACATTGTCTCCTCCATGCATTTCCTTGGCTAACTGCTGAGGTAAATATTAAACGGCATCCATAAAACAATATTGAACTTTGTAAGCCAAATTATATCAGCAGGAATTTTTACATTGATTTTTGCTGACTGTGGATTAGGCCCATTTGGAATAAGAAAATAAAACAGGATGACAAGAAATAAAGATAAAATTCTGACTCCACAGAAACTAGCCACATTTTTTTTAATTATTTCAATACAGCCTGCTTTTCATCCAAAGAGAGTTTTTGTTTTACTTTGGTTTATTTTAGCACAGAAGGAAAAAATGTTTTATAAAAACTTATGGTTTCTGCCATTAAAAAGTACTGCCAAACTAGTTTCATTTTGGCATTAGCAGAGTCCATGAAATCAAAGCAGGTACTATATAAATACAGGGTTTAAATCATGAAATAGTAAGTGACTATAAATTTAAACTCTATTTTCTGGACAGCAGGAGAAAAACATATTTACTTTCTACTTCTCACAGGATTAACATTTAAGATGGTATAGAAAATAATTACAATTCACCTCCACTAGAAAAAAAAAAATCCTAAAAAAGTTTATTCTTGGTAAAAAACCTAATAAAAATGCATTTCAAAAACAGAAAATGCAACACATAACAGCACAGTAGTAAAAGGGGAAAAAAATGAAAAATGAAAACAAAGAAAACACCACCTTTGTTAATATTCTCAAATGGGAAAAAATAGATTAATATGTAAGATTCCTTCCAAAGCACTTTATCGGTGCTTTCATGAGAAGTGTTTAATATAACCAAAAGCTTTAATGAGAATCTCATCTGACAGCTGATCCCAGTGGAAAGAATGGTAACAAATGCAGGAGAGACTAAAGTCTTAATTCATAGTTGATATAGTATTATGAATCACGAGAAAAAGTATAGTGGAAACTATATGGATAAATGCAATTATAACATCAGAATCTATTTCCAAGTATCTCAGAGATGTTGAGAACAGATATTTTGTGCAATAGCTCGTTTGTCTACTTTTTTATATAGTGTAGCAGGAAACATATTGAACCCATATATAGCTTGCTTTTTTTTTTCAATACATTAAAATGTTCATAAAAAATAGTATTGTTTAGCAATGTAGGACAGACCCAAAACAAACAAACAAACTAGAAAGAGCTCAGGGAGATTTTTGTTAAACTATGCAAAATTCTATTGGACAAATGCCCTTATAGCCAATCTGCTACCCCATTCCTTGGTGCAAGGCATGTCAGGGTCAAGCCAGGATCAAACACAAGCAGTAAGATGGACTAGAATATGCAGAGCTTCATCTATTCCTTAGCAGCCAGAGGAATCCCTGCAGGAAAGAACCAAGGCAGCACAGACCTCGTGCAACTTTGTATGGAGTTTGGGGTGGTATAGACTCAGCTGTACTGAGGACTGAGGAAGGATGGATGATTGCCTGGAGTTTGCCAGCTGCAGCTGGCATTTTAAAATAAATAAAGAAGTTCAAAAGTGGATGTAAAATTCTGTCTTTCTCTTTTTATCTCCTTCTTTTGTGATGTTTTATACATAATTTATATAATTTATATAATAACCATAAAGTAATTTTTTTTCTGTAAATTCCTTGCTCATGTACAAATTTTCTTTCAAAAAATTACTAAAAAATTAAGATTCTCTGTAACACCACAGGGTAGTTTATTACTTAGGCAAGGTAGGATTACAAAGCAGTCACATAAAAATTGTTAATTCCATAGGGAACAAGGACAAATATCTAAATTTTCTCCCAGAAATAGTATGTTTAAAATGACAACTCTTTTACATTTAAATATTGCATCCCTCCATGTAGTTGGGATGATTTACACTTACTTATGCAGAGATGTTCTTATTATACTGATTGCATATTTACTGTTTTATTCTTCTTAGTACCACACTATGGTGTCTATAAAGCTGTGAGAATATGACCTAGGGTGGTTATTGCATTTTTCTGTTTTGGTTTGGGGTTTTTTTGTGCTCACAGATAATCAAGACATTATTAACAAAGCTCCATTTGTAGAATTTAAATAGTGTCAGAATTTGACTTGCAGATCTAAGGACAAATTTGCAAGGTTGACTGTCATAATAGGTTTTTGGTTTTTTTAGAAACTTGTCAACAGAGTACACTTAAGATAGAGTTAATGAGAGACAACACACAGAGAATCCAATTATATATTTTTTGGAGATTGCTTATTGGAGTATAAGTGTGCTTTAATAGCATACACAAAGTCAAAGAGCCAACGTAAGAATAGTCAAGATAATTGGGCACGAATATATTCAGAGGATACATAAATTAAAGCATAGATCCTTATCTTAGAAGCTGCCACATGGGAATTACTTTCAGACCAGCTAGGACATAGGGATTTCAGATAGGCGAGGCAAGTATGTGACATTAGAACTTAAGAAAAGCCCAGGAAAGTGGCACATTATTCTATATGAAAATAAACCTAGTTTCTTAAAATATTTAATGCAATTAAGGATTCTGGATTAAAAAGCTGTCAGTGCACATAGCCTTCACATCTACTTTGGATGTTTTCCCATGGTTGTCAAGAGATAAGGCTCTTATTTCAGTTTTAATACTGGTCATGTAAGACTGCAGAAACTCTGGAAAAAGAGCACTGGAGATGTAGCTGTCCTTCTGGGGACCAATATTTTTGACAGCTAATATTCCTCTCCTTTAACATATGTGAAGGGTACTGTTAATCTAATTACTTAATAGTATAATACTTTAGTGAAGTTTGAGCCCCATCAGACAAAGAAGTGTCTAGATTCCAATTTAAAGGAAATAAGACAAACTTCCCCTTCCAGTCTAGAATACTGCAGGTTTCTCAAGCACAGATGTGCTATTCTGTGCTCCTCATGTGACTTTAATGATTAAATATCCATTTAAATTCTTTATTCTAGCAGGAATACCAGATCTGCCCACATGTAACATAAAATTTTTGATATTTTGACTAGATTTCTAAAGAAAACTACAGTGTCTATGGTCTCTTAGGCCCTAAACAGATGAGGTTGATATTCATATTTGTACTTTTGTTTTCCTTTAGATATATGTTAGGAGTTATGTGATAGTTCAGATGTTACCTGGGAGTGTTAGGACTCTGATGTGATAGATTGTCTTTCGGGTGTTTTTCAGTATTTCCCAGAATAATCTTCTTCATAACTTTACTAGGCACTGAAGTGTGGCTAACAGGGCCTGTATTTTCTGGGTTAGTTTTTCCATTTGAGATGTGGGAGAACAGGCCTGCATTGGGAGCTCAGGTTTTCCTTCCCTACAGAAAAGGTGAATGTCTTGTGTTCAGCTGTTTTTTTCTCGATATGCTCCAAATCCTCCTATTTTCCAGAAAAGTGCACAGGTGACTATGCTGAGCTTTTCCTGTAGAAGCAATAGTTCTTCATGCATTAATTCTGTAACTGTTGGCTCAAACACTGGCAATGCTCAAACAGAACACATGGGGGCTTCACTGGTCCTGTAGAACAGCTTTTTTTTTTTAAAAGTTATGTCTCATGCTTCTGGGTAAGGTTTATGATCTGAAGATATCAAAAGACAGATTGTGCAACTACAAGACATTTACATGACATTTTTCCCTAGGACACATACATTTAGCTAATAATAAAAGGGGTGGGGTGGGGGTTTTCTGTTTGTTTGGTTTGGTTTGAGTTTGGTTGGTTTTTTTAATGTTGTTTTTACCTTTCTGACCACATGCAATGGTTGTATATTAATTGTTTACAAAATCTGCAGAAGTTTACACAACTAAAAGTTTTGTGTAAGAATCTATGAAGTCTATAGGTTTGCTTATGTAACAAAAGTTTATAACCTATGCAAAGAGTATGAAGTTACTGATCTGTGTCAAAACCCATCCTTTAAGGTACTTACTGTTGCTCATAGTGATAACATACAGAAACAGATATTTAGTGATTTTTATAATCTCCTTAACTAAGTTCATTGAATGATATTCAAAGAAATGTTGACTTGTTTTATGTATGTTCCAGTACATAATATACCTCCTTGCCAGGCAATCTCTCAACCTAGGCTACTCCTCTCACTTCTTTTACACTTATGTATAAAAAAGAAGACAAGTTCTTCCACCTCACCCTTTCAGAACTGTGTCCTTTTAACTTTTTATCTTTAAAAAAATTCTCACAACCTTAACAGCAAAACCCAAATCTATTATTTTAAGTCCTTCTTCCAGTTTCTCTAAGAATGAGACTGGAATATCTATATGCACTCACCAATCAATGCATATTACAGCACTGCACTGTTCTCAGGAAGAAGGCTAAGATGGTGAATACATATAAAATTTCTGAGAAAATAAAGTTATTATTAAGGAGATTGTTAGTAATAATAATAGTCAAAATAGTGATTAGTTGGCTTGTTTTTTATCTCTATATATGTTTGTTTACAGTGATCCCAATGAAAATATGTTTTGTGTTTTTAATATTAAAATTATAAGAAGTGTAATTGAATAGCTGTTACAAACAGCACAGCATGACAAGTGAGTCATGACCATTTTCTGAAATATCCAAAGATAAGGAATTATTGAAACAATAGTAGAGATCCTCCTGAAAGAATCTCACTGCAAAGTGCTTTGTTACTGGTTTTCCCAGTACAAACATGTACATGAACAAAAGACAAATTTAATCACATAGTCATTAATTTTAGTATGATATACTTTAGCAATAGCAAAGACAACATGATTAAGTGTAGGGATGAGTAAACTCTGAGAAATAACAGAAACTTGGAGAAAGTTTGTAAAATAACAGGGGCCAAGCTAAAGTTGTTTGCTACTCTCTGGAAGGTTTTCAAAATAAAAGCAATTAAGGATTGCTAAAAATATGGATAGAATGAGTACTGGCATTTTTGAAATCCAAGAAGTGCAATGGAGTGATTAGATTCATAGGTTCAGGCAGTTCACAGAATCATAGAATTCACAGAATTTTAGACTGGAGTAGGTTGGAAGGGTTGATATAGATAACCTATTTTCAGCCCCCCCAGACCCTAAAGATCATCTAGCGTCAACACTTTCCTCTAAACCAGGTAGCTCATAGTCCTATCCAATCAAACCTTGAACACTTTCAGGGATGTGGCATCCACAATTTCATAGGGAAACCTGTTCCAGTCCCTCACCACCCTCACAATGAAGAACTTCTTCCTTATTTCTTATCTAAATCTATCTTCTTTCAGTTTGGAGCCATGGCCCCTTGTCTATCACTGCAAGCCCTGGTCCCTCTCCAGCTCTCTTGTAGGCCTCTTTAGGTACTGTATGGCTGCTATAAATGGCCCCCAGAGCCTGCTCTTCTCCAGGAGAAATGATCCAAACTCTCTCAGCCTGTCTTCATAGGGGAAGTGCTCCAGCCCTCTGACCATCTCATGCCCCTCCTATGGACTCACTTCTTCAGATCCATGTCCTTCTCGAAGTTTGGGGCCCCAGAGCTAGATGCAGTACAGCAGGTAGAGTCATACATGAATGGAGCAGACGGGGAGAATCACACTTCTCTACCTGCTGGCCATACCTTGTTTCAATGCAGACCAGGAAGCAATTTACTTTCTGGGCTGCAAGTGGATGTTGCTGGCTCACGTGAAGTTTCTCATCCACCAACACCCCCAAGTGTTTCTCCTCAGGGCTGCTCTCAATCAGTTTTCTGCCTGGCCTATGGTTGGGGTTGAGATTGCCCTGACACATGTATAGCACCCTGCACTTGATCTTGTTGAACTCCATGGGGTTCCACCAACCCATTTGTCGAGCCTGTCCAGTGTCTTGACAGCACCACACCACACAACAGTTTGCTTTTGTTCTGACGATTGTAATAAACTCTGACGAATGGGCATATGTTACTTCAAATCGCCTTCAACATACTATTCATTGCAGCAACCAGCAGCTCAATTTCTGCTACAACTAAGCCTATTGTTAAATAGCAAAAAAGTACCACAGGTTGGTCAAGAGCCACCAGATCAAGTGGTATTGATGAGTTATGCCCAAATTGCTATGGACCTCCTCTTCTCATAGCAAGTATGAGAAGGACACAACTAACTGAGGCAATGTTAAACAAAGGAAAAGTGTAAACCAGTTTTGTAAGTAGTGACATTTTAATCTCCAGTGATGTAGCTTATTTGAGTCAAGATGAATCTGAGATGGATTGTAACTACTGTACAGTCAATATTCCTAGAATATTGAATAAATGTGTTTTAAACTGAGACTTCGATAAAATTTTGAAATCATTAACAATTATTTATGAAATATTTATATGTTAGCAATCAATTGCTTCAAAAAATAGCCAGCTATTAAAGTTTTAAATGAAGTTTAACTTTGGGGTTTGCATTTTATAGTACTGTGGAAGTAATTCTTTCCTCTGAAACTGAAGGTACAAAATAGATCTTGAATTTTTGTCTCGAATTAAAATCTGTTAAAAATGTGTTCTAAATATACAAGAATTTAATTATTGCCATGTTTTAATACAGGGCTAAGTTTATTTTTTAAAAAACATGCTGTCTCTAAGTTTTGAGAGGTTTTAGTGAAGACATATGTTTTGCTTCAATATTTTGACATAAAGATAGTAGCAAGTTAATTAATTACAACTTGATATTTGTTGTGAGAAAATTGCTCTGTTAAATTAAAAACCTAGGACCTTTATCATGTCAATCACAAGAGGATATCTGCACAGAAACTTTTTAAAGTGTTAGGATCACTGGTACATTGTGTTTAAATGCCTCGACTATTTGTGATGTATGTGATATAAAATAAGGGTCAGGTTTATCATCTTGTTTGATCATATAATTAAATTGGATATAAGTCAGCCTCTAAACCTTTCTAGCTCCAGACTTTACTGCTTGTCTCTGGGATCTTGGCTTTCCAAAGAACAGTCTTACTGGTGAAGGTTGGTGTAAAGAAGGCTGTCAATACCTCAGCCTTTTCCACGTACCATGTCGTCAGATCTGTTTAATAGCATGACCACATTTTCCCTACTCATCATTTTGCTTATTTTACTTATAGAAGTAGTTTATGCACCAATGAAGTCTTTTTTCAATCAGTTCTCTTCATCAGAGTGAGCTCTAACATTAACATTTAACTTGGCTTTAATGAAATTACTTAAATAAGTAAAATTTTTGAGTTACTGGCATAGAAATTCTCTATTTTATGAAAAATGCACAGGGCAAAATAATGTAATATTGGACAATAAAATTCCCTATCCATTTCTCTTCAGTCCTCAGCAAACCAAACTACCTTTCCTGTAGTCATCCTGTGTTTTGGTTGAAAAAAGTGCTGAAGTAACAACAGGTTCAAAATCTGGTCCATACAGAATAATTTCAGTACTTGCAACATACGGAACTGGCAACTGTTATGTTTACAGTTGTAACTGCAGGAAAGGAACACTTGGTGGTTATGAGGAATATGTCAAAAGGCCAATTATCAGCTAAATCCAACCACTAAATTAAATAAATATAAAAGAACAATGTGTAGTCATAAGCAATGCTCTGTAGAAAATGGCACTGTTCACTATCTACATAGCACTCAGTCTGAGGAAATGAGAATGGCATGGAAAATTAGTGGTGGATACTGAACATGATTCTAAAATCAAAACATTTTTGGTTGGAAAGATACATTACCTCTTTCTCAGTATAATGTCAGTGATAGGTATATTCTGTTGGATACTGTTACTGCTATTTCACACATAGAATTACCATAGAATGATAATTTGTTCTTCCATGTTACACATTGAAATGGGGTAGGGTCTGTGGTTGTTTTTTGGTTATATTTAATGAGCATTTTATGTTTAAACTAATTACCTTTTTCAACCTTTCTTCTGAAGTAACCCTGAGGATGGATTTTACACATATGCTGAATTTCCTTTGATTCCAATGACCTCTGCATCATTCTAAATACAATTAATGCATCAGAAATGATCTCATATTCTTTTCTTTGCTTGTGGCATAAGATTTGCATTTTTTAAAGTTTATAATCTGGAGGTTTTTTGCATATTCTCATTAATGTCCTCATTAGTATACTAGCTGATGTAATTCTTTTAATGTTGTATGGGTAAGATGAGGTATCATTACAGTTTTACAGGAGATTAGGGATCCTATTCTGCTGCATCATGCTGCCTAGAAAAGATACATTTTCAGAGAGTGGGGTATTATATTTTAGCTAATATTTAATAATATAACGTGCTAAATACAAAATAAACATCATCACACTCTAACATCTAGAAACCTCCCATGTTGTCTCAATCTTCCTTTAAAACAAAGTTCTAGAAGTTCTCTGTGATTAACTTTTTTTAAAAAAAAAAATTGAATTTGGGGTCTGGTCTCAGTAAGTGAATCATGAATTCTATAAATTGCCTGAAACAACTTGGTAAAATTCTGATTGTAAATTGCTCCAGGCAAGTAGTTTACATATATAAACTTATTTATTTTGTATTTTATGGGGGGGAAATAAAATTATTAGCATTTCATTTTTGCAGAATTGTTCTCTCTGTAAACTGGAAACATGTCTGATTGGGAAGTTGATTTAAGATTCAGTGTTTGTCTTTCTAACAGTTTGAAAAAATATGTTATGTCCATTCTAAAAGTAAATTAATACAAGTTTATTTGTTTGTTTTTTTCTAAGACATAAACAAAATAAAATCTCACGTTCCTTATGAGTATACATGTTAGATTCCTCTCTGGAAAATTTTCCTATTACCACCATGATGCTGACAAAGAGAAAAGGAAAAAGGTAACCAACTAAGCTAAGGACAGAATTCCTCAGCAGGGGTGGGAGTGGAAGTCTTGTTGTCTTTCGGCCTCAGATCTAATGGCATTTGCTAGAAGGGCAGATTCTTGTCCTAGGAATGTGCAGGGGAGGGGTGAAGTATGTCTGCTTATTTCCCCTGCCCTTTCTCAGGGAAATAAGAACACTTTGAGGGACCAACCAAACTCACTGGTTTTAGGCTGCATTACTGGGGAAAGAGCCCGATGCTGCCTCACTGGTGCTGTTTTCTGCCAACTGCTGCCTTGGGACCAGACCACCTCTTGCTGCTGTCTGTACTTCACCTGCCTAGTTCTCATGTCCAGGTGGACCTTCCAGCAGCCCCTGGAATGACAGAGAGGAGAGCCCTGCCTGCATGGGCCCAGGCTCGGAGACAGCCTGTCTGCTTTCTCTCCATCTCCCACTGTTTCTGTATCAGACAAGTGACTCACACATCTCATCAGCAAAACTGAGGGAACCATCTCGTGTGCGTGTTGAGCTTGCAGGACCTGCCTGATTCCTGCACAGCTGTGACCACACTGATGAAAAATACACAGAGAAGGGCCACAGGGGAGGGGAAGGGTTTGTTGGGGTGATTTTTCTTGTTACTGTTGTGTTACTCTTTGTTCTTTTTTATTTTACGTGTGTATATATATATACAATTTACAATATAATATATATTGCATATTATATATATTATTTATGTGTATATATATATATTATAGATAATATATATAATAATATATGTTATATATAATATATGTATGTACATATATTATATATAATTAAATATGTGTTACTTCCTTTTTCTACATTTTTTTACTGAAAGCCTCTTGATTCGAAGGGTATAGTAAAGTGGAGAAGGAGTCTTTCTTTCCACTCCAGGAAGGTTCCCATCTTCTCTGGAAGGTATTGTTCTAACCTGGGACAACATGTTATTTAATATACAGAAGAAGAATGTGAATTTTGGCAGTTGTAGATCTAATAAATATAATAAGTATAGTATATATAAATCAGTAAAACTTCCTCAAGATTCAATGAGGTTTATGCTGTTTATTTCTAAGGCGTTTGAATTGTTGCTTTTTTACTTCTTTTAATTCATAAGTTACTCTCTTGAAGTCATGAGGTTGTAATGGTTGTACAGCGAAACAGCTTCCCGAAATTTATAGACTGTAGCTGTATGCTGTCTGAGAATCAGTCATGTTTTATCTGTGCAAGTTTGTGTGCATGACAAGAAAAGATATAGTACATTAGCAAAATGGTAAAAGTTTCTACAAAATGTACTGAAGTTGCAGAATGTTGTAGCTGTGAGTCAGGTCATCTCAAACTCCACTACAGACCTGAAATAAATTACTCATCAGTAGGGATAGTGACTTGGTTCATCAAGACTATCATAAGACAAACATCCTATCTATAAAATACATCATTTATTCTTCTTTATAGAGTACTTGTATCACACCATCATAAGGTTAGCAAAAGTGGATGAGAATCTCATTTAAGGCATTTTCATTTGAGAGAGAAATCCTAGTTGCACTTTTGGAGATTAGTAGGTACTTTAAGGACAGAATTCACTTCCTCAAATAGATATCTAAAGTAGGTCAGATGAATCATACACTCTGTATGTCTATTTCACTTTGTTGTCTATAAATCCTCAGATGATTAGTGTAGTTAAAAAGGAAATTTATCCATTCAGCATATCCATATTGGCATAAAAAAATGGGTCTCTTGTTATTATCTGACCTGGGTAGGGAGCTGCCAGGGGATCTTTTCCTGAACCAAGAGAGCAAACACCCTACCTCAGAAAGGAAACAGATTCAACGTTTATTCCATGCTCACTTTTTGGCTCCAAACTCATACTGTAAAACTGACAAGGATCTGTGTGCAGGAGCTTCATTCCTGAAGAAACTAATTTGTCAGTTATAGAGTCATAGAGGACTGTTCTAAAAAACTCATGAGATGCCCTCTTAGTCTACCTCTTCTAGCCTGATGAAGGCTTAATATATCTCTAATATTTCTGACACACATTTATTTAGTCTGCTTTAAAAATGGCCCATTGTGGCTGTTCATGAGAGAAATTCACAGTTTTCCCAAGGAGCCTGTTGTCCCTTGTTTTTTATCATACTTGTCAATAGAAATATGGTGGTCTTGCTACTTTAAGCCCTTTTGCTTTTTGGTCTAATCTGAATGGACAGGACCTGGACAACAGTTTACCCTCTTCCTCTCTGCAACAACTTTCATGTGTTCGAAGAGTCCTCTCTGTATCTGTGGTGGTTTGAACCACTAGGGGATGCAACAATGATGAAAGACTGAATAGAAGCGAACACCAGCTAACAGTTTATTTTCTATGAGGCACAAAAACTATAGACCCCCTAAGCACTGACCAAATACACACAACATACCTGACGATGTTCCGCAATAAAATTAAAATAAAAAGAAAACAAATAACAAACTGCTCCTCCAAGCAGATTGGTGGGCTGAGGCCCAGAAGGAAGGAAGGGAAAGCCGCCTCGAAGATAGTATCTCCCGGTCTTGGAGCCCCTGAAAGACAAAACAGTGAGAAGCACCCTCCCACTGAGAACCAAAGGGGAAAAATACCACACTGATGCAGCTGGGTGGTGCTGCTGTCAGGGCTACAGTGCTGCTGTGGCATGAAAGGAAACAGGAAGAACCAGGAGGAGCAGTAGTTGATGTTATCTGCACCATGATGAGCCGGCTGAGAGACAGGGACAGGACTTCCAGGATTCTGGCTTTTATGGGCTCCTGATATCACATGAACTCAGAGTTCTCTTCCTGGTCAGTCTGTCCTCCTATGGGTCAGTGGTGTTGAGCGTCGCCCCTCTAGACAAGATTTCACCATAGGTAAGATGGCAGTTCCTGCCAAACCCACCATGTGCTTGGGCTCCGGAAGGCCAGTGGCTGCCACTGCTGCTGGCCACAGGGTATTCCCAGGGCCAGTGGCACTGCCGGTATGAGGATGGGGGCCACTCCACTTCTCTTTGCCATAGGAAACAAACCAGCTCTGTCCCTGTGCGACCCTACTGCCACCCTGCCATGTGAACCGGACAGCTGGAAGACAGGGAAAACAACAAGAGCTGAGACCCAGCTGCCCACCCTTGCCCCGCTGTGTGGACTGGGCCCCTCCTCAGAGAGAAAATGTAGCAAAAGTCTCATGCATGGGTCAAGATAAGGACAATTACTGTCATGGGCAAGGCAGACTCAACTTGGAAAAGTTAGTTTAATTTACTTAACTTAACTTAACTAACTTAGGGGTTTAAATCAGATTGAGATAATTAGATATAAAAGCTAAAACTTAAAACACATTCCCTTCTCTTTTTCCTGGGCTTGACTTTAGTCCTGATTTGGAGGACTGAGCTAGTTCTCTCACAAAATGAGGTGATAGGAAGTATACAAATACTGGAAATGAGAGTCAAATTTATGTTGTTATCCAACTGTATGCTTCAATTGTTGTATCATGCTTGTACTGTGATTTCAGTATGCTGCTGTATCACTCTGTTAAATCGAAACCCCATATAGTAACAAATATTTTCAAATAAGTAAATTCGGTGTTCAAATATTAAACTCTTCTCATATGAAGCATGTATGTGCTTAGTTGAACTTGGCTTGCTGACAGGTGCCCAAAAAGCTGTTCCCACACTCCGCCTCTGCTGCAGAACAGGCAGAGAAAATGAGATGAAAAAACTTGTGGGTTGAGATAAAAAACAAAAAACAAGCAAACAAACCCCTAAAGGTCACATGCAGAAACAAAGAGAGAAAAAAATTTCTATTAGCAGATGATGTCCAGCAACATCCTGAGAAGCAGGGCCTCTATCATCACATCCTCAACAATTGCTTTAGAAAAAAGCAAATTAAGGAAGATTCTGTAGTAATAACTGGTGTCTTACACACACACACGCACACTCTTTTCTCAGCTTTTATTGCTCCCCTTGATGTCATATGGCATGGACTGTCTCCTTCAGTCAGTTTATATCAGTTGTCTTGGTTGTGTGTTTCCAATCTTACCTCTTATGCATCATCAGCCAGTGACCTTCTGAAGGGTTTGAGGAAGGGTGTGTTCTGGATTGGATAGACAGCACTGATATTGTGCCAGCACTGCTCAGCAATAGCCAAAACACTGGTGGTGTGTTATGATCTCTGTACTAACTACCAACATAAAGCACAACACTGTATGGGCTGCTAGGAGGAAAGTTAACTCCACCCTGGCCAGACACAGTATAATGTAAAAGAACTGTGTCAGAGAGTAATAGACCGTGACACGTATAAACTGGAGAATTAAAAGATATTTTGGATTGCCACATTATTAATGAGATTTAATTACACCTAATAGACAGGATTTAATGATGATGTTATTTAACATCAAATGGGTCTAAATCCACATCAGTGGTTTCTCACTAAACCAGCCATTGATCTGACTTAGGGATTAGTTCTGAATTGTTCTCTTCTAATTTATCTTGTTTTGTTGTAATTGTCAGATTAGGAAAGAACATGAGGTTGAAATTATATGTGGAAGAGGGTTCTGAGTTTATATTAAGAGTGATATAAGTATTCAAAAAAATAATAACCTTATGAGACAGAAGATGCCAGGAAGAATGTACTGGAAATGAGCCCTGGATCAAATCAGACAGTCAGAGAAAATGACGAATACAAGATTTGCAGCAGAAAAGGGTAGAAAGAGATCTGTGAGCATTGGAAATGTGTAATTGATAATATGCTGTGCACTGCAGGGTTTACAAGAACGGTTCTGTTTACAGAATCTCTTGCCACCTTTTTGCAAGAGGCAACTTAGCTGATAAATAAGAAGAAATGTGATGAGGAGAAGGAGGAACAGGGAAAGAGAGAAGCTGAGTATAAATGAGTGATTATTGAAGATAATAAAGAAGGCGCTAACAAACTAAAACACCAAATATTGCTGACTAAATGCAATGGGAGAATTAAAAAAGAAATAAATTTCAACAGAGAAAAATAAAAGAATATCATCAAGTGGAAAAGTGAGGACATAAAAGTATATTTAAAATATCCAGCAACAAAACCAAGCCAAACAAAATCAAAACTAAAAAGAATATCAAAACAACCAACCATACCAGCAAAAAAATCTTGCAGAAAAGAGCAACCAGAGAAAGAAAAGCAATGCTAAGAGCAATGATAAATGTAAAAGGAACAAACAGTTGAATAAATAAGAGACTGAGATCTTGAGAGATGCTTATATTTTATGATGCAATTGATTCAAAGTGTAATTTAATGTTTTTTAGTTTTGTCATAATATTTATGTTGATTCTCAAGACCTAGTGAGGAATAGCCTGGGTACTAGAATGTTAAATCAGAGGACACATTTATCTCAGAAGATATCAAGAAGAAAATATGGCATATCATTACTTCCTTGAGTCCAGAATGCCTCTGGTTAGAAGAAAAGCAATGAAGCCAAAAAAGCCCTGCACGACTTTTCTTATCAATAGTGTAGTTTTATTCCTTCTCTTTTATACTACAGACATAATCTAATACTTAAACAAAAAAAAAATATAATTTTTCTTTGAAAATGTAATCATAAATATTATTCATTACTTTTTATTCCAAAATCTTGTTGCAATACCTGTGAAAATGTTCTCAAATTCAAAGGTTTCACAGACAATAGAATGAGTGAATATTTATTTTAAAAATGTTATCAGAATGCATAAATTATTTACTATTCATTATTCAGTATCCAACATTTGTTATTCATTATTCATTCATATACTACAGCAATGAGCTGCTCCGTTATAAAAATGTAAATGGATAGATGCTATAACTTAAATTGTTGCAGTTCGTCAATTAGATAGAAGCAATATCATGATGGTGTAGATGACTAATCACATATCATGAATATTGAGCAGTAAACAGTAAAAATCAACATTTTGGAAACAGCCAATAGACCAGAAGTTGCTTGTCCAAACTATTTGTCCGATAGTTACAAATAACTAGACGTCAGGTTTGGATTCTGAATGATTCATGAACAGAAAGCAAGGGTAAAGGCCATTTTCAAACTCCTTTAAAATCAGTGGAAAGATCCCAACTGGCTTCAAGTAATGTTTGAATAAGTTTTCCAAATGTGCAATTGATATTATTTACAGTAAATATTCCAGCGAGACAGTGTCTCATCATATTTGGTTAGTAAGAATTTTGTGGTTTAGGGCAAAAGATAAAAGTTGTAGTCATATTTCCTACCAAAGATACCATTTAGCAGAACTCTAGGACAGCATCTTTTCCCTGATACCTTTCCTGTCCACTCATGATGAAAAAAAAGAGAAAAAAAAAAAAAAAAAAAAAAAAAAAAAAAAAAAAAGGAAAAAAAAAAAACAAGAATGCTATGCTACTATTGAGGGAAAAAAAAATACACTGCCGTTTTAAAATCAAAGAGAAGGCAAAACATTTTTGCCTATGAAAACTGAAAAAAAATGTGACATTTAAAAGATCAACTAACACCTGTGAACTCATCCTGATCCATGGGACTGACTACGGCTACTATAGTCTTGATGCAATTTACATAGTTGAGAAGTGAAAGTAGTTCACTGGTTTTGATCTTTCCACACTCTGAGACAAACATGTCAATTATAGTTTGTTTTCTTGAAGCTAAAATTGTGGTGCTTTGCATTGTTTAGTACAGTAAACACTGAAAGAATCTGATGTTTTTTCTGAAGAGCTTATGATCTAATTGATCTTCACAGGAGAAAAATGAAAAGGTCTTGCACTGAAGCTTATGGAACTCCTACACTGATTAGAGTCCAACTCAGGATCTATGATGAAAGCTTTTCTTTTGATCTCTACACTAAAAAGATTATTCAGAAGCAGAGTGATATCTAAGAGACTAAGTGTTTTTGCTAAACTGTGTCAACAACTTTACTTTAAAGCTTAGAAAAAAATGCAATAGTGGGTAGGATTCATCCTCAAGCACCAGTAAGAGCTCTGAATGTTTTGTATGTTGTCTATTTAAAGCATAGAGCTGCAGAAAATACGAGTTAATAGCAACTGCCAAAAGATTAAAAATAACATTTGAATGCTTCAGTACCTGACAATCTTTTGATGACCTCCCATTTTTAATAGATAACCATGTAGAACTTCATATGCTTAGCATAAATCATAGTATTATCAAGAAACATGGCTTTTTCACTTTTGCTTCCATCTTTTTTTAAAATTAGGTTATTCATGAAGCAGTTTATGAATGTCGTTAAGATAATCATGCATTGTTTAGGAACTGCCCTTATTAATAAAAATAACATATTTTGATAGAAATTAATTTATGAAGCTCATGATTTTCTACTGAAATCAAGGAAGTTACTGTTGGAAAGCAAGCTCCTACAATGAATTCCAAAGTTTTTGTTCAGAATTCCTTTTTAAGTTGATCACATCCTTAAGGCTCATCTGAATTGGTTTCTAAGTTACTCTTTATATACAATTTTACATCATGTGAGAATCAGGAAAGGTCATCAATGGAAATACAGTGCAATTCCATTTTTTTTTCCCAATACTTGTTGAAACTTTGCACAACTTTGCAAATACTTTTGATTTATTTGGAACTCAGAAAAACCCCCAGCAAACCCAGTCAAGGTCATCCATCTGAAAGACAGGCAGGCAGGAGATCAGTGAAAAAAAATTGTTTCAGTGAGTCCACAAAACAGTGTTGATACTCCTTAAGCATCTCAAATACCTACTGATTTTTACATATCAGTTTGCTGAGCGAGCAGGACAAATGGCATGATGACATAAAATTAGACTAGCCAAGTTCTTTTGTATCCTTTAACAGTACATTTTTTTAGGTGACGATTCATAAAGTTAGAGCAGACACTGTTTTCTGGTGGAAAATGATGCTTCAGAAAAACAGAAATTTCCCTTGGACTGAAATGGCAAGAGGATGTATTAGTAAAAACAGTGGGAGTCATCGACTAGGAACTGCACTGTTTTGAAAAGAGAGTATCTATTTACAGGCTAAAATATGGCAGGCTTGTGTTGAAGTCCATGTAAGATGTCACAGGAATAAAAAGCTGCTTGTGTAGGAAGAGAAAAGGAATGTATTTAATTTCAGGCCAAGCCCTTAAAAAAGAATGAAATACTCTGGTTGCCTCATGTGGGCACTTTTACTCACAAATGTAAAAAGATGTTTGAAGTAATGCATAAAACTAGAGATACCAGAATATTTCAGCAAATTCACCTGTGTTTTTCATACATAAACAACTTTGAATACTCTCTCAAATTATAAAAATGATAAAACTGCAATCAAATATGTATTTTATCAGATGAAAAAATAACCCTAATTTGGAAACTTCAGGATGAAAAACCTATTAGTTTTGAGACTGCAATGTCCTTTGAGGTATTTTTCTTGTGTAACTGATAGATATTTAAAAACATCGAATCATGGCTTTATTAATTTTATCAACTTGCTTGTTGACTTAAGAATATAAGAGTTTAATTTATGACCTTGCTGCATGGGAGACAGGAACTGAGACAGTAGGAAGAACCTTACAAAACAGCAAGATACCTGGAATTCATCCTGAAATATTAATTATACATCTGGCAGTACAAAAAGCCTGATTCATAGCCCATTGAAATAAATTAATTATGTATCTGGCAGACTACAAAATCCACCAAAGCCAAAGGAAGACTTAGGAATCTTTGACTCCACTGGGCTCTGGATCAAACTGCAGGAGGATGAGCAGAATTAGGCAGGGAAGAACAAATCACCAGGCCTGCTGAGAACAGAGCAAACTCAGATCAAGGAGATAAAAGCAGCAGGTGGCAGTGTGTAAACACCCCCAGGCCCTCAGAAATGTGTCTCTAACACTGGATGGAAGGGGAGGGGGTCATACTTCCCACTGAATTTTTAAGTGACCTACCTGTTTTCACTCTCTGTAAATCTCAGTGAGAGGTGGCTAAGGATTTTGACACAAATAGCTTCCTGGTGAAAGGATAAAGGTACAAAACCTCAGCTTGATTGCTGAGTATGATCACACCCAAGTTTCAGCAGGCATGTACCTTCTTAAACTCTCATCAGAGCTCTGCCTAAGGATCCTGGACAGTAAGCAAGCAGTCCAGCCTAATTTGAACATGGACAGCTAAAAACTGAGCATCTTTCATATTACAGGAAGGCATGGATATATTATTGAGAAGTTCACATCAGGAAAAGGTCTTTTTGTAGAGACCTTTAGGTGTCTTCTAGTCATCCTATTTCTAATTTGTCTGGCTGTCATTAAAACACACATTTTGAAGACTAAAACTAAAATCTTTTGGGCACTCCTGGGGAATGAAGTGTAGACTAGAATTAGAAATGTCTTCAGATAGAAGAAACAATAAAAGGATTAGGATGAGCAGAAACACCACCAAGCTTTTCCTGTGGTTTCCTGCTTGTGCATTGCTTGCACACAATTCTTCTTTATTTAATAAAGAGTAAAGAGGCTCCTTTGCTTCATGCCTTTAAAAGTCAAGTCAATTTTAAATATTGTTTTAACTGAAGAACAGTGTAATATCTTTTCAGTATTCCACCTCTGAGGCAATTGCAGAAGAAGGAAAATATTGAAAACTTGAATAGTATTTCATGCAATGGCTCCTGCTACATTGTATAAAAACTGTTTATTTTTGTGTGTGCATCTGTATGTAGACAAGAGAAGCAGATATACCTACATATAGTAATTTTTTACATCGACAGTCTCAGAAGGGACAGTTACAAAATGCTAAAATAAACGTGTGGATATATAGAAGAGAAAACCAAAATTAACAAACAAACAGATCATAAATACCCCTGATCTCACAGTGTACTGGCATTAGTTGGAAAAGAAACCTTTTTCTTCCCAGTAGCTTGTATGGGACTAGCTTTTGGATTTGTGATAACATCATGCTCAACTGAGGGAAGCTGGAGGAAGGAGGATTGTTTGGAGTGAAGATATGAAGTTAATATTATGCGTGATGAAGCCCTGTTTTCCTGGAGATGTCAGAAAGACCTGCCTGCCCATTAATTTCATGTAAAAGATTAGATATTTCTTAAATGCAGCATTTTGAAGGAAAATAAAACAAAATAAAATAAAATAAAATAACAAAATAAAACAAATAAAATAAAATAAAATAAAATAAAATAAAATAAAATAAAATAAAATAAAATAAAATAAAATAAAATAAAATAAAATAAAATAAAATAAAATAAAGGAAAATAACAGTTATACGTTTCAACCCAATAACTATGAAAAATAGGAACCCTCCAGGAAAATTTGTAACAGTGAAACAGAGTAAAGAAATATACTATGAACTTAACAAGACCGTGAAATTCCTAACAGGAAAAGCCTATAGAATATACTATGTACTGTGTTTTAGTGGATTAGTTCTGTGTTTCTGAAAACAGATAATTTCTATTTTGACTTTAGAAAAGTAAACCCCCACGTCTTCTGTATTATTGATTCTGGTTTGTGGGGGATTTGTTGTTGAGTTGATTTTTTTATTGGGGTGATAGTGCAAATTAATCATTTGATATGGTTATATGCTAAATGTCATGATTCAAAGTACTATAAATGCAGACATGAAAATTTTCTATGTTGAATAACATTTGCATTAGAATATTTATTATAATAAAATATATTATAGTCTTATTATGAAAATAAGAGAAATGTATTGGGAGAAAATGTGGTGATACTGTGGGGTTTAAAAAAAATAGATCCAATGTTTTGTTTTGTTGGTTTTTTTTCCTCCAGAGTGTAGGAAAATCATACATACAGATGAATTATCATAAAATCACCAGTTTTATAATGTTAAATGTTTACAAGTAAATACATATACACTGTCATTCTTATTGATTCAAATACTATAAATATACTCAGATTTCTGAAATGTTCAAAAATATATTTTGAGCAGTTTTATCTATTCCTTATATAACTGTGATAGACCCTTACCTCCATTAATATTATTTATGTGATATAACTACATATAAATAAATGAAACAGAATTATATCAGAATTGAACTGATACAATGACACTATTACTTACCTGCACTTAAAGACTACAACTGTTCAACTTCCTGAAGCTGAATTTAAACATAAATTGAGGAAATATTTCAGAAGGCTCTTAGCTAAATCAACAATATTGAAATATCAAGGTACTCAATTCTGTTTTAGATAACTCACTCCAAAGCAAATTCTCCAAATCTTTCGTATCAAAACCCTGTGGAATGTAGGTATTAGAGGCAGTGGATGCTCCAGCAATGAAATGGCTTTTATTTTTATATCTGTCTCATTAATTAATTTTTATATTTGTTGAAATGATCATGATCTTGCTTTGCTTAGTAATACTTATTCTGTTATAGAGCAATTCTATGAATTCTATATAAAAATATGTTTTGAAAAATCTGAGTGCAAAACCATGGGTTCTGACTTCTCCTGGAAACATAGTAAAGTTTTAAAATCTGAGGATTTTATGCTAAAATACTATGTTCTAATTATGCATGTATCACCTTAATTGTATTTTATGTATTCATTGTATTTTATGTCTCTTGCTTCATTTTTCATTATATGTGTTATAAATCAACACACACACACACAAAAAAAAAGCTGAATACAAAGAAAAATATAAAATCTACTAAAGAGATAACTTAGAAACATGAATCTGTTCAATATTAAAAAGTTACAAGGCATAATAAGCACCCAAACCAGTATTAAAATGTATTCATTTCCTTCACTTCCATGTATCAGTTCACAGGGAGGATTGCAAATATAAACGTAAATGCTGTGCTAATGATTTTAAATAAAGTTAAAATCAAAGAAAAAATAATGGGAATAACTTACACTAACCAAATAAGAAATTATAATAAATAACACCATGTCAATGCTCCAGTGCTGTAATGATTTTAAATTAGAAAAGCAACGTTTACAGAACAGGTTGCTAATTTAACATTTTTAGAATCTGTCAATAAGATCACTTTTAGCGTGAAACAGCCTATTTATTTTGATTAAAGGAAAATCTCTCAATGAAAAATACTCAAATACCAGGAGGGATTCTTGATGTTTTCAGCGCCTAGAGCATTCCTGCATAGCACAGGGGCTTGAGAAAGAAGCAAACGGTGCTTGAGGGTCTGAAAAAATGTCGATGTGGTATGTAGATAGGCTGTTGAGGTTACTGAAGAATGTTATTTCAATAAAAGACAGGAAGCTAGAGATCTGATTAAGTCTTTGGCTGCACTGTCTGTAATTATTTACAAAGTGCCACTTGATGGATGGCAAGAGTGTTCTCTTACTGAAATAATTTTTAAAGGGTCATTCATGATGAGTAAAGCAGGTATCACATAATACTTAACACAGGTTAGCTGTTTACCAGAATTTTTTATTGTAGTTTTTGTTTTGGTTTTTGTTTGTTTGTTTATTTGGGTTTTTTGTTTTCTTGTGGGAGTTTTTTGGGGAGGCTTTTGTTTGATTTGTTCTTTTACATTTTTGTGGGGTTTTCCTGTTAAATACAGTCACGACTATGAAAGATTCTGTGCACAAATCAGTTTCTTCCACTGTGGTATACATTTTGTAGTTTTGGAGACATTTGCAGGTCAGAGAAATATACTTCATGTCAGCAATATAGTGAATACAGCAATACAGGCCATCAGCTAGTATTCTACTTAGGAAAAGTGTTATGTGTGCTGTTCTGATTTACTTTGGCTGCTATAAAGGCTCAAACTGACCTTGCAAAGAGATAAGGTGTCTCTTCAGTTACAATGTGCGCATGTTTAGCTACTTTTATTCTGAAAGTTTTAAAAAAAAACGATAAATTCACCGTATAATCATATAAAAAATAAATGACACCAGGAAGATACCACAGAATCATATTATTTAGTATTCCATTAAAAGTAGAATATAATTGTAAAGGCCATGTGCTTCAGCCACAAACCAAACATTTCAGTTTGGAAATGTGAAAATAAACAAATATTTATTCAACTCAGTATAATATAATATGTATAATTTGGCCAGCAGGTATAGCCTGAACGCAAAATAGCATTTAAAGACGAGATTATGGACCCAAGCCTGAGATAAATGATTTTATGGAAGCCCAGGAGGGAAGCAGAAATTTCTTGTCATTTTGCAAGTATATGACCTCAAATTTCTTGTTCTTCTAGCACATTTGAAATAGTTGAGTTGAAAGTTAACTATTTCTATTCAGATCATTTAAAGGATAGATAACTTCTACTTTAGACAATTTGAATTCTTCTTTGCTTCAACCATCTTCAATCAATGCTTGCATGTTGACTGCCCTGTAAAATGAACAAGCTGGTCGTCAGATCAAGTTGAATATTGTCTTCATTTGTACTGATGTCTTGATAGCTCATATTGGATTGTGTGCATGCACGCTTCCAATAAATGTTCATTTGCCATTTTAAAACAACTATCCTTGATTACATGGGTTTTGTGATAGCCAGCAAGATTATGTCAGTATTATTTTCCTAACATCAAGACACAAAAAAACAAGGCATATACTATTAGAGAGGCCATCCCTAGTTAGCAAGATCTTCAGGAGATAGAACATGTACGTTTACTCCACCATAGTGTTAATCACCAAAAGAGCTTGACAGCTGATTATAGCTACAATCTGACAAACTGGATAGGTTAGTTTTGCTTTTATTTTCCTGTCACACGAAGGTACTTACAGACAAAAATGCAACGAGATTGTATCTCCTGTGGACTATTGTATTTTGCTTACACACATTTTTGCAGAAACATTTTCTTTGTACTTGTGAAAGAATATTATGAGTGTATTTGATAATCAAGTTCTGGAAATAAAAACATCTGATTTATCAGACCCATCAAACATGAGACAATTCAAATTGCAACATTTCCCAATAATTCAAAGTGTAAACAACATCAATATCAACAATGTTTTTAGTAAACCTAAGAAAAATTTAAATCATTTCAGAAATTAATGACAACACGCATTTCAGTGTCATAAACAATATATTTAGTATGTGCATAAATGTGAATATACTGACAATATACAGTTCTGATTATTTTTTCCACTGTAAGGATATTAAAAGAATAAATTCTTTATACATTTAAACATTAACTTGTTGTGCAGGAATCACTCACATCTGTGCAATATACCTTCATTCTAAGTAGCCCTGTTCGTACACCAGCTAAAAGTCCCACTTATCAATATTCCTAACACTCACACGTTAGGAGTTCCCATACAATTAATGTGTTCCTTGTTTTCCTCAGCAGAATCCTATGAACTGTCTTATAATTATTTTTATACTCACAAATGGCTCTATCAATATTCTAGTGCTCTTCCTTTGCTCAGAAATACCTTCAGAGTTGAAAAAATACACATTTTCAGAAAACATATTTGCATATAATATTTTTCCCACTATGCAGATTTCTGATTTGTCTAGCCCATCTATTCTTTCTAATTTCTACTTCAACATTTGTCTTATTATTCCCACCTCACCTTCTTCCCTCACAGCTCGCAATTTTTTATAGTCCGAAACAGACCTTATTGCACTTCCATCACTTATTGCCAAAGAGATTATGCAAATGTATCTCTGGCCCTATATGAAACTTCACTTTCTTCAAAGCAGTGTGGAGTGAACTGAATAACTTGGTGATCTAATCACACACATGTATTTCTCCTTGCTACCTTTATACTTACACAGGACTATGGACAACTATTAAGAAATCAGTATAAAACAGGGCAAAGGCCAGAAGAAGAGTGAAAAAAAAAAAATCACCATCCGAAACAGCCTGATCTTAAATAAGTTCAGTTAAAAAAACCCAATTAACTGACCAATTATGCCATAACATTTTAAACCAGCATGACTGAGGTCTTTTGCCAAAAGGTGCAAAGCCTTCCCCTGGCTCCAGAATCAATTCTCACTTCTCCAGGGAAGGGGCTTAACTCAAAGCAAACCCAGTAGAACAGTGATTAATTTTCAAGCTGCTCAGCCAAACTAGTCCCTTAACCTTTATTCTGGCAGAGAAAGAGGAAAGGTGGGAAGAGATGGAAGAACCCCTTTCAGTAGCAGCTTGTTATTAAGTTCACCTCAACTGATAGTGAAACTTAGCCCAAAGTGTCTCTGATGGAGTGAAATGAAGAAATGACTTCTATTAACTCTCTCCAGAAGAGACAAACTATATAACTTGTTTAAATTAGAAGCATAACTGTTAAATATGTTAAGTGTGATGAGATGAAATTCAGCCTTTGATCATTCCCAAAGTCAGTGACACATGTGAAACTATCCAAGGTTGCAAATGTTTATCTTGTTCATCTTATTAGCAATTGAAGGTCCAAGTGAAATTATTAATATTCTTCAGTTAATGTGGACAGAAGTTCTGACAGGACCATATCCTCTAAGGTTGATTTGTTTGGAATTTTTTTCTAGAATAAGGTATAAATTGTAAGCTTCTTAGTGGATATATTATTGATGCTGCAATATTCCTAGTGGAATTCACCAGTTCATTTGCATAAACAAAGTGACCCAGCTGCATGGAGTAACTTGAAACACTGCAGCTTAATCAATTATTTGGATACAATCTTATGACCTTGTACTTTCTTCTCTGTCTTTCAGGAATGTATTAAATCTGCTCTTTACACAGGAAGATTAAGATCAACTTGAGTATTTTTTTTTCCTCTTTCTCTGATTTATTCAGTTCTGTAGAATATTGCAGATGTCATGTTTTCTCAAACCAAAATCTAAATCTGTATAGATGATGTGAAGTAATTCATTGATACCAGAAAATTATTCAGACTTACTGCTTATAAGCAATTAATATTCATTAATTTTTAATTAATAGGATTTTTACAACTACAGTAAATGAATATTATTAATAGGCTCATGTAGCTGGAAAAACACTGTATTTATACCTTTGAAAAATTCTTTGAACAAGTTAGTTAATTTCTCTTTTTTCATGAGAACTCTGTTAATGTCTGGAGAATGTGACGGGTTTACAAGTGGCAACAAAGCTGCCTCCCAGACACTTGCTCTCTCATCATAAACAAATAGGAGAGAGGGTCAGAAGGGTAAAAGCAAGAAAACTTGTGGGTCAAGATAGAGATCAAGTGAAAGTGTATGACAGGAACAAGTTTAGTATAAACTGTTTAAATTTGTTATTGATAAAACAAATTTTAGAACCTATTCAAAACATTGGTATGTATTTCATATATATTTCCTATAATATTTCTTATATTTGCTTGGTGAAGGCTGGTCAGGCATTGGAACAGGCTACTCAGAGAGGTGGTGGATTCATCACTCCATGAAGGGTTCAAAAATCATGTGGAAGTGGCACTTGAGGATATGGTTTAGTGGTGGATATTGTGGATTAAAGTAGTGCTAGGTTAACATAGTGCTGGTTTAACAGTTGTACTCAATGGTCTTAGAAGTATTTTTCAACCTCAGTGATTTTATAAGTGCTACAAAAGGAATTGGTCATCATCACAAGATCAATGACCAGCCAGTCTCCAAGCAAGAAATACTTTAGAAAAACTTCTCTCACAATTTTATTGCTGAGCATGATATTATATGGTATGGAATATCTCTTTGTTCACTTGGGATCAGCTGTCCCAGCTGGGTTCATCCCCATCCTCTTGACTCATCTACAGCCTATTCTCTGGGTCAGCAGAGCAAAAAACAAAGACCCTGAAGTTGTGCAAATGTTGTTCGTCAGTAGTTAAAGCATTAGTTTTTTATGTTATCCATTTTATGGATATGCCTAAAGCTTTGTGCAATATGCTTCAAAAACAACAAAAGAGCAAGTCAGGGAAAAGTTTATTGCTGCTTGCAGGTGGGCCTTGAATTGGAAAATCTTGTTCCTATGTATTTCAGCCCCTGGTTCAGACAGAAGTTCTCCATCCCATCACTGTGAAGAAGACCACTTAGTGATGTCACCACAAATAACTTCAGTTTCACAAACATTGTGATGATCTCCTATCCTACACATTTTTTTTACTTTGGAATGCTTTCAATATCCCTGATTACAGATGAAAAAAAATATATATGTAAAAAAGCGCCTCCTGTGGAAGAACAGGTTTTCAAACTTTCATGTTAGATGTATACATCATGAGGAATGAGATGACCAATGCTTTTAGTCCCTGTGAATGGGCATCAGCATTTTGCTCGTTCTGTTTATCTCAGAAATCACGCATATTCTGATAACTGCAGCACTTTACTCATCTCATATGGTACTCGAACACCCAACAGTAAACAAATGGCAATATTCATTATAAACACGATTTACCATTATTTTGGCTGAGAAACTGTAATTAGAAAGAGGAACCTAGCTTGAGTCTCATTAGATTGCTAGATTCCTTAAGGACTGCTTTGTGTTGTGACAATAGGCAGTAATAAGACTGTGAGATTCAGAAGTGAGACTGCAGGACGGTAAGAGGTTAAGCCATATTTCTGTCTGCTCTTTTGTTTTGGACTTACTTTGTGCCAACATAAGCCTGATCAGAAAATCTCTGTGTGCTCAAAATTGGATTAAAGATTTATCTCTTTACTTTTTTTTTTTTGGTACTGCCAGGAATAGTGCAGTATGGGCGGGAAGGAATTGAAGAAGAAAATAATAAGGAGAAGAAACAGGCAGTGACAGGAGAGAGAAAGAGACGAAAAGATAATTTTAGCAAACATTTCAATTTCATTTATAAGGCAAAGTGAGGAATATATTATTCTTTGTGTAGCAGCATGAGTGATTTTAACAATTGTGGGATATCACAATGGTGGATATATCTTTTACTGTTGCATGGGTCACATCAAACAAAATGCATATGTTATTTTTTTTTTGTGAAAGTTTATATTTTCTCACATCAAAGTGAAGAGATTCCCTTTGTATTTTCCTTTTATTTTTATCTCAGAATGAGACTGCATTAAACTATCTAATTCCTTTCAATTTTCTGAAGTGAATTTTGAACTTCTGCTTCAAGTTGCATTCTGATTTCACAAGTGATTGTTAGTTACATTTGAGTTTTCTTTCCTCAACATTTCTATTAATCTTGAAAGATTACTGGGGATTTGACCCAGGGAAAAGTATGCACTTCCATCATGCAATTTGGATAATTTCAGAGACATATCTCAGCAAAGCCAAGTGGGATCAGATTTTGTTATACACACTCATTTTACAGTTCCACTTTATTTTGCAAGGAGTTCAGTAGAAATGAATGGACATGATTTTGATATAATTTTGTTTTATGTGATGAATAATAAATTATTCTTCTACTTTTATATGCCTGGCTCGTAGAACAAGGCAGTTCAGTGTTTCATTGTAACCTTCTTGAGTGATAATTAAAGACATAATTTTTCTGTCCTGCTCTTCATTGATCTGGAAAACAACTAGTTTCTGTCCTCTCAGTACTTATTCTTTATGCATATAAAACCTGGTATTATGGTCTAAACCAGCCTTTGGTTTTCTAGATCAAACAGTTTGAATTTCTTTAATCTTTTTTCATGAGATAAAATGCGTCTACTTTTAACCACAAAATCTAAGTAAATCACGAGTTTTTGAAGTTTCTCCGATTCTCTGTTTCAAATTTTTATTTAAAAGGGTTTGAAATAAGACAAAATGAGACTATTTAAAGGTTTGCCTTAAACATATCTTAGAGGTGCAGCACAGTACCTGTTTTCTTTATCATACAAGAAAAGAAAATAGTTTCTGAGGGCAAGGGATACTGTATAAGAAAGAATCTTACAGAGATTACAGAAAACTTCCAGGTTAGATTTGTTAAGGAAAGAGGAAATATTCAGATTAATTTTTACAGCCATTTTCTTATACACTCCAAAATGAGATTAGCTTTTTTTGATTAACCTCATGTTTTTATTCTGCCTCAGAGTGATCCATTCATATGTTCATTTTAGATTTATATAGTTGATTTCTTTTTAATGTGGTATTACTCTACTTTTATATTAAATTTACTCTAGTCAGTTTCAGCCCAATCTTCCAACAGATCATGATAATTCTAAATTCTAATCTCATTCTTCATATATTTTATAAACCTGTCAGGGTTGGTGAGAATCCACATATTTAAGTGGATTTTTCTGTTTCATCATGCAAGACATTAATGTAAATAATGTAAATAAATAATTTTTTTTTCTAAGAAAGTTTCATTTGATATGCAGTGTAGTGCCATACTAGATAAACATACTGCTATTATCTTTGAGTAAATTACGTTCAAAATCAGAACAGATGTATTTATAAAGCAAGTAAACAACACAGGAGAGGCTACATTCCTGAGAAAACTTATGAATAATATTGCATTAGATTAGTTCTCTGTAACAAAACTCTGCATTGAAGAGTGAAGGTACGCCCTGGAAGACCTGACTTGAAATAGTTGTCCAGTTTGAAAAGCTAGCTATTCATTAAGGGGCTCTTTTCATGCTTTAAAAATGCATTTGTTTGTTTGTTTGTTTGTTTGTTTTCAATTTACCATGTGTTATTGAGTTGAGAACAAAGACCTTTGGAAACTATTAAGACAGAACAGGATGCCAAAAATCAGCCTGCTAATCGCCAAAGATAGGCCTTGATTGCCCATCATTGGAGATGGGCCTGGGTATCACACATTGATTAAATCAGAGACACACCTGGCTGGGTGAAACTTGGGGTGGAGACTGGGAGGAGACTGGACGGTCTGTTTCTGGAACTCATCTGCATTTACTCCGCCTATTTCGGGAAATATAGTTTTGTATGTACTTAAGGCACTGCAATGGAGAGGGAAGTAAGCAAGTTTGGTTTGGATTTATCCCCCTTGCTTTGCAGCTGCTAATAAACCTACCTGCTTCATAACTGTCACGAGTTCTGAGGTTTGTTTCCGCAAAACATTATGATCAGTTATTAAAATTATGACAGAGTTCTTATTGCCTGAATTAAGGTGCTAACTTGACCACATGCTGAAGTCAATAGTACACATTTTCATTTAACAGTAAATGTGAGGTAGGGAGATAGAGAAAGAAATAGGAAAAGGAGAGAGAAGTGGGGGTAAAGAGAGTGACAGACAGACAGATTAATTACAAGACATATCACCACTCTGTGAATTCTGACAGCATCCTATTGATCCCCTTCTGTGGACTTCTCAGTGGTGAGAGTCCCAATCTTGTTAAAGTAATGGTTGCAGTTTGGATTCGAAGGGAAGCCCAGAGTAGTGAGGGAAAAAGCCTGTTTGGTGTGGGAAGGCCGTGGGAGTTTCTTTGTGCTTAGACTAGGTGAGAAAGCCTTCAGTACCTTCCCTAGGGCATGAAGTTTTACAATGCATGATGTAGTACTGGATCACAGGACAATTCATGAGTCTTTGACATCTTCTAAAACATTACAGATACACAGAATTACACAGAATTAACAGGGTTGGAAAAGACTAGAGATCATCAAGTCCAAACTATTACCTAGCTTATCAAACTACCCAACACCATCCCATCATGTAAACCATGTCACTAAGTATGCCATTCAATCTTTCCTTAAACACATCCAGGGACGGTGACTCCATCACCAACCTGGGCACCCCATTCCAATGGGAAATCACTCTCTCTGTGAAAAGAAGCCTGTTATGTCAGTGTAGTTGAGTCCATTATGGCTCATTATAGCTCATCAGGAAGCAGGAATATCTTGAGGCTTCCTGTGAATATTGGTACTTCCTTGGAGGCGAGTTATCACAGCTGAATGTAAGGACAAAAAAATGTATCCTGCCACACAGGATTTCCTTATCTTGTGCAACACCCAGCTTGTAGCCTGAGGTGTTAGGTGTGCATGCCTTCAGCATCGCACCGGGCGGTTACTTTGCACATGATCAACTTGCACCTTGATTGTTAGCCATTAGCATTCTGGTCTCTCAAACTTGTGGATACATTCTTCTGGGATAACTGGATAATAGTATCACCTTTATCTTATGTCAAGTTCCCGTCACAATCCAAATTAGTTGGCATATTAGGGGTGGGGTGGGCTTCAGTGAGCTCTTACTTCTCTGAACATTTTGGTAGAGTGGACAAAAGTCTTTTGGTGATCTTAACAATGTTTGAGCCATTAACCATTTCAATCTCACACCCTGCATCCACTTCACAATCATGACATGTAGAACACATTTTTCTGGTTTGTTTATAGGATTATGTCAGCAGCTTTTATCCAATAAAGGTTCCTGTGGATTTCTATCAATTCTATCCCATCCTTCTCACTTCTCAAAAAATTGAATTGAGATAGTTCTACACAGTTTGTTCTTGACAAATCTGTAATATCTGATTCTTATTTCATTGTTGTGTTCTTATTAATTATTCACTGTTTGTTTAATAATTAGCTAGCAGCATCTTTCTGTGTGCTATTTTTCTATTCATTAGCACAAGTTTTCACAGATTCTTCTTTTCCATTTTACTGGAAGCTAGTTTAAGAGAGGAGTATCATTCCTTAGGTCTCACACACCTAAATCAAACCTTTTCACCTCTCAAAAATAATAAGTAGCAGTTGAAAGACAAGGATGAGATGTCCTGCAATTGCTTTAGTATAAATTTCTTCAAGCCCCACAGTCTTAAGTATCTATAGCCTTAGCTAAAACTCTTTAAACTGCTTTCCATTCTTGCTTACATCTGTATCTAGATGTTTTTCATTTTAGTTGTGTTGAGCCTCTGGCCACAATCAACCTTTTTCATGAAGTCTTGGAATAAAAAAAAAAAAAGGGCAGGGGAAAGATTTCAGCCCCAGAAGTATTATATGTTGTATCTGCTATAAGTCAACCAGTGTTAGGTTTAGGACACTGCAGAAAGATTCATTATGCCTCATAGTACTCTATGAGGCACTAGCTTTATACTGACCAAGTAAGGAAACAGCTATGCTATTCTTAAAGTTGGAAATTAAATTTGCTAAAGTTGAATGGGAATCTTTACAGTGATTTCAAAAGAGTTTGGCATAAGAGTTTAGGACATGATACTGCACCAATCTTTAAGTACTGTGCCAGATCATCAGGCTGCTTCTGAATTAAGGCCAGACGAGGAAAGCAGTTGCTTTATGACGGCAACATGATGTTAGTGATTCTAATTCTGATAAATAAGGGTATAATAATAAGTTACTTCTGCAAAGTGTCTCACCCTAATCCCATCAGCACTGCCCTCAAAAAAGCAGCAACAGCATGATTCTGGGTTGGGTTACGGGAGAATGGAAAAGTGAATATATTTGGATGCTAAGGTAAGTAATATAAGAAGAGATCACTTAGTCATCTTTTTCAAAAGATCCTTTACACTAAAGAAAAACATCCTGAGAGCATGGGCCAGGGTCAGATCAGGTAGCCAATCAGTCCACACTGATTCATAATCTGGTTATTATGGCCTTCTGATTTCTAATGGGGCTTTGAATTTTCTTTGGAAAAAAAAAAAAGAATTAATTTGTACTGGGTAAATAGTATAGATTTAAAGAATTACTGCAAATATATGAATCAGAAAGGAAAACACCCTTCTATCACTATGCAAAAAAATTATTCTCTTATTTTTGAAAGAAAATAGATGCAGGAATCCAGGAACACAGAGCTTTGCATGTGAAATCAGAAAATTGTGTGTGCAGGTAGAACATACATTCCTAAAGGAAATGGAAGTATTAGGAAATCATGTATTGCCATGGAACTTTCCTATGTACTGAGCTCAGCTCCTTATATTGCTAATTGCCAGAATGATCTTTGATAAGCTTTTAGCCCAAGTAAAGTTTTGGTCTCCTAAACATGCATATTTCATCTTTTAACACAGAGAGCATTTCTAACAGCATTGAGGAATGTAATAATAAGGATTAATATTTTTCTTTGCTGATTGGCATTATTGTTGGGAATGTTACTAAACATTGTTTCTTTCGCTAATATAGATGTGGTCCTACAGCTTCTTTAATGGAGACACAAGGCTTTCTCCAACATCAGATCTCAAAACTTTGTCTTAGTTCAACTAACTTCACTTATTTGTTCTCTCTAGTTTTACTATCCTACCTAGAAATCTAAACTCTTCTATTTTTCAGTGAGCCTACTAGTATTAACTTTCTAATCATAACTGACCTGTTCAGTTTAGACTGGAACAAAAAAAAAAAAAAAAAGAAGAGATCAAACAAATCTGTCTTTTCAGTGCAAATAATTGTTAGTAACCCTTCTTTCTTGAATGGCTGAATTCTCTTTCACTAGTCTTCATATACAATAGGAAGTAAAAAAAGAAACCTGCATTTCCCTTGTTGGTAGACTGTTAGGCTACGGTTCAGTAGAATTTTCTTGTACTGAACAAGAGTACAGAAAAATATTTGACTATGAATGCAGATGTTATGAATCTTTGGGTGATAATTAGGCACAGACTTTTGAAGAAAAAAACCCCAAACAGCCAACAAAAAACCTGCACCAAACAAACACCAAATCAGAAGAAAATAAAAACCTTATTTCTCAGGTTCCAAAAAGCAAATATTTGGCTGCATTGTGAGGAAGCCAAAAAACCAAAACAACAAAATTCCCCTTTCAGCAGGACTGAAAAACTCCAATGAACAGATTAATCCCAGATTCTTTCCAATTTTCTTTTTCTTTTCCCTTCCTTTCTCCTTGCAGTTGATTTTCAACGTAACCATTTGGCTGCTGATTTTACTGTAGCTTCAGAGCTGAACAAAACACAACATTTTGCCTTATAATTGTTTTAGCACATACTGTTTAACAGATAGTTGCTATGCCAATTACATGACACAATGTTGTAGGTGTATTTTTTACTATTTTATTTGCTATGGAAACTATTGAAGTAAAGAAACATTCAGAATGTGAGTTCAGTAATACCTATTCCATGTAATCTTTTATTTTATATAGTAATGGAAGATTATCTTTAGAGACAGAACCAAATAACTATCTTTATGACTTTGATAGGAAATACTAATACTGCCTACAGAGTGAGAGATAATATTTTTGGCAATTTTACTCTCACGTGATCTTACAAGCAGCAAGGTAGGCATAGAAACTAATGAAAGAGAGACTGTAGTGTTGGAAATGTAGTATATGTGAAAATATAATGGATCTTTGTATAGAAATAATGAATTTTTCATGCCTAGGGAAAATGCAGGTGAAGAAATCCAAACTCTAGTTTGGGCCTGGTTTATATGACATCTTTCAAAAGATGCCCATAGAAAGAAATACTTTTATATTTTTTTCTCTAGATTTTGATAATGTGAATCATAATCTAAGAAGCCACAGTTTACTCTCAAACCACTCAACAGACTGAAGAATAAGATGAAAATAACAGAATGTGCTTCAACATACTTCCTGTGTGTCATGAAAATGAATGGTTGGAAGCAAGTATTGCTTGAGATCAGCTTCTGAAATGTTCAGTTCTGCTGGGTCTGTGAGGCAAGCTGACAGGAAGAACTGAATGCCTCAGGGAGCACTGATAGAATTCCTGTGTCCAAAGTAACAAACCAGGGAGAAACTACCCTAATCCCTGACTGTAAAATGAAAAAGATGATGGAGACAAGGTAAGCAAAGGTAAGAAAACCTAAAGTAGCAACTGAGAAAGTTAGCACCTATAAAATAAGAAATAAAATAATAAATAAAATAAATAAAGAATAAAATTCTCCAATAAATGTCAGACTGTGCAGACCAGATATCAGAAATAAAATATAACTCAATAAATGGAATATATATTTTAACAGAGATGTCTTCATGTTCCAAGAATCAATTCAGGGGTTTGCAACTACAGAATTTTGCTCTGCCTCATAAGATACAAGTATCCTCTGCATAGAGGATGGCTTTATTGGGATAATTATGATAAATAACCAATATAATTAAAGAGTAGTTCCATTGAAAATAACAGTTTATATCAGTATAGTGTAACTCCCTAGAAGAATAAAATCAGAGTTATGCATCTACATTGGTGTTTGGATTCTGAGGCATACAGAACACCATCATGCAAGGGCTTAATGAATGAGGCATTTTTTTGTTCTGGTTAGTATATTTAATATGTTTTCACTGAGTTATTGCCCTGATTTTGCCTGGGATAGAGTTAGTTTTCTTCTTAGTAGCTGATACAGTGCTGTGGTTTAGATTTAGTTTGAAAACAATGTTGATAACACACTGATGTTTAAGTTGTTGCTAAGTAGTGCTTACACTGAGTCACGGACTTGTCAGGTTCTCATGCTCTGACAGAGAGCATGTGCATAAAAAGCTAGGAAGGAGCAGGATCAGGACAACTGAACCAAACTGGCCCAAACGATATTGCATTCCATAGAATGTCATGTTCAGTGTATAAACTGGGTGGAGTTGGCTGCAAGGAGTTGATCACTGCTCGGGGATGGGCTGAGCTCAGTCAGCAGGTGGTGAGAAATATGTTGTGCATCACTTGTCATTATTGGTTTTTATTTCTGTTTCTCCTTTTCATTACAAATATTATTAATATTAATATTAAAATTAATATTATATTTTACTTTGTTTCAATTATGAAATTGGTCTTTTCTCAATTTGTGAGGTTTACTTTTTTCCTGATTCTTCCCATTCCACTGGAGGGTGTGTGCAGGGGGAGTGAGCACTGTGTCATACTTAGATGCCAGCTGGGGCAATGTACTGCCACAACACTTGTACGCAGAGAAAAGAAGTTGTTTCAAAACCAGAAGTTGTATTTAAGACCTGTCCTAGTTACAGGGGCCAGGATCAGTTTATAACTGGTGGATATAACCAAAATTGTATATTCTTTACCCTCTATGTAATTTCTGATGGACTGTTAATAATGAATCATTTGCAGCAGCTGCCAAGGGCACACCTGACACCTCAGGCCACAATCAATAAGGAAAGAGACAAATCCTGCGAGGCAGGGGAGTGTTTCTCTTCACAACTATGACTCAGCTATGATAACTCCCCTCTGAGGAGGCATTTGCACTTTCACACCCAGCTGGAGGGGTTGTATATGCTAATGGGCCAATAGGCATAATAGGCAGTTGCAAAGACCTAGACCATCAAAGAGTCCAAAAATATCCTATGTCTTAAACCACCCGTTATAAAACTCCCCACCTGGGAGAGGTACTGCACATATGTAATGTGGACTTTTGGTATCACTCATCAGATCAAGTGGAGGACCAGAACTTCAACAGGACTGTGACTGCCACTCTTGGGGAGCCTGCAATCATTCCTTGGACAGAACTGTGACAATCATCCTGACCAATAGGTTTCCTTCCCTTTTGCTTTGCACCCAAGGGGACCACGCAGTGCTCAGCACAGGAGCTAATGAGCACTGTGCTGTTCTTGTCCCAGGGTGCTTTGTATTGTTGCATGTATTGTAATCTTTTTAGTAAATTGTAAGTCTGATTTCTAATCCTTTTTAAGTTAGGTTAATTTCTCCTGCCAGTTTACTTTTAAACTCTCACAAGACCATAGTCTTTTAACAATATATTTGCAAATATGTTTTTCTGTGCATGTGAATGGTTCTTAAGAGTTTTTTGGTTAAATATGTATTTCAGAACAGAGATGTTTGTATAAAAAAACATACAATATTTTAAAAATAATTTCTACTTTCTATCCATTGGGGAAAAAAAGACAATGAAAATAAAATTGTTGAGAACTTGGATTCAGAAAAAGAGAGAGAGTGCATGCTGCAAGTAAAAGTTATCTGCATGTATCCCCAGCAGGAAGCTGCGTATGGAATCCTAACTTTCTTCTTACCTTCTCAGCCAGAAATGTAATACATTGATGAGACGATATAAGAAAACTGTCAGTTCTTGCTGTTCCTATTCTGTAGTTAAATAAAAAGCTTTATTCATGACTTCATGTCTAGAACCCTACATACATCATGAATTAATAACAAATAAAGAAAGAATTTAACAAACACCTTTGCCTAGAATATGCATTAAAGCAACCACTTCATAAAAATAAACAGACATATTAGGATTGAAATACCTCCTGTTTCCAACTCCCTCCCCCGGTCTGCAGACACAGCACATTTAGTTTTGCAAAATTAAAAGGCTTGTTTTCAGAACTGCCAGCATGCTTTCCTTTCATAAGGCATGGAAACACATAGAGCAATAACTTAGGATAGAAGGTTCATTTGGTCAAGGCTACTTGGTCGGTCCAACAAGTTTGATTTCAGGATGCCTAAAACATTGCTTATGAATGAGAGTCAAGCTCTAACTTGTAATATTTTTACCAAGACCTGCAACTCAGTCTTTTCCTGAACTATTAACATAGCCTTTAAGATACATTCTTAGTATTTAATCAAAAATTCTCTTGTGCAGCTGGAGTCCATTAGTTCATTTTCTGTTCTGACTGTCTAAGAGGAGCAATTGGTCTCCGTCTTCCATAAACTATAGCTTTTTAGATTCAAAGACCATAATATACATTTTCAGCATTCTTTGTCTATATAATGGACATGCATAGTTTACTTTTTCTCAAATGTTTTATTTTTTTCAAACCATTTATTATTTTTTTGTGTCTCCCTTGAATTCCCTCCAATTATATGTATACTTTTTTTTTTAAGCTACTGCCCAAATCTGTGTGGAGTTCCAGCTCATTCTGGACTAGTATGGATTACAGCACAACCGTTTCTTCTCCTTTTTTTTTTTTAAATATGATACTTTTTTTTTTGAGAGCACTTGAAAAGGATGGTGAAAAGGTGATGTTAGTTCTTTAATCTCTACCTTTTAGAGATATAGGAAAAAGAGAATATTAATATGTATTAGGTTGACATGCCCAGGGACTGATAGTGGTGGGGGGCTGCAGGGATGGCCTCTGTGAGACGAGGTCAGGGTTGCCCTGTGCTGGACATGGGTTTTTCCAGGAGCAGGAGATGCTCCAGGTGTCAGAGCAGATATTCCATGCAGCCTGTTGAAGAGGATACAGTGGAGGAACAGAAACGAGTATAAGGAGGAAGCAACATAAAAGACTCCACCTCTATGTACTGAGTGTAACCCTCAACCACTTCATCTCCCTGCAACATTTGGGATGAGGAGAGGAGTCTGAATCAAAGGAATGAAGTTGAGCCTGGGAAAGGAAAGAGGACAATGAAATACTTATTTTGCTTGGCAGTAAGTTAATTTTTCTCAAGTCAAGTTGTTTCTTGTCACAATGGTAATTGATAAGTGTAATGGTTTGACCCTGACTGGATGTCACATACCTACTAAACCCACTCTCTCACTCACCTCTGCAAATGGACAGAGGAGAGAAAATATTCCTTATCACTGTCACAGGCAAAAGAGACTCCAAGTGGGAATATTAATTGAATTTATTATTAACAGAATCAGAGCTTAAGAATGAGAAGTAAAACAAATCTTAAAGACACCTTCCCCCTATCCCCCTCCTCCCAAATTCTACCTCATCTCACCCCAGTGGCACATGGGGAATGAAGCGGGAGATAGGGAACGAGGGTCACATTCAGTTATTTCTGCTGCTGCTCAGAGAGAAGACTCCTTCCCCTTTTTTCCATGGGGTCCCTCCCACGGGAGACAGTCCTTCATGAGCTTCTCCAATGTGAGTCCCTCTCAAGGAAGACAGTCCTTCAGAACTGCTGCAGTGCAAGCCCATCCCATGGGGAACAGTTCTTCTTACGCTGCTGCCACATGGGTCACTTCTCCACAGAGTGCAGCCCTTCAGGCACAGGCTGCTCCAGTGTGGATCCCCCACAGGCCACAAGTCCTACCAGGCTGCAGGTGGATCTCTGCATCCTTGTGGTCCTCCATGAGCTGCAGGAGCACAGCTGATCCACCATGGTCTTCACCACCGGCATCAGGGGAACCTCAGCTCTGGCACCTGGAGTACCTCCTGCCTCTCCTTCTGACTTTGGTGTCTGCATTGTTGTTCACATGTTCTCATTCTGGTCTTCTCTGGCTTAAATCTTCATCTAAACCTTTTTTTTTTTTT
>VXBA01001179.1:47664-58979 GCA_013399895.1 Serilophus lunatus
CAAAAGAAAACATGTGAGCCAAAAGGGAGCGAGGGGGGGGGGGGAAGGGGGGCAAGGAAAAAAAAAGAAATCTTTTTATTTAAACCTGAGTCAAAACAGGGAAAGTTTTCAGTCTCAGCTAACCCAAGACAGACATAGTAAAAAATACTACTTAGGCTTTCCAGAAAATTTGGTGCCATGAACAAAAAACCCACTGCCATATAAAAAGGTTCAAAATATCGAGTCATATAACATTCAATTTTAATAGTAGCACCTAATTCCAATTATATAAATTGAATTTTGAAATGGACTTTTCAAATTTATGCAGGTAAAACTGATTAGGAATTCCATATGCTATTCGCCCATATAAAATTGTATTGCTCAGGATTCATAGATGTTAAATCCTTATTCAGGAGATCTGTCCTCTCTGAGTTTTATGTAATGTTAATGAACATTACCACATGTATTTGCTGGATTAATTATTTGAAAGATATGGTTTGGGTTTTTTTTTTTGAGGTGGGACAATTTTAGTAAGATACGTATTTTGAATAACTATATTTATTGTTGCAATGGTCTCTTTTTTCCCATTTAGCAATTTGTGAGGGAGAGTGCAGACACTGCTTAAATAGAAACCTAGATATGAATGAATGGATTTTGTTGTTTCCTTATTGTAATAGGTTTAAATATTGTTTTTCCCTGGGGAGGGGGATGTTTGGGTTGTTTGCCTGTTCAAGCATTAAAACCATTTTCTTTTTGAAGAAGCATGAAAGGAAGCCATTCCCTTCCACCCACATACCACCTCTGGACTCTGGTCTCTGCGTCTGTAGAGCTTCTCCTGTTTGTCCTCCATGGCTGGGCGGGGGACCGGGGGATGCCACGGGGTGATGTGAAGCCAGGACCAGGTTTAGGACCATCCTGGCCACTCTCCTGGGCTCCCGTGTGCCAGTGCTGCGCAGGGGGTGGGGGAGCTCATCCTCATCGTGGAGCGGTGACGAGCTGAGCTGAGCTTGACAGCTGCTCGGGCACTGCTCCCGCTGCTTCTTCAACCTTCTGCAGCGGCGTGCGAGAGGGGAGCGTCTTTCCTGTAGCTGTAGCAGCTTAGATCGAGACCAGTGCTATCCCTGAGAGCAACAGAGAGCTGCGCAGTGCCGCCCTGCCACCCTTTCTCTTGTCACTGCAGCGCAGGAGTGGCGATGTGGGAGCGGGCTGGCTCATCCCCTGCAGTGAAGCGGAATGGGGCAGCCAGCCCCTCCAGTGATGGGCAGCGGTGAAGCTTGGTGGCTGCACCCAGCAGTGGTGCCAATGTCCGCACAGCGGCACACTGGGCTGGGCTTGGCAGCTGCTCGGGCACGGAGCCCTGACCCTGCGTGGGTCCTGCGCGGCACAGTGGCGCAGAGCGGCATGGGCCAGCAGTTTTCTCCCAGCGAGCGGCTGGCAAGAGATCTGGGAGAGACCGCGACCTCGCAGCCCGTTCCCGCGCTGCTGGGAGGCGCGCAGCAGCAGCTGCCCCCACAGGCAGACCCCATTGACTGTAGCCAGTCCCTACAGGTGGCATGGGCCCTGTGGGCAGTGCCACTGGACCCAGGAATGCTCCGTGCCTGGCAGCGGTGGTGGCCGCTGGGCTCCAGGTCCACAGCATGTGGCTTTTTGGTGTGAAGCGCCATTTTGACAGAGTGCCGAAATGTCAGAAATTGGCAGTGCCCAATGCCGCTGACCAATAGGAAGAAAACCTGGTCAAGAAGAGGACTCCAAGTTCACGCAGTATCAAGAGTTCATAAAAGCCAGAACCCTGGATGTCCTGACTCTTTTGGCCAGTTTGTCATGATCCAGATAACATCAGCTGCTGCTCCTCCTGGTCTTTTCCAGTTCCCTTTCGTCCCGCAGCACACCTGAGCTCCGACAGTGACACCAGAACACTGCCCAGCTGCAACAGTGCGGCATTTTTCCTCTTTGGTTCTCTGGGGAAGGGTGCTTCTCGTTTTTTTTGCCTTTCAGGGGCTCCGAGACTGGGAGATACCATCTTCAAGGCGGCTTTCCCTTTCTTGCCTGTGCTCCTGAGCTACCATCCTGCTTGGAGGAGCAGTTCATTGTTTTCTTTTTAATTTTATTTGGGAACATTGTCGAGTCTGTTGTGTGTATCTGTTTAGTGCCTTTAGATGGAACCTATAGTTTTTATAGACCCCCAGATTAATAAACTGTTACCTGTTGTGCTTCTATTCAGTCTTTTGTCACTGTTGCACCCCCTAGTAGTAAAATCACCACACTTTCGTTTTAGAGGTACCTGTCTGAAGACCCTCAATCCGACAATGGAATTAATTTCTACTGTACTGAATGGTCCTAGATCCCTGTAGTAAGAACAAAATCTTGTACCATACTCAAAGCTAGAAGTAGTATTTTATATTTACAGTGCTTCGTCTTTTCTGCAGTTCATGCTGTAGCTGTTCATATATCAGGTCATTCTTGCATTTTCAGCTAAATATTACCATCAAATGGGAAAGTTCACAAGGAACCTCTTGACATGTACTAAATTATCATAGGTTTTCTTTGTTTAGTTAATTATTTTTAACAGCAACTATATATGATTTCTTGGCATACACTTCATGAAGAGCAATAACCAAAAATTCGTATGGATTTCATTCACCACACCATTGTCTGTCTTATGATTATACTTCTTAGTTACAGTCCGTATTTCTCGCTAATCTGTCAGTGCTCAAGCCTGTAACATTATTACACCATATTTCATGCTGATTTATGGACAACTTGGTACAACTATTCACAGTTTGCATGGGGGAGAGGGTGGGGTGTTGCTGTATCAACAGCAGAGAAGGGCAACCCACACACACGTCTTCTTGATCAAGGAAGGCATTTTATTGATTAACATGATGTTTTTACACCTTTGCAGTAATATTGTGTCATATTACTATTGGTGAATATACCTGTTTTTAACAATTCTATTGGCTTAAACTAAATATTACATCATCTTAAGTTGTTATGAAAAACCCACTATTGTTATGAGAGAGTCCCAGTTGTTGTAATGAGAGAGTCTTAGTCTGGTTGTGAGAAAGACCAGTTGTTATTATTCAGTTACATTCTTGAGTGTTTTCCTCTACATAGTGAGGTGTTCATCAAGGTTCTTTCCCAGGTTGTTTATTTCTTACTTTTGCTGCTCAGCTTGTTGTCAAAGACAGAATTTCTCATGCTAATCCTTAGGCCTCTGTAACAGGCCCCAACAGTGGGGACTGGGGGAGTGTGTATGTGTGGGTGTTGTGTCCTTTGGGGTAACAGTGGCAATAACATTTCTGTAATATCTAGGGATCAACCTTTTAGGAATCTACTTTCCTAACAATCACAGTGTTGTAAAAATAAGGTCTTGCTTACAGTAGTTAATAATCCAAAACAAATAAGTGGAGGAAACAAAAAATGGACTAAAGAGTTGTGCCTAATGCCATACAGCTTGTAAGAAGAAGACAACAAAAAGTTGTTTGGCCAGAAGGATGTTCTCACCATTCTTTTCATTTAATAAACTGAAGAGAAGTCACTATTCAAAACTCTTTTTCTGATGGCAGTGTCTCATTGTGGCTAAATTTAAATTTTGGAGATCCTGCTAAGCTATGGGTGGAAGTATTGTCAGAATAAGATTCTGGGAGCTATTAGGTAATCCAGGTTTCATATCTGTTCGGATTTGGCTGGGCTGAGATTTCTTCTATTTCTTTCATTTAGTACAAATGATCTTTGTTTATTGCACATAATTATGTAGTAGGTGATGATTGAGGTTAATATGATGACAACACTCTACATAATTCAAAATAAAAGGGGGAGAGTAGAAAAGAAATGTTTTGGTTTCCTTTATTTTTACCAGGATAACAATATTAACCACGTATTAAAAATCATAACGGTGTCAGCAATTATCACAGGAAGGAGAAACAGATAAAAGCACACTAGAAAAGACTATAAAACTCAAGGAAATCAGATAGTTTTTGCATATGGCTTTAGTTACTCATGTTCAGTGTACAGGGAAAATGGCTGAACTGTTGGATCAAAAACCATTGTAGTTAATTACTGTTGGACATATTAGAGCGAGGAGGAGTTTATTATTTGCTAAACCATTATTTATTATTTAAGCCTATACAATTCAGAAATTTGAGAAATTTGATGAGGTAAGGTGCTGGCATGAGATTGTGCTTGAAGGGTTTATTGTTATAGAGAAAGTTTAGAATCTCTGTATTTTTGAATGCTATTTATCTTTGTCCTTTCCTTTTTTAATTATGAGAAGAATATGCAGCAGACATAGAAAGATTCAGAGATATTGCTCCTAGTTTTCTTAGAACAAGAAAACTAATAACATCAAAGAAAAAAGAATAATTAAAAGCAATGTTTCCAAATGCTGCTGTATGCACATTATGGGTTATCGACAAAGTTTAGGCAAACAGCCAACTTATATGATTTGTGACTTACGATAACAAAATGGGGAGGAGGGGGAAGATCTAATAAATACTTTCCTCTTTCAGTGTGACTTTCCGAGATTGCTCAGGAAATTAGTGACAAGTTCCCTACATAGAGGCTTCAGTTATGTCTCTTACCCATACTTTCTCTTTAGTTCCGGTGTCCATCACTTTGTGTAAGTACAGAAATTATTTATATTTCCGTTAACTTAGAGGAACTAAAAAGCCTCTCATTTACCTTTAAAATTCCCTGGGTAATTGGTATCCCAAATGCTTGCTTCTAGTTTTCCTGAACTGACTCCTGTGTAAGAGGTCAGCTGCTCTCTTGAAGTCTGTGCTTTTAAATACTTTTTCTGTCTCATAGTAATAAGACTAATTGAATACAGATCACACTATATTTTTCTGTTTTTCTTAGACAAACCAGGTAGCTGCTTTTCTCTGCCTAAGAAGTTAAAAACATACGTGACTGATTCCATAAAGCCTTGAGTATGTTAGTTGCACATACCCTACACCATTCAATAATGTTTTCATGTTATTAGAAGTACCGGATAAAATATCACAAAATTAAGCAACAACATGTTTGGTATGTGTGTCTGCACAGACACATATGGAGAATGCAAAAGCCCATTAGCTTTCCCTGTAGTAGTTTTACTGAAGTCTCTGGAACAGAAGCCTCTAAAATTACTCTTATGGGTTATCAATATCTGCCCGCCAGCACAGAATTGTGAAAGAGGTTCCAAAATTATTAGTAGCTTGACTGTAATTGTATGTATTTGAATTTTAAATATGCTTTTTGGTCTAAATCGTGATCTTTATTAGGGGAAGACTGGAACATTTAATTGTAGTAAATGAGACAGTCCCTGTCATGTTTGCAAAAAAAATCCCTTAACCCAAGCAGACAGCAGCTGTTTCCACTGCTGCTGGACACAACATTTTATGCACCATCAGTTCTTATGCCTGTAGGAGCCAATCACTTGTTGGTGATGCTCTACTTTTTTTGCCCTTCAACCCCAAAAAGCTATTGAGGTAAAACTGAGAACAGTGATAACAGCTTCAGTTCAAAAAACAATCAGACATTCTTCCTTTAGACTAAAATTCAGACTACATGGACAAATTTCATGTACTAAAAGCCAAATTCCACAACAATGGTAGAGTGATATTTTATTTGCCTAAAATACGTCAAAAGGAAAAGGGTACACTGGAATTCCTGCATTAGGTGCATGCCTTAATTTGTAAGATTCCATAAGATTCGTGTAAACATTGATACAGAAGTTGGGGATTTTTTATAATGATATATTTCTTAGATTAATTTAGGTTAAAGTAAACCAGCATAAGGCTTTTATTACTGGTACTTCTTAGAAGACACTTAGAGTCTGAAAATCACACAATGGTTAAATCTTGATGGGACCACTGGTGGAATCATCTGGTCCAATCTCTCCACTCAAGCAGGGTCACTCTAGAGTACATTGCACAGGATTGCATCCCAACAGTTTTTTAATATCTTCAGAGAGGGAAACTCCACATCTCTGGACAACCTATTCCAGTGCTCAATCACTTGCATAGTAAAGAAGTTCTTCCTTGTGTTCAAGTACAACTTCCTGTGCATCGGTTTCTGCCCATCGCCTCTTATCTTTTTGCTTGGCACCACCAAGCAAAGCCTGGCTCCATCTTCTTGACATCCTCCCTTCAGACTTAGAGACACTGATGCCATTCAGCCAGTTCTCAATCTATCTCAAAGTCCATTCATAGTTCACACTTCCTGAGTTTGCCTATGATGATATTGTGAGAGACAGACTCAAAGAAAAACAAAACCTCAAAGAGCAATGTAGTCCTATAAGTAGTAGGCAAAGATGTATTTTTTTATTCTCAGTGCACTGAGCTTGTATTTTGTTTGCTTTTCTATGAGGGAACATCTACTGAGAGCAATGCAGTTGCTTGTGTAAGTTGCTTTAACTCCTACCAAAAGGACATTATATTCAAATGTTAATCTCTTCTTGCTGATGAACTAGACTACATGCCATTGTAATTACTATTATGTATTTTAAACCTGCAAATAGATTGCTATAATAGAAATGTTGATAGGAGGGTAAGAAGGAAGGAAAGAAAAGAAGGAAGGGGAGGATCAAATGAACAGGGACACAGTGGAAGAACAATCCTTCAGGAAAATAAATGTAAGGAACACAAGATTACTAAAGCTGTTTAGTTAGCTACACACATTTAGTTATCCACCACATTGTCATTTTCTCTTCGTAAAAGGAAATCATGGTGTTGCCAATTCTAATAGGTATTTTATGGACGAACATGAAAACACTGTGAGATTTGAGTGTTAGAGTCCTAAAGTAAATCTCAGCCTAAGTTCATAGCCATCACAGTATTCTGGGTGTATTAAAAACCAAACCAACAACAAACGCAACCCCAAAACCAAAACAACAATCTGACCGTCCTCCAACAAAACCAACCAAAACAGAAGAAAACATAACCAATAAGAATTTAGGCCTTTTCCTTTAGGTTTCCCCAAGACAGGAAAAAATTTCCCTAACCCTAGAAATTTCTTAAATCTCATACCCGCTTTCTTATACTCCTGTGTCTATTTTCTGACTGTAGGGCAAGCTTAACTAGCTAGATTGCAAAGTAAAAATGGACTGTGTAGTAAACTTTGCCTTGTTCAAGGGATACACAGGATAACTTGCATCAGATGCTGATAACCTGCATCATACTTTCTTAGAAGAAAATAGAGCTACCTGTAATAGAGACAGGAAATCTGTCAACAGATTAATAATGTTTAATTCAGCAATTTTCTCCCTAGCTGTCTGTCATTTACTATTGCATTTAAACTGTACTCTAGATTCAACTCTTACTCTGAGGCACAACACTTTTTACTAAGATGATTTTCTTTCATAGAAAAAGGCCAGTAATACTGATGGGGGGGCTAAACAAGAAATGAAGGAGGAGCACATGCCTGAAAGGCATCAAGGGAATTTTAATCAGAAACAAAGAATACTATCCATCTAAACCAGCATTCTGAAAGAATTGTACAGAGAAGTGGAATATGCGGTGAATGAGGCAATAAAACAGTCATGAAATTATCCTTAAAGTCACCTACCTTTATTATTTCTGATTTTAAATTGAAGTTCTATGAGTATCAGCTAAGCACTTTTCACTGCTTAATTTTTCCCCTCTGTTGCCTTTAGTTTAGGTTGCCCTTGGGGCAAACTCTTCAACCTGATAAATTTCAAAGTAAACCTTTTAAACAAGTGAGCTTTTCTTGTAAGAGGAAAGATTTTCCTGATATTTAATATTTCATGTCATGGGCAAGAATCACATGATGTATTTCTTAACAATATGTTTGCATACAAGTTAATTCAGAGAAACTGAGATGGTGTGAAGAAAATATATGAGAAGAAAAGGAAAAAAAAAAAAGTAGCTGTTTACTTCATACTTCTTATGATGCTGATCACTTAATTGACTGAAAATAATTGAGACCTTATATTACTTTTAACTAATGTTGCGCTAATACAGGAAGAATGAGAATAACATCCTTTTGCTAAGGCATAACTGGAAAACAAAGAGGAAAATAAAATAGTTTGCCCATGACACAGAATGTCAGTAATGCAACTAATAAGTCAATTTTCAAAACCCATCATATCACAATCATACTAGGCATTTCCTATCACAACATTCAAAATGACGCAGTAACTTACAAACACAAGACAATTTTACCTATCACATAGCATTTCTTGTTATCTTAAGAACCTTAATACACGATGACAGTCTGTCATCAAGCAATCCAGTTTCAGGATAGCTTTTCTGGCTTATGCTTTCACAGCAGCTGGAGTCCTATCCAAGGAACACCTACTGCACTAAAATCATTGCTCTTCCTATTAATGTATTATAGCATGAAAAGCAGTTACACTTTTCACTTTAGGAATCTGATTAAACCATCACATATTGTTTGTATGTTGAAAAAGCTGTTTAAAAATTAATCTGCTTCATCTCTCCTTTCTTTACACTGTGTTCACATCATAGAAAATCAAGGAACTGTGTGTCAAAACCTTAATTTTCACATATACTTCATTGTGCTTAAAAATTAATGCAATTAAGAGCTAACTCGAGTGAGTTGATCATTTAGCAGAATGCTTTTATTTGTCTATTCCACACAGCAGTTCAAAAGCCTTTACTTTCTGTCCTTTGCCTCTATGTGAACTGTGCTTCCAGCAATCTGGGTTTAACTACATATTGAGACCTAAGTTTTTCTTCCCACACGTGGGGTAGGTATCAAAATTCCCAGGACAGGTAAGTATATTCAAGACAATAAAGGAAATTTGTACATCTACTCATCTCCCTGTAGACAGATACATGGAGTTGGCTAACTATAATAGACTGCACACAGGCAAATATGAAAAAATGTGGACCAAAAAAAAAAAAAAAAAAAAGGTGCCATTTCAGGTGATTTACGGTGTCTGAGTCATCATCAAGGTTTTGCAGATATAACAGAGGACCTATAAAACACCTGTGTGGTGTGCGGGAACTAGACAGGAATCTCTAGATCATGTACAACAAGCCTATTCAATGTGCACAACTAGAGTGTCATATGTGACACACTCATTTTGCCGGAACTGAGTCCTCATTAAGTGTAATGACAATAGAAATTTAGGCAAGTACACATGTATTTACCCTCACACTGAAGCTTTTGAACTTAAAGTTATATTTTAAAATGCATTTTCTATAGAATGTTAGTAATTAAAGTGTTCCACATCTTTGTTACCTTCACCTAGTTTTAGTTCTTGTAGTCTCACCTCTTTTCTGAGTGGCATCCTATTTTTTCCTTATTTTCCTTTTCTACAAATCTTTACCTTATCTCTTGTAGAGTTTCATGGATTTTTTTTCTTTTTTATTTGTACCTAAATATTCTAATATACTTTAGGAACTATATATATTGCTACAGTGCCTGTACAGTTAAATATTAATTGTTTAATATGATAGGCTAAAGAATAAATTTCATCCTTAAGAGAATTATTTAGAAGCCCCAGTGAGCCTCTACTCAGTAGTCATGCAGTAAGTTTCTGCTTTTGGTTGTTGGGGGCTTTTTTTCTGTCCATAAGCCAAGGGATATCAAATTACATGGCAGACTTATGGGGTGGATAATAATATACTGAACTACATTTTCATGTAATATATGAGTACGTTTTGAATCTGTGTAACAAATACAGCTTTTCATAACACCTGTTGTAGGCAAAGCTACCAAGCAGAAATCTAGATTTTGTGAAAGTTTGTTTCTTAGGAACTCAGCTCTGATTGTGCCTTATGAAAGTAGAGCAGAAAACCACTTTTGGCTTCAAGGATAGAAGAGAACAGATGTGCTGAAAGAAGCATCCAGACAAGAACATCGGTGCAAAGGAGGACACCAGAAAAACTCTGCACCAACTGCTGCACTTCACTAGAAAATATTCTTATTTTCATATAAAAAATGCCAAAGCTTAGGTGTATTTGCAAGATTATTCATTACTCGTTCAAGTTTTTTAATACCTTTTAATTTCATTTTCAGACACCCATCTAAAGGCAATAAAATTGACCAACACACAGTAAATAGCTGCATGTCATTTAGCTTAACCATTTGATAACACTTGAAAAAAGCATAGTAGTAGTAAGACTTGACATAAAAAAATTACAAAAATATTATTCATAATATCAAAAACCTGTCATGAACAATGTCTAAAAAATGTGTGTTACGCTAAATACAAAAGCTTTTCTTCAATGTCCATATTACTTATGATCAGATTCAAGAAATCATGGGTTTATATACATTGAGAGTGACATCTAAAGGCCAACTAGTCCATCCCTACTCTGAAGATAAGGTCACCTTCAACACTGGGCTCTGTAGCAACAAAAAAGCAATACAGCAAGAACTTGTATGAATTTTGCAAAATAAATCTGAAAACTTCCTTGTAACTACAAATTATTACATTGAATTTAGTTCAAATGCCTCAACGCAATGCAAATAGCACTGTGGTGGATTAATCCACCTTTTAGCGTTCAGGGGGCAGGTTCAATAAAAGTGACGGAAAACTGAATAGAATTTTCAGCAGGTGAACAATTTATTACAAGGGATTTGAATTGGATGCAGGGATAACCCAGAGGAGACCCCAGAATTACACTGAGGGACACCCAACACAGAAAGGAAGGAAAAAAAACACACAAAAAGGGAAAAACACACACAAAAAAAAGAAAGGGAACTGTTCCTTTCAGCCAGATGACTAGCCGAAAAACAGTGAGGAGGGGTAGGAAAAGGTGTCTCTCCCTTCTCTCTCTCTCTTTGGAAGCACTTCTGGCCCTTCAGCCTCTCTGAAAAACACAAAAAGAAATGAAAACAATTCCCTCCCACCACCTTTCCGAAGGATACTTGCTAGCAAGCTGGAAATGGCTCCCGGGTTGAGAGGAATGGGTGGAATCCCGCCGTGGCCTGTGGGCACTCGGAGACCTAGGCTCTCTGATCTTTCTCCTCGCCGCGGCAGCTGAAAAAAAAAAAAGAGCGGGGCGGGGCCATGCCTCAACTTTTAAGCCTTCTCCGTCTCGCAGGAATATCATCACCTTCTTCCTGGCCAAGCTGGCTTCCCATTCGTCCAGCCAGTCAGGCCCCACCTCAGTTTCCGGTGTTTTCCCGATGAAGACCCACGTGTCTCAGTCGTTAGGTGCCATCTTTGTTTTCATGGCAGCAGCGCCTCAGAAATGCCACAGCGCCAACACGGTGCCAGGGCCAGCCCTCCATCGCTGTCCAGAAGTATCGATGGTGCTGAAATTCCCAGCCACGGCTGGCCCGGGGTGAGGTGCCACTGCCCACGCTCCTCGGTGGAGGTGAGAAGCCGCCGCCGCCCCAGAGGGATGCTGGGGCTTCCC
>VXBA01001179.1:59260-90297 GCA_013399895.1 Serilophus lunatus
CATGACCCCAGCCCCCTCAAACCAGTACAACCACACATCTATAAATCTTAGGCTATACTACTAATTAGCATGAATTTAGTGTATCTTACAGGAATTTTAAAGATATATAGGAATTAAGTGCAAACATGTGCAGCATACAGAACTGGAAATGCTGAATCCATGTCAATTTATGCTCCAAGATTCTGCAAATTTATTTCAAAGAAAAATTATAACCATATTTGATATCATAATTTTATGGAAATTAAGATTTAATTTGTGATGCTGTGCATATTTGCCCCATTTTCTCAATTTAATAGAAAAAAAATCCAATTTTCTTTTGTTTGTTTTCAATAGTTTAGAAGTCTTTCACTATCCTTATTTGTCCTTGAAGGTCAAGCCTCAACTAACTTTGAGTAGCACCCTACATTTTCAGCTATACACAAAAACTAAGAAAGCAGAAAACAGGAACACAGGAAACAATACATCTAATTAGATATATTTTTATTTTACACATACATTATATGCATACGGCTGATTTCACAGCAGTATCATTAAAGTTCATCTCTGGAAACAGTAAAATCATTGGCAAATATTGGCAAATTCCACTTCCTTGGAAATAAGGAGCCTTGGAGTTTCAGAGTGAGATGAATGGGGCAATTCACACATCTCAAAGGCTTTATTCTGTTTTCTTACTTGTCTCAGGCAAAAGACAGTTCATCGGTTTACAGTGTCTTCAAATGCTTGAAGTTATATCTCTTGGAATCACAGAAGATAGAAATACAGTAAAAAAAGATATAAATTTAGGATCATGGAAAATTAATTTTTTTATAGTGTTTAATTTCAGAGTAATAGGGAACATACATCTTTATTGATACTAAAATATGCAGGCATGCTAGAAATTACTTTATAATTCTTCCAAAGAGTATAGAGGTATGACAAAAAAACATGCAAGTTATACTCAGTACCCAATTTTCATAATATTTTTTTCTGTCATAAATCTATTTCAGACTCTTTTATCCCTTCTATTTAATTCCATAACTGATCTTTCTTTGATGTAAAAGTTCACTTAATTAGACCATAAAATAGGAAAATGGAATAATCAAATTATTTAGAGAAAATATTATTAAAAATTGAAAATGCCAGGCAAAAAGCATTTAATATTTAAGGACTAATGTAAATACCCTGTAATGTCTATGAGTATCTTCCACAAAATACTCTGTACTTGCAGTGAGTGTGATGCAGAAGTTGTTATGGTTTCAGGAGTTTGTGTGACTTTTACTGAATGCAAAATCCTACATACAAATGTTAGACCTGATCCTGGAGGTATAACTCAGATAATTAGATAGCTTCCCTATATAACGCCAATATGTGAATATATGTACCTTCACATTAAAACCAAACTCATTTTTCCCTTCCATGAAAAGAAAGACAATCTTACTGCTCATATGCTTCCCAGAATTCAGGAATTAAGAATATTTTTTTCTAACATAAAAAAAAAAGAAAGGAAAAATCATTAGTACCCATCATAGTTGTGCTATATAGTGGCAACAGGGTTTGGAAAGTTACATAACTATTCCTATAATAAATGCTTTTGCTAAACAAAAGTACTTAAAAATCTTTTTTCAAGTAACTTTTTCAAATTCAGGGACAGCATTCATTCTGCTGGCATTTAGTCGGAAATAGATGCCTGACTGCCCTTTCTGCTTTTGATAGTCGCCTTTTTTTCTCATGGATATTCTAAGTAAATTAAAGTCAATGAAAAGTTTCTTATGAATTCACCATCTTTGTTATCACAGAGGTTTAGACTATATTAACATTTCTCTGACTTTTAATGTAGCATTCTAGTAGTTTTTCCACCAATTTACCAGGTAGATTACACAAAATACCCTTCCACACTCACCACTTCTTGCCATACATCCATAGAATTTTTTTTAATAACTTTCCTTCTCCTAAAGGTCTTGTATTTCACTCTGCAGGTAAAGCAAGAAGAAAAAACTAAAACATACAATGAAAGAAACATACAGTGAAAAACCACATTTAACACTATGAAGCAATCAAGATCTTTACAACAAAAATCCATCCCTTTCACTCTTCAGTATTGACTGTATGTTCTTGAAATAACAAAACCAAGAACCACGTCTAAAATTGTTGCTATTCTGGATCCTTTCCTCTCTTTGACTTACTGTATGTATCAAACCACTTTATTATCTTACCATTCAGAGGAGAAAATACAGAGTTTTAGTTAAATAAAAAATACTTTCTTCATGCAATTGCATTGCAAGACTAATACGCTCAGTAAAAAATCGAGTAATGGGCTGAATGAAAAACAGAATTCAAGCTTAAAAGTGTTTCTTATAAGTATATATAACTTTTTTTTGGTAACATACAACAATAGCATTTTTTTTCTCGCTGCTAGATCTGCATTTCTGAAGTAAAACTGTACTTTTGAGGGCATTCAACAGTTTTTGAAAATCCTACTTATGATAATCTAAACATATTGTAGAAAATAAGATCATTAAAACTGCAAGCAGGAGTTAAAAAACAATTACCATTAAAACCTAAATGGATAATGGGTAGATAATGGGTAATCAGAGCACAAATATTACAGATGTCTCATATCTGACTTGGATGTAGCATTCTTTATGTAACTGTCATCCCGTTGTAAAAATCAAAAGCGATATTGTAAAAAGACATTACAAGAGGTACTATAATTTGTTTATACAGTTATCATTTGAGAACTAAATAATAACAATAGTCTGCAAAATGTCAGAAATGTGTTCTCTTCCCAAGCCTGTCCTGAGAAGTTCATTAGATTGGAGGACAGTATTTTCATACATTTTTTAATTGGGTAGCTAACTGGTCTAAGAGAAGATGTAACAATATGAAATGTCTTCTGTCATGAGTACTACGGAAATTTTCTCCTTGACACTGATCATTTTATTCCCATAAATAAACAAGTTGAAATTTGTCTTAATGAATTGAAATAACTAAATTGGAGAAAGAGGAAAACTATGTGAAAAAACATTAAGAGAGATTTTTGATTTCTGAGAGTGTTTACATAACTCAGAAATGTCACCAAATGAGAAAAGTATTTGTTTAGAATGCTATAAACAGAAGGAATGAGGCTTTTTTGATGAAACAAACATGATTTCCAACAAGACATTAACAGAAAAATGCACTCTGAAATACTTCTGAAGATGTAAACCTCATAATGTCAAATATTGCAGTGCAGCAAAAATTCATTACTTACTTGATACAAGCAGATGCAGTCATGATTTCACATCATAGCATTACCAAATTAAAGAAACAAAAGAAACGTCACTTTATATGGCTAGATGCAATTAAAGAGTATAAAATAAATATGCATATGTAAATTAGTGATAGAAGTGTTGTCTTGTATTTGCAATGCATGCACTATTTAGTTGTTTGGTTTTTTTCCTAATGAGATAGTTTTCAGTGTAAAAGGTACACTTTTAGAAGTTCGTTATAAGAAGTAATGATTCTTGCTTTGCAAGGATCATAGACATCTATATTTGCTTGCCAGGAAAAATAACTGTCATTTTGCAAAATAAAAAATAATTATATTTTCAGTATTATGGTATCCAAATTTTAGGTTAAATTATTACTTAAAAAACTTTCTCTATTAGAATGGAAAAGAAAAATGGTTCCATTATTAGTATTTTCTTGTGATTCTATACTAATTTAACTATTTCCAAGGAAAATGAAAGTTAAGCATGGCTCATACCCAGTCTTTAAATTCTGAAGATATCCAAATCCTGCGGAGCTAGTTGTAGGCAGAAACTGTTCATTAGCCATCTTTTCCACTGAGTAGAAAACAGTTTTTTCGAGGGAGATGAGTAACAGAGTTTGATTCAGGGGATAGAAGCCATGATGTGTTTCTGATTTAAGATTACTTCCAGTGTCTGAATAGAAAAAAAAATCTTTTCAGTTATAGAAATACATTAATATTTTAAAAATATATTGCAAAGCATTGCTTAAATTTGAATTTATTAGGAGCTACTGGGAAGCATAGAACACAATATTTTTTCCAGAGGAAAAGAAATAAAAAAATGGAAAGAAAAAAAAAAAGAGAGAAATGAAGTGATATTAAAATAAAAGTTTGGGAAAACTACATTTGGAAATATTTGTAAAACCTTATGTGCATGCACACTTTAGAAAGCTAACTTTCTCGTGCACGAAGATTGCTTACTGTGCACGCACATACTTGCTAAAATTTCATTTATCAGCTTCAGTTTTGTATGCAGTGCACCACTTTACTGCCCACTACATTGATCCACACAGCAATACTGAATATATATTTATGTTGAAAGAAGGTTAATGGTCTTCTAAATCTCCCATTTTGCTTTAATCTTTAATTAATTTAGTAGAACATATAATAAACAGATTTTTGTTTAGGTGGGGAGGTTTTGTTTGTTTGGTTTTTTTCTGTATGGTTTTTTTTTCTCCTTATGGTTATAGAAAAGCATATGAAAAACTATCAGATATATGTTTTCTTAAATAGTTAATTTATGTAAATACAAGCTCATTAATATATAAACCTTCATAGTTTTTTATCGAAACACTAACTCCCCCTGTCAAAATTTAAGAGCTACACAGAAGATCCACTGAAGTAAAAGACCTTAGTGGTAACCATAGTTTGGACCAGATATTGTGTATCTCTGCCTGCAGAGTAAAAGCAAAACCATCCATACACATATCAGTAATTTTATAGGCAGAGCTGGAAAGCTTTACTCGAGGCTTTTATTTGTACATTGTCTTTATCTGATTCTGCTCTCCACATAGTTTACCAAAATAGATTTACCAAAGTGCTAAGCACAAATTAATGGATGTGCAGTGATACATGTGTAGTTCATACATATTAAAAAATGCATACACAAAAAAGGGTATGTCCAGTGACTACGCTGATAGAAGCTGCATAATCACTCACCTTTCTCATGAAATTGCTCCCTCTGCAGAACTACCTTATCCAATAGATAATGACTATTGATATTCTATACACTGTAGTTATATGACCACACGAGCTAGGAGAGACTATCTTTTAAAACTCTCACTAATAAGTAAAAAGAGATATAATTCTGGTTTAATTGTCCATGAAAGGAAAAGAAGATCAAAAAACCCCCAAACAACCAGACAGAAATCCAAACCACAAAACAATACCGCTTTAATCTATAGACTTTAGCAAGACCTTCATCTGGTGTTATGTTTTATTAGCATAATTATATCACGCTACATGATTATTTAAAAATATTTAAAATGTAAGTCACCTCAAAAGAAGCAAAAACTTGCATACTTTGTAACATTTGTAAAGGAAATATTTATATATTGATGTGTAATAATTACTCTCTATTTCATAGTGAATTCTATTTAGCATTTATAAAAAGAGAAAGACTTTGAAAGGTGCTTGTGTAGTGCACATACACAATGCATAAAATCCTGAAATTCTTTAAAGGACAACAAAACACACTGAAGTTTTCTTGCTTTCTTTCCAAACTGACTGTAATGCTTTGCAATTTCTTAACAAGTAACAGTGTTCGATCTGTAGTCAGTTCTATTTAATAAAAAAAAAAATAAAAAAAAAATAAATGAAACCTGTAACATATAGGAATAAGATCAAATCCAAATACTGAGGAATTTCTTTTCTTTTGTTTAATTTTGTATTAAAAAAATAACCCTGTAGGTGTAGGAGGGAAAATAAAGGTTAGTAGAGAGTATGACAGAGAAAAAGAGCAGGTGGCACTATAAATTTACAAGCTTTTATTTGGCATTTATCGGAAAAAGAACTGTCCTTACTGCAGTGCTTGCAGCCTGAATTGCAGTCCATCATTTCACTCTGAAATTCCAGTAAGTCCAGATGTGTGATGGCTTTCAGCTTTAAATCAGACTGTGTACTTCTAACACGATCTATCCCTAAGAACCACAATGATATGTCTCTTGGCTTCTTATGCACAATTTGTGTCAAGGCACTTCAGATGTGTCTTCCTTAGCTACTTCAATCTATTGTACATATTAATGGACATCAAAGATTTTTCAATTTCTGACCCATTTCCCATCTTGGATTGTAATGGTAATGATGTGTTTGTTCTCTACTTCTGAACAATGAAAGAACTAAAATACAATAGAAGAATTGTTTTGCACTCCAGGCATGCCAACTGTATAATTAGCATACAAAAAATCCTTTTGCTGCATTTATAATCTCATTCAAGGTACTAAATTAACTAGGATAGAATAGAAGTATCATGTCATTTTTTCCATAAACTTCTTGATTTTTTTCATTTATTGACCTTGTCTTTTTTATTGTGCTGTGGTATTTTTAAAATTCATACTCTGTATCCTTCTGAGGAAAGCCAGGAGAAAGCAAATTTGAAGGGTTTACAGGCTTTTGCATTTTCAGAACCCAAGAACTTTCAAAAATTAACATTTAAAAAAATTGAAACAAATAATTGATATCAACTTTTAGTCTCTTACAAGAACTCAGTTAAAGCCAAGCACCATGGGAACACGACTACTTTTTTCAATTTATATTTTTCAATACGAGAAATAATTTTGACAAACACAGTAGATTTTAGAAACTTTCATTGCATTTATAAATATCCCAAATTTCCAAGATGAAGGCATGTATAGAAAATAAGTATTCTTGAGATTGTGACAATCCCTTACTAGATGCATATGTTGATTTCCACTGTGTTAGTGGAAAATACTCAGTGGGAAACTGCTTCCTATCACTTTCATCTGGATCAATTTTCTATACATCAGTTTGATGTAATTTAAAGTTTAATGCAGGAAATGGTAATGGGAAGATTTTCTCACAGAAGTACTGGTCACTTAGTGAAATTTCAGTGACTTTTGTTATTTCAGAATCAGGATAGGAGTGTTTATTAAAAGCACAACAAAAACTCCTTAAAACCTCAACTCATTTTCTCTTATAATTCAGTAACTGAGGAGATCTGAAATCACTTAGTAAATGTCTGAACAAAGACCAAGTTTGATGGTTCTTCAAAGAAATAAAAATATTTGGTTTTTTTTTTCTTCCTGATTTTGTTGAATTACAACCTATCAAGGAAAAAAAAAAACAACAACAAAAAAAAGCAAACCACCAAACCCCCAAAAACCCACCACCACCACCACCAAAACAGTAAAAAACAACTTCAGCCTCTTAAAGTGAATTCACTTTTTTTTCATAAATGCTTGGACCTACCTGGTTGCAAAATGACATATCTGCTTGATACTCTGGTGGGTAGACTCCTAATCATGAGACAGAAATCCCCTAAAAAAAGAGAAAAATTATACAAGTGCATTTCACATTGTTATGGAGTAACCGAGGGAAAAAAGCCGGGGGGGAGGAGGGGGGTTGTCTCTTAAAAGATTTTTTTCTCTTTTCTTACGAGAGTAGAGCAAGCAAAGCAGGTGGACCCCACGCTGGTGCCTCACGTGGGCAGGGATGGTGCCGCTCCTGCTGGCTCCCCTGCCTGCCCCACACCACCGCTGCAGTCCTGCCAGACACGGCGAGGCTCGGAGTGCGCGCGGAGTCTCCCAAGGCCGCTGCGGCATGGGGCACCGATGGCACAGGCAGAGCGGCTGTCACCTTGGCAATGCAACAAGGGAGGCAAGCAGGGCCTGCACAATGGAGGCAGTGGCGGCGCCCAGTATGGTGGAGCAGGGGCAAGCCCCAAGATGGCGCCAGGGCGCGGACTGACCCTGCAGCAGTGGATGTGTGGCTGCCCGGGGTTGTGGCTGGGGGGTTGTCCCACAGGCGGTGCTGCCAGCGCCCGGGGCCCCCCTTGGTCCCCGCAGTGCTGGCAATGAAGCGGGCGGCGGTGGCGGACCCTCCCGCAGCAGACTACAAGTGCTACCCAGAGCATTTTGGCGGCTATGCTGCCGTGTTGCCTCATGATGGGGTCTCAGAGAGAGGATGGCATCTCGGTGCCATGTGACAAGAAGTGCTGCTGACCAGTGGAGAAGCAGCATTAACCAGAAAGGAAGCACGAGAACAAACAAGAACAGACACTATAAAAGTGGCAGAAACAGAGGTCTAGAGCTCTCTTGACATGAGCAGTAGCGTGGCATGACCACAGCTCATGCAGTGCTGGCACGGCACAGCTCCATGTGGTGATGATAGCAGCATGGTATCTCTTCCCCTTGGGTCCCCCGGGGGTTTTCTTTCATTCTCTTTCGATTTTCTAGGACGTCCGGTGTGGGCCCCTGCTGCATCACCCCCTCTCACCCCCCTCCAGCGCTGTCCAAGTGGCAGCACTCCCTTTTCCACAGCCCAGTAGCCAGCCAAGCGCAACAGGATGGTTATTCTTTCACGGGTTATTATTGTTGGGTTACTGGTTTTTTCTGGTTCATGCACATAGTTGTTTATACACACCTCATATCCCATATATGCAATAAATTTTTTTGTTGTCATCCTCTCTGTATGTCTTTTGCCTCCTAGTAACACCCCCTAGTGTCTAAAACCATAAAACACATTAATGCGAGTTGGAATATTTTCTTCTGGAGATAACATGCTTGAGCTCTTCCTTTTTTCCCTCCTCCTCCCCTTGAGAAAAGAGGCACTCTCAGCTGACTGATTATTCAATCTTTCTCCTTTGTCAAAAATAGGAAAGTTAGTGGTAAAATTTAAGACGAAAATAACAAGAAAAGCTTTAGTCAGTTGACTAGTGTCATTTTTTGTCAGAAGGCACTTCAAAACATCTTTGTTTTACCTAGCAGCAGAGCAAAAACATTTATAAAACTTTACATATGTTCTGTAGAAAAAAGCAACAAACCAAAACTAAACAACAGTGAGGTGGCACCAGTGGTGACCAGGGTAAGCCAGTGGGTAAGAGTTGATCCAACTGTACAGGGTAGCTCCCAAGTTCAGGAGTGCCAGTAGCAGCTCTGAGCCCTGTCAGAACATGTTAGCCTTTGCAAGACAATCAGGCAAGGAGGGATCATTGCCAGGAGCATCTGTGGGAGATTTAAATTACACCAGGGAATGTGAGTGACCAGGATGGTGGAGTCAAACAGGACATTGTGTGGGCAGTTTGTGTGGCAGGGCACAGCCACCCTCCTGGTTCCTGAGATGAGCTCACTTGGTGGTTTTAGCCCACCCACTTAGAACAGACCCAACAACAGCTTCCGCACAGCCAAAAGTCATTGCTTATCGGAGAATGGCAATCCAGACGGAGCTTCCTCAGAAGCATGCAGTTGTCTAGGTCACTGGAGAGACCTTCTCTGCAGAGAGGGCTTGAGCCTGGCGTTAGTACTGGAGGGCAGCAAATACATTCATGCGGTGTGAGTAGGTGGAAGATCTGTTCAGCCTGATGGCAGAGCTTAAAGAGGAAGTGGAGAGGCTGAGGGAGTATCAGGGAGTGTGAAAGAGAAAAAGACTGGTGACGTCACATCCTTCCATCCTGAGAGAAATGCAGCAGATGGAAGCATGGCAATGTCAGAGGAACCTCGACCCTCTTGTCATCGGGGGAAGAAGGGGACATAAAAGATAAGAGGGAATGGAAACAGGCCCCTCAAGGAAGTAGGAGAATCCCCATCTGGTTCTCCATATCTTCCCAAAAGCCCTTACAAAATGAGTGTATGTCGCAGTAGGGATGAGGATGACATACTGGGTTGCTAGACAAAATGGTTCAAAATAGCTCTTTCATTGCTCTTAGCATTTGGTACTATGTTATTACAGAAGGCAGTGCATTTTCTTCTCATAGGATAGAAAGTTGTTTTCTACTACTATGATTGGAGAATTATAAAAAGTAAATAAAAAGCTTATTTATCACTAGTTATAATGTTTTTTGCTACCAAGTTTACTTTATATATTATCAGCAACTGACAGTTACTGTCAAACAGCAATAGCTCTTTTTCTTCTGTTTGTTTAAAGATTCACAGTGACTTATTATTTCAAGAGTATATTCGAATATTATCAATATCAATTTCATCAATTAATGCCAGAGTGCTGACTAACCCGCTGTCATTCCTGACAAGTATGAAATTCTGAACTCAAGGGTCAGAAAAGCAATAGTGAAGGTGAACGTCTGTCTGGAGGGTTAACCAGAAGAAGTCAGTTAAGCAAATGCATTACAGCTATGGATGTTAAGAGAGAGAGAAGGACAATAGTTTTAGGTGACTCCCATCTGATGGGAGGCTCTTCTAAACTGAAGGTCCTGTATGCTGGCCAGATTCATCTCACAGGGAAGTCTACTGCCTCTCTGTGGCCTGGATAAGAGATATTACCAGGAGACTGCCTAGACTACGCTGGTCCTCTGATTATTACCCATTGCTTGCTGTCCAGGCTGGCAGCAAGGAAATTGATGAGACAAGTTGTAGGGCAACCAAAAGAACTTCAGGGCACTGGGGCAACTGGTTGAAGAAACAAGAGCAATAATGATGTTTTCCTCAATTCCTTTGGTAACAGGGAAGAATACTTAGAGGAACAGGAGAACTCATCAGATCAACATGTGGTTTAAAGTTGTGTGCCATCGATGGAATTTTGGCTTTCTTGACCATGGGGTGGTATATATGGCACCAGGCCTGATGGTGACAGATGAGCTTCATCTGTCTAAAATGGGGAAAAGGATTCTAGCCTGTGAATTGGCAAGGCTGCTTGAGAGGACTTTGAACTACGTTTGAAGGGAGAAGGGGGAAAGGCCAGGTTCAGCAGAGATGAGCCTAGGTATTTCATGCCAATGTTGGGGGTGAAATCGATAGCCCAGCTAAAGTGCATCAACATCGATGAATGCAGTATGGATAACAAACCGAAGGAGCTGGACACCATTGTGTAGAAAGAAAGCTATGACACAGTTGCCTTCATAGAAATGTGGGGGAATGATTCGCATGACTGGAGTGCTGCATTGGATGGCTACAAGCTCTTCAGAAATGATGAGTGAGAAAGAGAGATGGTGGCATCCCTCTGTACATTAAGGATTATTTTGTCTGTTCAAGGTTAGTGATGATAAGGTTGAGTGCCTATGAGTAAGAATCAAGGGGAAAGCTACCAGGACAGATATCCTGGTGGGGTCTGTTACAGACCACCCAAGCAGGAAAAAGAGGAATTTGAAGTATCCTTTAAGTAGCTGGCTGACATTTTACAATCACTAGTCCTTTTTCTTGTGGGAGACTTTAACTTGCTGCATGTCTACCAGAAAATTAACATTGTTCCTGGAGTGTATTAACTAACGCACATTGTTCCTGGAGTGTGCTAACTTCCTGACACAGCTGGTAAGTGAACCTGTCAGGAGAACTGCCTTGTGAGACCTGCTATTTATAAAGAGAGAAGGGCAGGGAGATGTGATGGCTGGAGACCATCATGAGCATAGTGACCACAAAATGATAAGAGTTTTTGATATTTGGTGAAGTAAAGAATGGGACTGACACAACCTCTAGCCTGGACTTCTGGAGGATGGACTTTGGCCTACTGTCCCAGAGTTTGGATGGGTGCACTCTTCATTGAGTTAAGAACTGGCTGAATATCTGTGCCAGGAGAGTGGTGGTGAATGGTGGCACGTGCAGTTGGCATAAAGTTTCAGAGGCAGTGCAATGTAAGATTGATTCCTAGTGCCTCTGAATGCTGTCAGTTGTGGTTGGTTTGTTCGGGTTTTTTTAGTGTACTTCTCCACATATCACAGCAAATCAGAAGACAATAATGATTATAACTTTTACCCTAACTGCAGATTATGATGGCTCATTCCTTCTCAAATAGTTAGATTTTTGCCATTTGAGTCTTGTTCTGTAAACACTAATAATGAATTTGCTGAATATTAGACACTTCAAATAGCATATGGCCTTAGACAATCACACATGTTACTAAAATATAATGTGCAGGAAAGATGAGGTAAATTTTTCATACCTTCATTCCAAGCCAAAAGACTGTTACATGTATGTTTTCTGTACATTACAAACATTGAACAATGATTTAATTGTGTTTTCCCTAGACTGTAAGATTACTTCTCAAATTTATATGTGATAAAGGCACAGCCATGAAAGGCTTATCAAAGACAAGTGATGCATTTAAACCCAAGAAGTTGCATTTTTATTTAAAAGTAAATTAAAACCATTAATTTAATGTGTGCACAGATGAGCCCAGTCTTTGCAAAAAATAATCACTTACTGTTTAAGTTTCCTGGGCTGGATTGCTTTATATCTTGATCTGATGAGCCATTTCAGCTATCTTTCCCCATATGCTTGACATTTTGTTCATTAGGATTGGCTTTCCTGATCATCGCAATACAAGATAAACTGTTATATTAAGAGGAAATGATGGTGTCGCCTCTTCATAATTGAATTTGGAAGATGTATCTGCTGTTCTTTAGAATGACATATTTGGGAAGCCGAATAATCAACCTCAAGGGAACAGTTTTTTGTGCCTGAGAGATTCAGGTCACCTAATAATTCACAGTGGTTTTTGTAGAAAACGTGAACCTTTTGTCAAAAGAAGCCAGCTCACCTGATAAATAATCATGTCATATAGAAATATATGTTTTTGCAAAAAATGCTTTCAAAATAAGGTTTAAGGTACTAATTCAGAGGGAATGGGATATAGAATAGTCTATTCATCACTCTCTGTTGTCTTGCAAAGGCTATATTCCACTACTGAACTTCAAGTGCTCTTTCCTTTATTTTTTCCTCTACGAGAGATAAGACCATTAAGAGAAGGAGACCTAAAATAGGTGTTCAGAAAAGAAGTTCTGTTGTAAAAAAATATGTAAATTTTAGCTATTACATGCTGGATTTCTTTATATTTCCTTTCTAATAAACTTAAAACTGGAAAAGCCTTTGTAATGTTTAATCTTTCATTATTCCTATAGTGTCTTTTCTTTCAGAATTTTATCGTCAATACTGTAAGACCTCAGACATGAAGCCACAAGCTTAACTGAGACTGTTTATTTAAGGCTCCAAGAGATTTCTCTCAACCAAATTTTTGTAAAGCTTTTAGTTCATTTATATCTCAAAATCACATAAAAAGAAAACAGTGTTACACTTTCCCAAGAGATTTCTTTTTAATTTAGTGAGAAAATAAACTTTTTGACAAAAGGTTTACAGCAATACCAAATGCAAAAGCATTCTACAACCCAGCACAAAGTACCTCGCACCAGCATGGTTAAAATGCTACCCATTGTTTTTAAGTTACCCCAAAAATAATCTCTTTCTCAAAAAAACAACTGGATTCCATGCAAAATAAGTACATTGCTCAATCAAAACACAAATAAAAATGTATCTATGAACTATTTGGTTGGTATAATTTTTATTTCACAACAAGAATCTGTGCTACGTTTCATATTTACTCTCCTCTCTTTTTCACTTCAATACTTTCTGCATATCTTTTTCTTAGTTCTTTTACCCCTTTTTCATAAAGGTGTCTTCTTCCTTCTTCTTCCCTCCTCCTTCTTCACTGTCTTCTTTAGATTCTCTCTTATTTACTTCTGAGAACTCTCCTCCAGGCTGAGTTGTTCCAGATGCTTCAGCCTTTTCTTGTACGTGAGGTGCTGGTGTCACTTCATCATCTTTGTGGCCCTTTGTTGGACTCTTTGTATGTCCATGTCTTTCTTATTCTGAGAAGCCCAGAACTGGATACAAGACTCAATGAGAGGCCTCAACCAGTGCTGAGAAAAGAGAAGGATCATCTGACTGGAACTCTTAGCAATGGTTTGCTTAATGCAGCCTGGAATACCACTGGACTTTGCAGCAAGAGCACCTTGCTGGCACGTGTTCTAACACCCTTTCAATCAGACAGAGCTTTTTCTATAAAGCTGCTTTTCATCATTGTGGCTCCTAATTTTTGCATTTGTGCCTGGAGATGCTCCTCCAATGTGCAGTATTTTGCACTTCTTGTGAACTCCACAATGTTCTTCTCATCTCAGTTCTCCAGCTTGTGGAGATCCCTCTGGATGGGAGCATGAATTAGCTACTCTTCCCAGTTTTGCGTCAATAGCAAACTTGCTGAGGTTTACTCTGTCCCATCATTCATATCCTTAATGGAGATGTTAAACTGCACTGGGCTCAGTGTTGGTCCATGGAGTATGCTGCTTGTCACTGATCTCTACCTAGACACTGAGCCATTGATTGCCTGCCTCTGGGCCCAGCCATTCAGACAGTTTTTAAGGCACCTCATTGCTCATCTAGCCCAGACTTCAACAGCTTGTTTATGAGGATTTTATTGGAAACAGTATCTCAAGCTTTAGTGAAGCTCAAATAGACAGTGTCTCCCCTCTTCCACCATGTTAATTACTTCATCATAGAAGTTTATCAATACAGTCAAGCTTGACTTCCCCCTTGGTGAAGCCTTCCTAACCACTTCTGATAATTTTCCTGTACTTGTGTGTCTGGGAAGTGTTTTCCAGGGTTAGACTTGCATCACCTTCCCAGTCTTATAGCAAAACTATTTTGAAGAAAATGTTGCCATTTTGGATGTCTACTCGTTAAAAGTTTCCTAATTTTATCTCTGACTCGAACAGTGGTGTATTTCTTGTAGGGAGGAAGACTTAAGACATTCAAATTTTCTCTATATCAGTTTCTATGTACGTGGCATGTAGGTAGAAAACAATACTGGAAGATACATTGGGCTTCACTGATGACTCAATTTACAATAAAACAAAAAAAAATCCTGTTCTTCATATGAGCATTTCCGTGCCCTTCTATTGATAGTAAATTACTTAGTTGCAGCACACTTTGATTTCACCACTTACTTGATAACTTTGTGTCCAATACTCCTTCTGGCTCAAAATATGCACAGGTTTTAGATCAAATATTAAGTTTTGAGTAATTCGGAATTTATAAAAATAATAATAAAACATTTTTCATACCATGCTTTTAACTAATGAACTGTAAAACATCAAATGGAAGTGCTTATCTTGCTCATAATACCTAAACCTAGAGGCATGAATCATCTGAAAGGAGGGATGCTTCACACAGCTGTTTCTCTATGAAATTTAAAAGCTATTTCTAGCAGAATTATTGTAATGCATAATTTGCAAATTCTACTCCACATTTTATATTTTTAGTGTGTTTCAGACCTAAAGACTTTAAAGACTGGTGAAATATGTTGCGCATATCAGGTTTCACCACCAGCTTTGTTATCCTCCTAGGTGTTTCAGGTAAAAGGGAGACAGCACATGATCTTAAAAGAAAAAGATACTGTTAGTGAAAATAAAGTACAAAAAGTGAAAAAAGATTCATTGTTCCCATATTAAATAACTTCCTTCTTTTAAAATGTGTCTTATGCACAGAGGAAGGAGGAATGAATAAGATGTCTTCACACACTTTTACAATAGATCATAAAAAGCCTGGAATAATGGAGAAATAAATTGCTTTGGCGTCTGTATTAAACAGCAAGCCCTATGATTGTGCCATGAATGTGCTCTCTTATACAGAATGATTTTGTGTATTGTCACAAAAAGTATGATAGTTCATTAATATCCATTCACATCTCTGTCTTTCTGATGCAGTTAGAATAATGTGTTTGCTGGATTTTTGAATAACAAGGTTAATGAGGATAGATATGCTAAATAAACACTTTCCAAGGGGAACTTTATACCATATTTATTACAAGTGTTCCAGGTACATTTTTTCTGAAAAGTACTGACTGTCGTCAGTGACAAGATATCACAGATAGTGTGCCAGAACACTGATTAGTGGCAGTGACCTTTAATCTTAAATTCTTATGAATGTCATGAAAAGCTGAAAGACTTGATACACAAGGCTTTTTTAATTTCTGTGAAATACAAACTCTCTGTGTACACTGTTTCTCGTCACAGATCTGAATCCCAGTTTTCATGTGTTTTTAGTTTCAAACAACCATTTTCTGTTAAATCAGTAAATACCGAATAAAGTAATTATTATGGTATAATAATAGATAATACATAAAACATTGATAGCTTGTAAAATGTGCGTGAAAAGCATATTGGAAATATATGGCTTTAATACTGAAACATGCTGCAGTGGGTTGACTTTGATTGACAGCCACATACTCATTGAGCTACTTTCTCACTCCTTCTCCATAACTGGACAGAAGAAGAAAATACAATTAAAATGCTCATGCATCAAGATAAAGACAGGAAGATTCCCAACCACTTACTCTCATGGGCAAAAGATACTCACCTTAAAGAAAAAAATATTTATCATTTATAAAGAAAAAAAAAGAAATAAAAATATAGTAAAAAAAAATAAAACATTTTCCACACTGTTTCTCGGTTCAGTTTCATTTCTTCTTTATTGACACCTCTATGTCCTCACTCTAAGCAGCACAAGGGAATAAAGAATAGAGGCTGTAGTCGTTTCATAACAGTCCTTTCTGAAAATCCTTCCTCCTTACAGTTTTCCATTTCTCTGATGTAGGGTTGTTCACAGGCTGCAGTGTGGATACTGACTATACCATGATCTTGTCCATGGGCTGCAGAGGAACTCTGGCACCTGGAGCATTTCCTCTCTTTCCTTCTTCAATCTTGATGTTTACAGTGTGTCTCTCACACTTTTCCCTCACTTCCTCAAATTTTTTTTTCCTCACTCCTCACTTACCTGCAGTACTTTGGCCTTTCTTAAGTATGTTTTCCCTGAGGTGCTTGGCTGTTGACATCGCAAGTGTGTTGCAGTGTGTCCATTGAAATCGGCTGGAACTGGACAGAACTGGCTATGATCAGTTCCAGACAGCAGCCTCTGGCCTTTCTTCAAAGACATTACTCCTGCTGCCTTCCTGCTGTCAATGCCTTGACATTGACACCCAATACACTGGCAGCATTTATTTAAGAAGTCACTCCAGGTAGCATAACAGTGACTTTAGAATTAAAATGTTGTGTCTCTGGTTTAGTTGCCTTTCATGTAGTTGTATATTTACTTTTTTAAAACATTGTTTCTTTACTTAATATATAATAAATATTGCCATTATAGAAAATCTATTTTAAATATGTATTTCAAATCTGGTATCCTGGAAAGAGTATAGGATCACTGCCCAGTTGTGTGGGTATGGGGTGAATAATGCCAAGGTGGTGCCAGAGCTGAGCTTGGCAAGGGACATAAAGAATAACAAAAAGATCTTCTAAAGGTATTTCACCCAGGAAAGGAAGATCAAAGAAAGTGTGACCCCCCCGATGAGCAAGGCTGGGAAACACGTAACAACAAATGAGGAGAAGACTGAGGGATTCAACAACTTTTTTGTCTCAGTCTTTACTGGCAAATTCTCTTCCCACATCTCTTGAGGACCACAAGGCATGGGCTGGAGGAGCAACATCTGTCAATACATAAGAAAAAATCATGTTTGTGGCCCCCTGATGAACCTGAATATGCATAAATCTATGGGACTGTACAAGACACATCCCAGAGTCCTGATGGAATTGGCTCATGTAGTTGCTGAGCTACTTTCCATTTGAAAAGTCATGGGAGCCAGAAAAAGTTCCTGGTGACTGAGAATAGGAGACATTGCACCCATTTTTAAAAGGGGTAGGAAGTGCAAGGACCTGGCACTTGGCCTTCTAGGATCTTACACTATTTACCTCCTCTGCCCATCAATCCAGCCTGTACAGATATTTCTGTAGATCCTTTCTACCCTTCAGCTGATCAACATTCCTGCCCTACTTGGTTTTATTTGCAAACTCTGAAGGTTCACTCAATCCCCTTGTCCAAGTCACCAGAATGAAATTAAACAGGACCAGCCCTGATACTGAGCCCTGGAGGACACCTGTTGTGACTGGGCATCCGCTGGGTTTAACTCAATTCACCACCACTCTCTGGGCCCACCCATCCAGCCAATTTTTTACCCGGCATAGAGTACTCCCATCCAAGCCATAAGCAGCCAGTTTCCCCAGAAGAATGCTATAGGAAATAGTGTGGAAAACTTTGATGAAGGCGAGGTAAACAACATCCACAGCCCTTCCATCATCCACTAAGTGGGTGACCTTTTCATAGAAGGATATCAGATCAGCCGAACAAGACCTGCCTTTCACAAACCCATGCTGACTGGGCCTGTATTATGTTCCGATCAGAGAGACATGTCTCCACCCAAATTAAGGTGCAAATGAGGCCATATACCGAAATCAATAATGCAGATTTTATTTAACAGTAAATGCAAGGTAGAGAGATTGACAGAAATAGAAAATGGAGAGGAAAGAGAGACAGAGACAGAAAGATATCGAGCAGAAGATCTTCACCATCAGTGGATCCAGTGGCATCCCATTGGTCCTTCTTCACCCTGGGCTTTTCAGTGGTGGGACCTTGGGGTCATTCTTCTTGGGGTACCACCTTTATACAGTCCAAGTTCTGAGTATTCACAGAGTGCAGATACTGTTCCCATAAGTTAAGATGATATGTGTATGAGCAGTTGCTTTCTTTCCCAGTCTGCCATTGTGGTAATTTTTGTCTGGATGCGTTAACAAGAATGTGCTGATCAATATTGCCTCCATCATGTCTGGAATTCTCTCTTTCCTGTTGCAAATTCCTCCCTTCTGTGTTCATCTCAAGCCCCCACTGTGGTGGCTTATCTTATGGCAAGTTCCTTCTGTGGCCTTGATAGTGTTTGAGACAGGCAACAGTGCAAAAGCATGATCTCCCATTTAGCCTGTACATGCCATGTGATGGCACTCAAACTGATCTGTTCCATAACCTTCCCTGGCACTGAGGTCATATCAACATTCACGTAGCTCTACAGATGTTCCTTCCAGTAGAATTAACCTTACGACAATGACAAAGATCTGCCAAATATAAATATCCATATTAGGAGGAGCAGGACAGACATGCCTTAACTGCCTCTGTTGACTACAATTAGTATTTAGTTTCCTGTGATCAGAATCTATCCTATTTTAGATGCTCTAGGCTTCTGTCTGTCATACCAGATGGGCCTCCTGCTCCTGTAGATCTTCTGTCATATCTACCTCTCCCATGGCCAGGTCACCATATCTATGACAACTTGAATGGCATTAGACACTTAACATGTTGGCAACTGATCTCATACAAGATCATCATTAGTTCTAGTACATTGTAGACATACCTTGCATATGATAATCCTCATTTGAAAGCTTTTAGGCCCTGAGTCCTATTTTTCGATTCTGGATGATGGGATCATTTAAACATCCATGGTATAGATTATAGTATAGAGTAGAGCAACCCTGAAATCAATAGTAAGTGTAATTTTGTGCTGGAGTAATAATGAATAGTACCCCTTTTGTAAAAGGGGATGACTCCCCTCATCTACTCCTTAATTGCCTATAACAGAGGGGTAACTATTATGAACAATCTCTATGTCCTTGACAACAACCTGGGCTTACAATACAACTTCAGATGGGGTGGAAAAGAACATGTAGAATCCTTATACATCCATTTTATCATACTTGTTCTTTGTGAACAAATTCCCCACATCAGATTCTGAGAAAGAAATGACTAGGTTATTTCAGGTAAAATAAACTATCAAAATCTTTTAACCTGGCTGCATCCTTAGCTTTCATGTTCGAGAAATAACAGTTTTACAATTCATTTTCTGTTTTTATTTAAGCATTCTTATAGTGTATAGATTATTATAAACTTCTTGAAAGTTCATTTATATTTTAATAATCCATATGAGTTCTTGGCATCTCTGTAGTAAGATCATGCTGTGAAATCTTAATTCTTATGCTATTATGAAAAACTTGTTTTATTCACCTAAAAAATCTCATTTAATTTCTTTATAAATGCTTTTTGCCTTAATCATTGAAAGATCTTCAGGCAGATTATATCAAATTGCCCTACTGTTCTCACTAATAAAGGCAAATAACTAAAATAGCACACTACTTATTTATGTTATCTCCTATGAAAAACATTTAACACCTTCAAAAGAGAAATAAAGCAAAAAGCAATGGAATGAATGATGTTAGAAAAATATATAAACTATGAACAAAATTGGAAAATATAAGCTTGTTATCTGATGCATTTAAAAGAGAGTTCTGCCAAAGCTTTTGACTGAAGGAACACTGAATCTGTTCAATGCATCAGATATTAAATACAGTTTGCAGTACACAAAACAATTGAAAAGAAAAAGTAATGTTCAGGACTCAAGAAAACATTCTATCAATCAAATATGTAGATTGATTTCTATATAGATGTCATTCTACATGATCTCAGACTTAGGTTGTCCTTGTCATAAGAATATCACAATTCATTTTAAGGAAGATAGCACTTATCAAATATTTTACAGTTGAATGAAATGAATGAAACAACTAAAAGAAGCAAGGAAACAAAAAAAAAAAGAAAAAAGAAAGAACAAGATGAACAACATATCTTGCCCTAGTAATAGTCATAAAGTACAGCAGAAGATGAATAGTCAGTTTCACTGAGTGAAATTTGAAATTTGAATTAGGATTAATCTCAATTGATAGCACTTCCAGAAGAGATATTGAGGCTACTTAAGGATCTTAAAACTAGCAAGACTTTTTGGTAATGAAGGTCTGACTCATAATCAATAGAACAAGAGGGATCAGATTAGAAGGTTGAGTTATCCCATCTCTGAATCACTTTTTCTTCCTTTTTTCCCCATAAACTACATAAAGAATTTATATGATTAGTTTTCTTCTAAAGGTTTTATATTTTAAATAGCTATTGATAAAGGCAGTGAATCCGATCTTTTCCGTTTGTTGATTAATTAGCCTCTAACTGGCTACTTTTGCTGGTGCCGTCATTGTATTAGATATATTTTAGCAGAATTGCACAACCGTAGAAGAAATTTGTCTCAAGGTCAATAGGATCCATTTTGACTGTAATCCAAATTTTATCCTGCTTTCTTATCATAGTAACAATATCCTATGGTATTGTGTCTTGCATGCTTAGATTTTAATGTTTCTTTTCATTTAATATGTTGATTATATTGAGTGAAGGTGCCAAGGGGTTGGTAGACAGTGGCTGCATTCCTCTGTGAGGAGTGGCTGAAGCTGCCCCATGCTGGGCACAACCAGTTTCAGGCAGCTTCAACAAACTTACTGAGATGCACTGTCAAGTTGGTGGCACCTCAGGAAAAACACGTGAGAAATGGGAAAAGACTGTAAGGGAGTGAAGGATGGAGGAAAATGTGTGAGAATTTGTGAGATTTCTGTGGATATCAAGGTCAGAGACGAACAAAAAGGAGGTGCTCCAGACACAAGAGCAGACATTCTGCTGTAACTCCTGGAGAGAATCAAAGTAGGGTAGTTATTTCCCTGCAGGCCACAGAGTATCACAGATGGAGCAGTTGGATATTTCCTGAAGGACTTCCACCTGTGGAAAGGACCCATTCTTAAGCAAGCAAAATATATGAGAAGTAGGTTACTGCAGAGAGGGATTGTTATGGAGTGACCCCAGTCCCCCATTCCCATTCCTGCTGGTGCTGTCCATGCATGAGAAGGCAGAGGAGCTGGGAAAGAAATAGTGAGTTTAAGTATGGGAAAGGGGCAGGGGGAAGGTGTTGGTTTACTTTTGTCTTTGTTTCCTACTGTCCTACACTTTTAGTAGGCAATTAATTTTCCACAGGCCAAGTCCATATTTGTAATGATGTGCCCGCGTGGAATGTTGTCTCCTCCGGTTCAACTTAACCCATAAATTTTTCACTTTATTTTCTCCCACTGTTCCATCAAGGGTGGGGAATGAGAGAGCATCTGGGTAGGCATCTGGAATCCAGTCAAAGTTAATCCAACACAATGCTAAAAAGAAAAGAAAGACAGCAAGGACTACCAAAACATTTATTTGCTCCATTTATTTTTCTTTCTTTCCTTTTTTTTTTTTTTTTTTTAAGTGCAAAATGAAACACTTTGGATCTGACTTAAAGAAACCAGGATAGACAAATTAAACTGAGTAATTCTTATATTAGTTTGACTGTTATAATATAAACGTAGAAATTACCTAACAATATATGTGCAGTGTGAACTTTCAGAGTTTCAGTTCAGGCACTGAGTCTAAATTAATTTAGTTGTAACCTTGGACAACCTTTGATTTTTCTAAGAAGTTTTCAGCAACTGTTCATTCTTTGAAACTATAGTGTTATTTAAATATGTTTGCAATGTTCCTGGAAATAATTAACTTTTATAGACCATACTAGACAGATTGAAACACAAAATTGCATCATGTTGCATGGGTATACTTCATTATAACCCACCTCCCAAAGTACAGAACCAGTATGGTATTCTCTGAGAAATACTTCAAGGTAATGTAAAGTTCAAACTAGGTTGCAACTTACAAGCTGGCAGGTTCATAATCTTTCTTACTGCAAATACCAGACTGTTTAACCATAGTATATTCTTAACATAGTTATACTCCTCCAAATGTCCAAGGATTTTCTGTTTGTTTTTTATTTCTTCTGTGTTATTTTAAAGAATAAACAGAAGAACAAGCATAAATAAGAAATTTATCTGGCTCCATTCCTAATCTCTGTGTTTTCCAAAACAAGAAAACTAAAAAAGCCTTATATATCAGCAGTGTATATAAAAGTTAAATATCATCTGCCTTGGTAGTTTTAGCTGCATTTGGACTAACTATATGTGATATCAAAGATTCTTCATGTGTGCAATGTAATTTATTAACGACCATATTAACTGAGGTCTAAACTGTTGTTCTCAGAAATCACAACAAGTAATTCCTCAGAAACATCTATGACTAACTTCAGCACCATGTAAGCTCCTTGTTGGCAGTTACAATGACCAAATTTGGAAAAATCCATTTTTAACAAAGGCAATTGTTTTTCTTTAGACTCATAGATAGATCAACTTTATGGATGTGTGTTTTAAAATGTAAAATTTATCTTGGAACTGAGTACAATGCAGAGATAAGAAAAATGTAAATTCAGTAATTTAAAGATCAAACCCATTACATAGCAGTAATATGAATGTCAAATCTACCTTTCCTAAAGTTTTTCCCATCTTTTTCCTCCTAATAGTATCTGTTCCATCTTGTACTTTGTCTTTTTCCTTTATTGGAATATTACTTCTCCATGGTTTGTTACTTTTCCATCGTCTATCCCATCCTTTCTGTAGTAGAAAGACAATAAGATTTCNAACCAATACAACAGTCTAGATATAATACAGTCAAGTATTACTTTTCCTTTCCTGGAATCATCCCAAGTATTTTTAATTTTTAGTCTTTGTTCTCATTAGCACATATATTAAGTAGCTTATCTCCTCATTCACTCTTTTACTTGTTTTATACTTTTCCTGATTTTTATTTTTCCCTGATTTCCCATTGTTTCAGATTTTTTATTTTCCTCCATTTTTCTTCATCAAGAAAGCAAAAATTCCAGGTTCTGCACAGAATAACTTTCAACAAACAGATTAAGCACTGACTTAATGATCAGTCTCTGCAAAAAGAGAACAAGGTGGATGTCCTGCTAGGCTATGAGCCAGACATGAGTTAGCAATGCATGCTTTTGGTGATGACAAAAAATTAACTTACAGAGGTATATTACAAAAAGAATATATTACAGATTCAGGAAAGGGTTTATTTCTCTTTATTTGGTACTCGTGACACCTTAGTTAGAGAATCATATCTGGTTGTGGGTCCCCCAATGCGTAAGATGGCTAGGGAGCTGAAAAACATTTCATATGAGGAAATATTGAGGAGGCTGGCTTAGACTGCATACAAGAAGGCTCAGGAAGATCAAATCATCATCTTCTACCACCTAGAGGGTTCTAGTACAGAGAGCACTAGAGTTGAAACAGATGTGCAGAGTAAAAGAAACGAATATATACATCAGTCTTAATAAAGAAATAATAGGAATGGTTAAGGCATTGTCATAGAGAGGCTGGATGAGCAGACAATGAAATGAGTTGAAAACTGCTTGAATGGGCAGGCTCAAGAGTGATCAGTGACATAAAGTCTAGTTGAAGGCCAGTAACTAGTGATGTACCCCACCAGTCACTGCTGGCTCCAGTCCTGTTTAACATCTTCATTGATACAGATGATGCCAGAGGGTATACCCTCAGCAAATTTGCTGATGACACCAAACTGAGAGGAGCAGCTGATATATCGAAAGGTTATCCTTCCATCCAGAGGGACCCTTTGTGACTGACTGAACCCCTAGATGTAGAACTTGATTCACTGGATAAACCTCTAAAATAGAAGGAACCTCAGAGGAGATGAGCAAGGACCATGAGCCCATAAAGCTCAGGAAATAACGTAGGATGCGACTGACTACAGCTGTAGCAGAGAAGCTCATTTTTGTCTGAACTAGTGAAGCCGCACTTGGAGTACTGTGTCCAGTTCTGGAACCTCAGTAGTGAACAGGCATAAAAAGATTCAAATAAAAGGCCACAGACAGTTGAAGAGTCTGGGGCCTTGCTCATATGAGGAAACTCTGAGTCAGCTAAGACTGTTTAGCCTAGAGAAGAGAAGGCTCAGGACAATCTCATCAATTGATAAGAGGATGCAAGGAGGACAGAGCCAAGCCACTTTTCAGTGATTCCAGGGACAGAACCAGAGTAAATGAACACAAATTGAAACACAGATGATTTTTTCTGAATATCAGGAAACACCTTTCTGTGTGACTGAGCACTGACACAGGTTGCCTGAGAAGTTTTTGGATTCTCCCTCCTAGGAAGTATTGGAAAGCCATTTGTACGGGTCCTGGGCACACAGCCCTAGCTGACCATTCTTGAGTAAGAGATTAAATGAAGAAACCCTCCAGAAGTCCCTTCTAGCCTCAACTGTTCTATGTTTCTGTGGTCTTAGGTCCAGAATCACTGCAGCAAGGACTTTTATAATTTAACTTAAAATTATGTGTAAAGCAGAGAATAGGGGAAAAAAACCCAAGGCTATTTGCAGTTTTTTCTGTTGCAAGGAAGATATACTGGACTGCTTGAAGCTGGATGGGTAGGAGGTGTATTGCTGGCTAGGATGGAGACTTGTAGCCATATGGAAATTATCACCAAGGAGTGCAGGTATATTTTGAGAAGAGTACACAGACCTGTTTAACTGTGACTTTGTGCCTGAAACAAAGAAAAATTCACTATTGGTGTGAGATTTACAAATATCTTCTCTCCATTTATGTATTTTGCAGGTTGAATTTTTTTTTCAGTTATTCTTCATTCAGGAAACTATTTCCTCTCAATCTAAGGAAGGGCTGGGTAATGACAAACACATCTTTCTGTCAATCTCACATTTCTTTCTGAATGGCAATATGGAATGCAGTCCATTGCAGTTCAAGTTGACATAGGAACTGAGTTCAAATTAATGTCTGTGTAAAAGGGATAGTCAGTAGTTGCGAAGATAGACATCAAAGCAATATCAAAGTATTTGTTGAATTACGTTGGAATGCATGGGTACACCATGGCATACAACATGTACCTGGGCTGAAACATTTCCCGGTTGTATGTCTTGCTGAATTACACATAATTACACACAGAATTAATAAGGTTGGAAAAGACCATAGAGATCATCAAGTCCAACCGTTACCTAGGTTAACAACCTATCCAACATCAGTCTAACATCTCTACCATCTAAAACATCCAAACCATGTAAAACATGCCACTAAGTTCATCATCTAACCTATCCTTAAACACGTCCAGGGTCAATGACTCCACCACCTCCCTGGGAAGCCCATTCCAGTGGGAAATCACTCTCACTGCGAAAAAGTTTCTCCTGATATCCAACCTAAACCTCCCTCAATACAGCCTAAGACTGTGTCCTCTTGTCCTGCCACTGGGAGCCTGAGAGAAGAGACTGACCCCTGCCTGACTACAACCTCCTTTCAGGTAGTTATAGACAGCAATAAGGTCACCCCTGAGCCTCCTCTTCTCCAGGCTGAACAACCCCAGCTCCCTCAGCCGTTCCTCATAGGACTTGTGCTCCAGCCCCTTCACCATCCTAGTTGCCCTTCTCCGGACACGTTTCAGCAACTCGTTATCTTCCTTAAACTGAGGGGCCCAGAACTGGACACAGTACTCAAGCTGTGGACTAACCAGTCCACTAACCAGTACAAAGGAAAAATAACTTCTCTGGTCCTACTGGCAACACTATTCTTGATGCAGGCCAGGATGCCATTGGCTCTCTTGGCCGCCTGGGCACACTGCTGATTCATATTCAGCTTCCTATCAACCAGCACTCTCCCAAGTCCCTCTCTGCCTTGGCATCCTCCAGCCACTCCAATCCCAGCCTATAACTCTGCATGGGGTTATTGCAGCCAAAGTGTAAAACCCAGCATATTTGTGAAGACACAGATTAAAACTGCACATGCACTTTCTGAGCACCATTGAGAAGAAGCCTTTGGGAAGGAACCATATTGTACCCTGGGTGGATGATGAGGCAACTAAAACTTTAAACACAAAGAAAATTACACGCTCTTCCCACAGTGTGAACAAAAATAATGACCAAATCCCACCTCCCCCATAATAATATTAATGTTCTCCTTTGAACTGACATGTCTCTTAAATGAGCTAGCAATCATAGTATCAAACATTGTTGAGGGATCCACAAGCATAAAAATTTGTGAGTGCCCTCTATGTATTGACAGAATGAATCATCTGTCAATGTCATTAATGTTTGTTTTTCTCTAAATTCTGATTATGCTGAGTCCTAAGTATTAACTTCAATTGTAGACCAAAATTTGCTCACAGTTTAGCAGTTTTTCAACTAAATTATGCTTCCCTTTTTCAGGAGCTTCAGTGATGGTTGAATTGTCATGTTAAAACCATAAATAAAATGAAATGAGATTTTTAATGTCTTGAAAGTGGCACAGTTTCTCTCTATATGTCTCACGTCATTGAAAATAATACTGAGATTTTTAAAAAAATCTTATGGCTTTTTTCTTATGTTCTTTTTTTAAAAAAAACCACAATTTGCCTTTATAACATGGTTACTGCTAACTTAACATACCTCTAATACATGGTCAGATCTCAATGTTTATTTGAAACATTTGTCTATTTTTTAAAATGGCTATTTTTAGCTCTGTACCTGCCTTTGTGAAAGGAAGGATGCCTGTTGAATCATAAAGCAATGCAATTACATTTGAACCCTATCAGCTGATTATTCATATAAATTCCATTCTTTCTGTGCTCTCAGAAAGGATGAGAAAGATGAATGAAGGTGTTCAGAGAAGTAGATAAATCTACCTCTGAATCAAAAGAAAATAGATCACGTTAAGCATGTCATGTGCTCCAACCTGTGTTGTTTGTGTAAACATCTCTTTAAACTGCCTAAAATATGTTTTTGTTGTTTCAAAGGTTTGGTTTTTTTTTTCATTTTAGTGTAATTTGCCATGAACCCACCATCCTGAAAATTGCCCTTGAATGCCATTATTTTCTTTGCAAGACAGGTGCTCTTGCACAGTGGGCATCAGAGAAAGAGATACAATTCCAAGGGGAGTTTCAAGTGACTAATTCTATGAGTAAAAGGCAAAGGAGGAATTATACCAAATGAAGTGATGACAAAATTAAGTTTTGTTTGCAAGTTAGAGAGGAAATATAATAGAACGCAGAGCAGTCAAAGGTGCATATTGGATGCACAAAGGGATATATTACTTTATGAGCAAAATATTGTTATTTGTGTTCTCAGCAAGCAATGGTGTTAATTGATATGAATTAACGGGAAATTAAAGTACGTGCAGTGGAGATTCTTTTTACTTCATATCTTTGTTCCTGTGCTTGTCATGTATTCTGTAAACTGCAAAGATCTCTTTTCATGTAACAGTTCAGAGTCCTGCTTTGCAAGTAATTGTCTAATGTTTGTCAAAAATCTGCTGGTGTGTATTTTGTAGAATTAGGCGACACAAAGAGAATTAAACCTTTGATCACATTCTGCATTTTTTCAAGTCAGTCTATTTTTAGTAAAGATTTGGGATTGAAAATTGTTTGGAACGTTGTCTCCTTAATGTTTACTGAATTCCACAAAGCCAAGAATAGCACTTTCTCATGGCACAATTCCTCATCCTTTTCTATCAGTATGTCACACATCCCTCCTTAGCTGCTCATTGTGCACTGTCCCTTGCTTTGGCACTCTACTAGGGAAAACCCAAGCAAAACCATGTTAATCTAGGTTAGAGAAGTGAACTGATATAAACTCTTCAAAGCCAGGTTGGATGGGGCTTTCAGCAACCTAGTCCAGTGAAAGATGTCCCTGCCTATGGCAGAGGGGTTGGAACTAGATGATCTTTAAGGTTCCTTACAACCCAAATCATTCTGTGATTCTATGAACTGAAAAACAGAATAATAAGTAAATGGAAAAAAAAAAAAAAAGGAAGAAAAATTAAAAATGAGGCATAGCATGAAAAGAAGGGAGAAAGAGGGTGCATTTCAAGGTAGCATGAAAAGCTATGCAAGCATGTATGAAGCAATACATTCTGAAGCACAAGTTCCTGATACACTCTTTACTTCCATCATGCTCTCATGCTCTTTAGAACAGATTGTTATAGCTCTGAAATCTTATGTAAAATAGGAATAATACTTCTAATACACTTTTCATTCAGCAAAATAGGAATCCGAAAGCAAAATACAAAGGCACAATGTCACTTGTAGCAATTTTATTTTCTCATATATCATTGTGCAGCCTAGTTTTTTTGGGACAAGTTCTGCAACCCATATTGACAATAACATGTTTCAGAACATCCTGGACAAGAACTGTTGTCATAAAGATTTCCAAATTACTGTATCTATAAAGTACCAAATTAATTAACCATGATATATTTTTGGCATGCGACTTCATAGAATGTAGAATAATGTCATGAAATCTACCAGCCTGAACTACAATGTTTGCAGAGGTGACAGTCTAACGGAAATATTTTCAGCTCTAAATACATGTAATTTACCTTGAAAGTAAACTGTTGGCTCTTACTAATACAACCTCTTTTCTCCCTCTTTTCCAATAGCCAAGCCTGGTAAGATGGCATTTATTTTATTTTTTTTTATTTCAGATCACTTTGCTCACAACTTAAGAAAGAATTGAATAAGAATGTCTCTTTAGATAAGAATCTAAACTCACAGCACCCTGATAAAAAATCTAGAAAAGTCTCTGAGACAGCTACAGTACAACAACAGAAATGGTTGGGAACTTTAATTTAATTTTATTATATGTTAGCTTTAAAATATCAAAATAATACATGTATACATATCTCTGTGTATATATGCTTCTGTTTCATATTTGTAGATTTGTGCTAGACCAAATGTATTCTTTTTCCTCTTTATGGAGTTGCTCAAGTACTTAGTGTATAACAATGTTTATGAAACAAATTACTGTGAACAATGATTAAAGAAAGAATCTAGTTTGTTTCAGAGCGTAATTCCATAGTGTTAACAATTATTTTTTCAAGATGATGACCTCAGCTGCATCAACACTGTAATTTTAAAATCCAATTTTGTAACTGATGAGCTGCTTCAGACTGTGAATCTATGACCACTGTACAGAATCAATGGTGTATTTAACTGAAGTACTAAGTTTCACACAAATTATTAGGTGAAACTTTATCCATAAACCATCATTCCTGAGAAGATATGTATATAGATGTTCAACTCAAGAAAATGATAATTTTCTCCAAGTTGATTATATATATATCCCTAAGTTGAAATCAAACGGTAATAAATTATGTGTTTGTATTTTTAATTATTATTTAATACTTTTATTACTTTTTGTTTATTGAAAAGATACACAATAATCCTCATTTTAAATATTATATCAGAGGAGGTATTTTGCAAGAACATGTTAATTTTGAATACATTCAGGAAATAACATTATCAAACGAAATTGTTTTATCATTCCAATTTGAGATGGCAGAGGTTTTTGTGGAAATAAAAATGTATCACTTAATGGTATTGTTCCATATTATTTTACATAGTAGGAAATATCTAATATTCTATAGATCATATTTTTTACTGTATTATAATACTTTAACAAAAAATGTGAATTATCCATGTTTTAGGATGACACAAATGTTTAAGTAATGGCATTTTTCTAAAGAAGAGTTATTTTATTTTCCTAACTAAATTGCATACCTTCTAAACTACATTGGTGCCAAGACTTGAAAGCTGTCAAGGTGAATCATATCTTCTTTCATAGTTTGAATCGGGTGAAAAGAAAGGGGAGTAACCACACATGACAAAACAATGACATTTACAAGAATAGAATAGGAGAAAAAGAGATGCACCAGATCAACAATTTTACATAAGTAAACAGTTTGATAGCACTGTACAGCGTGTTATAGTCTAGGTTAGTTATGTTCTTATTAGGTCCATTTCCTATCTGTTGCCAAGATTTTCATGTCTTTTAACAATTATTTTTGTTACACAATATAATAAACTGTCTCAGTGGACATGTGCAGACATTTCAGTGAACTACAGATGAAAACAAAAGCTAATGAGAGAGCAATAATGGCTGGCTTAATTGTCACAGCAAAGGTAAGTGTTAACACCTTGTTCCCCTATGACAAACTACTCATCTCCTTCAGTGGGAAATGTGTAGTTTGTTTCCAATGTGTTAGAGAATAAGAAGTCAAAAGCAGCATCTATTTAAGTAGTACTATGATAAAAATAAAAATAAGTTTAAGCATGTAGATACTGCAAGAGTGTCAGGGACAAAGAGCAGATGTCATAAACAAAGTACTTAATGAACTTAGCTGTATAAAAGCAGAAAATCTGTTACAATTGTTGCAAATGTAGAACGTTTTATGAATGTAGAAAGTGTAGATTCAGGTGGATGTGCAAATCTGGAATAAGAATAAGGTTATATATTTTGCACAATATCCAAGCTTTTGTAAGGAGAGATGAGTTACAGTTCTTTATAGTTATTAGAACTGCAGTGTGAATTGCTGCTTGTCCTCCACATGCAGTATCTAAAAATTATATTATGTCCCACTGGACAATAGTGTTGTTGAACTAGAAATACTAACTTCTTTAGAGAATGCAAAAATTTACTTGCTAAAGATCATCAAGACAAAGCATTCTTTGTCAAGCTTGTAATGTAGAAGAAACTCTGCAATGTTTTTTTGTTTTTTGTTTTTTTTTTTTTTTGCTGTTCTAGGATGTCCTCTCTGAATCCACTAAGCTAAATTATTCATTCTTTTTTTATACCAGTATATGAAACTTGAATGCATTATAGTGAGTGTTATAGGAAGTGTTAAAGGACTTGGACACTAAAAAAAAAAAAAAAAAAAAAAA